>BPTQ01000009.1:28950619-29028127 GCA_019973895.1 Chrysanthemum seticuspe | reverse complement strand
ATGTATCATCTCAAGAGACAAAAAATGAACTAAACACAATGATTGCAGACACAATCACGAGCAAACTTCCTATTGCACCATGGGAGGAGGGGATCTGCCAAGTTCGTGCAAAGTATCATACATACTGTTTATATCCTCCAGTTCCAAGGGTTCCGAAAAAAAGTTGGTATTGCCCTACTTGCATTTCAGAATTTACAAGACAAGCGCAAGAAGAGGATTTTGATTTTAGTCAACCCGAAGTGGTTTAAAGGATGGAGAAATCGGAGTATTGGGAATTAGGCGTCAAGGAGGTTAGTTGTCTTACTTTGACTTTTTATGTCAAACAAACTTTTCTTAACTTGAAAACTGATCTGAAGTTATCTAATATCAGATAAAAGATCAGTATTTGTGTTGAGATACACAATAAGCTCTGTAACTAGTAACGGAACTGTATTTTAAAGTCGTGGAGTAATAAGAAAATATGTCTTTGCAAAATACAAGCCTGATCTACAAAGTCAAATGAAGACAATGGGTGATCATAAATTATTCCAATATTGACATGGCTATATTGAAACATTTATTTATTGAAAGCACATAAGCCCGTAAGCCCCAAAATAAGCTTAAACCCCCCCCCCCCCCCCCCCCCAAATAAATAAAAATCATAGGCGTTTATCCAAAGAAATTTGTTTGACCATATAAAAGTCAAAACCTCTTTAAAAATGCCTCATTTCGTCCGACTGTAAAATCGTTTGGCTCATATGTGCAAATATGGAACCGGATAAAAGTGTATCCGAGCTCGTCGTGGCTGTAAACACTATTCGGGTCGGGCTGCCCGCCAAGATACGGGTCGATTTCACATGTTATGATCCAGTAACATATTATGGTTGGTAATAATAAATGCACAAAAATAATACTATCTTCATCGCCTATAATAAATTCATAATAAGCTCATTAGCTGGAAAATAAAAAAATACCCCCAACAAATAAAAATCATAGGCCTTTATATCCAAAAATAATGTTTGACCAAATAAAAGTCAAAAGCTCTTTACAAATTGCCTCATTTCGTGTGAGTGTAGAATTCTGTGGCTCAGATGTGCAAATATGAAACCGGATAAAAGGGGATCCAAACCCGCCATGGCTGCAAACACAATTCTGCCCGGTTTGGCCCCCCTAGATACGGGTCGAATACACCCATCATGATCTTGTAACTTATGCTGTAGAAAATTTAAATGCACAAAAATAATATCTTCATCGCCTGTGTAACAAATTTCCCTTACCTTTCGTCCTTTCAAATACTCACTTGTAGTATAGTGTCGTGCAAGATTTAGCGTGTGCATGTGTTTCTCCTTCTTAAACTGGTAAAACTCGATTTTGAGTGAACTAAGGTCAAAATCAGTAGGTGTTTGACATTGCGTTATGAAAGTGATTATGTGATAACAAATACGCAATTTAAGTAAGTTTATCATCCAAACACTGAAAGATGATGCTAGAAACGTACTAAGAACAGCTGCTGCAGTTGGGCGATCCTTTGGATGAACTGAAAGCATACTCTTCACCCATTTTTGGCGTTTTTTGATATCAATGGCCATGGATAGCTATCCATATCAGGATCAGCTTTCAGTACGGCCTCAAATATCTCAAATATTTTGCTGACACCATACACCAAACCTACTTCCAAACACACATTACTACAAACTCACATGATCAGTTTGTTTGCTTCGCCTATTGTATCAGACTTGCTCACCAAACATCACATGGTTTCTATTCTACACAACCTCACCTGCATAATCAACCAATCTTCAATAAGGACATGATTTTGCAACCGCTTACCTGAGTCTACATTAACATAGCTTTAGCTGACCATAAAACCTAAGTAAGTGGAAAGATTAAGCAATAGAAAGTACTTGATGTGAAAATAATCGTGTTTTTGGGAAATGGTTATCTTGGCATACTTTCCTTTTTAAGACGGTGGCCATATACATGTATTTCCTCACACATTAAAGACAGGTTCACTTGTATAAGCTCATGTATGTAAGAAACAATTTTTATTCCACCAATAAGATGATCTCATCATGTATTAATGTATATGTATTGAAAGAAATAAAAGTAGATACTCTAAACGTGTTAGCGCTCATGAGGCTCTTGACACTAATAGAGCAAATGTTGGGACTCATTCCCTGGCTCCCTGCACACCGTCACTAAAAATATGGTATGCCGCAGACATTAGAAGCCAGTTTTTTGGCACCAACAATCTACCATACGAACACTTTGTATGACTTTCCTCCACTTGTCACGTGTGGATATTTGACCAGTTTTTTTATTAGTCAAAACTTTAGGCTCGACCCATTTGACTCATTAATTCTACCTCAAGAAGGAAGTGGAATGTATAGTCTTTTGGTAAGCTGGAAAATAAGCTGGTATATAAGCCCATAAGTTTCAAAATCAGCCAGGCCTTATGAAATATAAGCAGAAATCAACTAAGCTCGTAAGCCCAAAGATAAGCTTAAACAAACAACCCCAACAAATAAAAATCATAGGCCTTTATCCAAAGATAATGTTTGACCAAATAAAAGTCAAAACCTCTTTACAAATTGCCTCATTTCGTCTGTAATGTAAAATTTTGTGGCTCAGATGTGAAAATATGGAATCGGATAAAAGGGATCTGAACCCGCCATGGCTGTAAACACAATTCTGCCCGGGTTGCCCTGCCTAGATATGGGTCGAATACACCCATCATGATTCGGTAACTTATGCTCTAGGAAATTTAAATGCACAAAAATAATATCTTCATCACCTATGTAATAAATGTCCCTTACCTTTCATATGATTGACAACTTAAAACCTCGGGAGCAACATGGAATGCAGTTTGATAACCTTACTAAGGGGGTGTTTGGGGTTGCTTATTACAATTTGATATATTGGAGTTCATGCATTTCCACATGAGGGAATGGAAAGAAAAAGAACAACACGTTGGATAAAGCATATGCAGAGCAAAATTACAGATCAAGGAGCAATGTAATCCATAGGGAGTGTTTGACATTGCTTATTAAAACTTCTTACTGCTTATACGTTCATTTACTGAAACCGCTTATTTAGAAACAACTTATTTCACTTGCAAATAAGCAGATGCTCCCATGGATAACTAATTTCTGACAAACTAACTTCAGTACACCAGTTTTTAAATCACGTTCACATACTCATCTGGTCAATATGTGGTTTCTATCTAGGCGCATTATGACTAAAAAGAGCACAATATGTTTATCTGTTAGCTTATAGTACATTCTCTTGTACTGCCTTGTAGAGTTTAAGGTCGCATAGGAGCACGGAATGGTATCACTGTGACTAACATTACGACAACATCTTCATTCTTCGATGATCACGACATGGTAATCAATACCATTGACATGAGGCATTCACTGTCATCATCAAAGCAGAGTGAAGGCGAGAGGTCAAGATACAGCTCACACCACACTTAGATTTCAAACGTAATATATAACCTACATTGGCCTGTATTACACCCCCAACAGTTGCTTTTGAAGCATGGCCTCTTATCGTAAAGCTAAGGTTCATGTTTGTTCACTTTAGCAAGCCATGATACCTTAACATCATCAAGTATGTTGCAATCCTATGTAAAGCATTTTAGTAAACACGTTCCGTACATCATATTTTTATACAATTTATACTATATGAACATATGGAGATGTCGTATATCACACAACTCGGAGAAATGGCCACCCATGGTGTTAGTGGCAATTTTATTAATAACTGGGACTTAAAACCATTGCCAAATACAAGTAAAGCATGAAATTACAATACTAAGCAGATTAAAAAAAAACGTACAAAAAACATATACAGCTACACACGTGGAACCCTTCGCCATTTTGCCATGAACACCGCCACCTTAACATACACCCAATCTTTCAAGCTATCTTGACACTGAAAAAAAGCATGTCTCGCACGACGGTTAAGAAGTAAAGTGCCAAATACTATCCAAAATGCAGTACCAAAACCAGATGCCCCTCCAATATAAAACCATCTCATAATTTCATCTATGGCTTCGCCATCACCCTTACTTTCACCAACTACAGGTGTAACTCCAAGTTCTTTATCTCCGGGACAAGATTTGTTCAGTGGAGGTCCACACAGTCCTGCATTTCCAATGTACCTTGACGGTTCAAAGGACTGGAGTTGAGTACTAGATGGAATCCTCCCAGACAAGTTGTTATGCGACACATCAAGATAATTTAAAAAATTCATCTTAGACATGCTTGACGGCAACCCTCCTGAGAAATTGTTTTTGGATAAATCCAAAGCTTCAAGTTCTGTCATTTGACCAATGTCTTTCGGAATCTCTCCAAGTAGAGCGTTGCGTGACAAGTTAAGTACTACTAATCCCTGCAGATTGGCAATCTTGTGTGGGATTTGCCCTGTGAGATTGTTGGTTGATAAATCAATTGTCTTCACCAATCCCAGATTTCTACTAAACTCATTTACCTTTCCTTGCCATTCAATCAACATTTGGTCAATATAGCTATTGTCAACAGGGTAAGATATGTTTGGCAAATCAAAAGTACTATGATAATAATGTAGATTCTGTTCCGTAAACAATCCTTTTTGAACCATGGAAGTAAGATTATGCACACACGATGGGATTGTTCCATGGAGATTGTTAAATGACAAGTCTAAGATTTGAAGACTTACTAATTGACATATTTCTGAAGGGATGGCTCCAAAAAGGTTGTTTGATTTTAGGCTAAGAGCGTACAACCTAGACAAGTTTTTACCAATCCAAACAGGAATATTACCGGTTAATTTGTTGTCCCCCAAGTCCAAAAGGCTTAACTTGGTGCAATTCTTCAAAGACAATGGCAATTCTCCAGAGAAGCTGTTGTTGTATAAACATAACATCTCGAGTTGACCCAAACATCCTACATAGGGAGGAATATGTCCTGATAGAGTGTTATGGCCTAAATTAAGAACTTTTAGATGCGTCAAATTCTTCATGCAGTCTGAAAGTTTCCCGGTCAATGAGTTACGTGAGAGATCAAGAGATTCAAAGTTTTCATAGATTTGGCACAAGAAAGAGATTCCTCCCTGGAATTTGTTTCTGGACAGATCTAAAAAACTTATATGTGGCGGAAAAGTAGGTATTGGACCATAAAAGCTGTTGGAACTCAAATCTACTTTTATAAGGTTAAGACTTGATAATGATTCTGGTAATTTCCCAATTATGTTGTTGACAGAGAGATCCAAATAATATAATTGATTCTGGTTCCAGAACTCTGCAGGAATTGTCTCTGAAATGCTATTGTTGGAAAGATCAAGATGCCCAAGGTTTTTCATTTTTTGTATCGATTTGGGGAAACGAGGTCCTAGCTTATTGGAGCTGAAATCAATATACTGTACACTCATAGAAAGGTTTGACACGTCATCATTAAAAAAAACTCCTTCCAGTGAGTTGTATGAAAGATCTACATACCAAAGATTTGATTCTCCAATGGTTTTAGAGATAACACCTCTAAGAGAATTGGAAGATAGGTTTAGACTTTGAAGTTTGGGTAGTTGCCACAATTTGTCACTTATTGTTCCATATAACCGATTGGAATCTAGGTTCAACCTATATAGGGATGAAAAGTTTTGAATCTCATCAGACAATGACCCTGTTAACTGGTTATTTGAAGCATCCAATAAATATAACATATTTGGGGATGTGCATCGAGACAAGTTGTTCAGAAAATCTGAGAGATTCCCATCAAACGAGTTGAAAGGAACAATAAAATACTGAAGCCAATTGCCAACTAATGGGCACAACCAACGATAACTTGATGAGTTGAGATTGTTGTTATCGAGATAAAGGTAACCAATAGATGAAGAAGAGTTGACAACAGAAGAATATGGATGCATGACTTTTGAGAGGTCACATCCGTCTAAACTTAACTCTTCTAGGTTTTGGAGACCTATCATTACATTTACCCAGTTATTTGCTTTGGCCAGAGAAGTTCCATCCATATAAAGGTAACGTAAAGAAGATAGAGAAGACAACCAATCTAAGTTTTCAATTGTACAACTATCGAGGTAATCTAGTGAAAGACTGTACAAATTGGTTAGGTTTCCAAATTCTGGAGGAATGGTTCCGTGGAGAGAGTTGTTTGAAAGGGAAAGCTCTGTTAATTCGGTCAATGAACCAATGGATCTTGGAATGATTCCACTGAAATTATTCCCCCTAAGGGAAAGGTCTGTCAGTTTGGTCAAGGAACCAATGGACTCGGGAATGGTTCCACTAAAATTATTGCTACCTAGGTCAAGCTTTGTTAAATTTGTCAAATAACCAATGGACAAGGGAATGGTTCCAACCAACTGATTCCCGTGAAGGTCAAGAATAGTTAAAGCGGTCAAGGAACCAATGGACTTGGGAATGGTTCCAACCAACTGATTCCCGTGAAGGTCAAGAATAGTTAAAGCGGTCAAGGAACCAATGGACATGGGAATGGTTCCAACAAACTGATTCATACTAAGGTCAAGAGAAATTAAAGCGGTCAAGGAACCAATGGACTTGGGAAAGGTGCCAGTAAACTGATTATGAGAAAGGTGAAGAGAAATTAATTGGGTCATGTTACTAATGAACGCGGGAATGGTTCCATGAAAAGAACAGTAGGACAGATCTAGATGATTCAAGTAGGTTAAGTTAAGCAATGAAATGCTAATCTCACCTCCAACAAGACCTGTATAATAGTCGCACATCAGGTCAAGCATTGTGACATGACCTGTTTGCTTGTCGCACGTGACTCCACTCCATTTGCAACAATCTTCTTCTCCTTCGGGTCTCCATGTAGAGAGCAGGTCATCAGGGTCTAGAAGGCGAGCTTTGAAACCAAGAAGAGCTTCTCTCTCATTATCGATGCACGTATTAGTAGCCCCTCCTGCTGCTACAACCGGTTTGTGGCCAAGGGAAGTGGCTGCCATGGTATTAAACCATAGTAGAACAAGTGAAAAGATAAACAAAACATGAGTTTGCATAAAGTAAAAGCAAATATTTCCTCTCATATTGTATATATGTTGTAAATAATTTGTATTGATGTTATTTTTATTTGATATATCAAAGTATACGCCTCTATGCAGCTTTATATAGAATTAGAAAAGAATAATTGAATGAGATCGGATATATATTTGTGTGGTGCAGAAATTTATGGAAATAAAATTGGAGTCCCAAACTAGACGTCTAAAGACTAAAGTCTTTGCAATTTGTATTTATTACATGTTCATCTAACGTGATATCTTTTGGTCCCCCAACTCTTATGTGATATATATTTGTGTGGTTTTTATTCATGGAAAAAAAATGAAGTCCCAAACTATACGCAAAAGACTCTAAAGTCTTTGCAATTTGTACTTATTGCATGTGCATCCAACATGTGCTATCTTTTGGTCCTCGAATAGTTTAAAGAATAATTTAATTACTACGTATACATATAGGAGTCTCGATAAAAATGGCCAAAAAAAGCTTAAGTAAATTCAAAATAAATTCCCACTAATATACAATTACTAACTTACTTACTCGCGAACATCACAGGATAAAAAGGTAAACAATTTAACTAATCGAAAATATAACAAAAAACGGGTGTTAATCAATCTAGTAGGCGGAGATTCATGAGTATAATATATATGTTTTGGCGAAGTTGTATAATGATATAATTATAAGCAACAAAAAGGTACTATTAGGAATTGAACTTATATTTTATAATGAATAAAGGATGTTAATGACGTTAATTGAAATAATACTGAAACGATGAGTTGAAGAAAATTGTAGCGCGTATTTGTTGACGCATAGTTGTTTATATTTTTTAGGTCATATTAATTGATACCTTGTAATAAGTATAGTTGTTAATAAGGACTAGCACATTACCCGTGTAGAGCAGCGGGGACGAGTAATACCTTTAGCTAGGGCTAATATTTTTGTCTTTTTGTGGATCACGTTTTTCAGTTATTGATGATAATTTTTGTGGTCGTGGGCTTGCGGTGAGAGATAGTGAAGAAGTTAAAATGTCATATTATTATGTGTAAAGTATAAAGAATTGAAGTTAAAGATCCCAAATTAATGTTTGGATACTCGTAACTCCTAAAAACTTGTATTTATTAGACATCCTTTTCTACTTCGTAATATTTATTGATGAGTTTGGAAATTTTTTTATTTATTTATTTATTTATTTATTTATTTATTTATTTATTTATTCATGCTTTAAAGTTCTACTAATTGCTACTGAAAAGGTCTCGACATTTGAAAAAGCCATAGCTTAACTAATTGCTACTACAAATTTTTCAATATTTGAAAAAACCATTGAAATTAAGTGATGATGCTATATATGTCCAACAATTTAAAATGGATGGTCCTAAATTGATTTCTTTTCTTTTGTTTTTTCAAAAGTATGCAAAATAACTTTGTCCTATTTTGTGGAAAATATAATGAAGACTAAAGTTAATGGTCTCAAATAGACGTTAGGAAACTCTTACGAACTTATATTTATGACACATCATTTTCTATCTTGCGATATTTTTTTTAAGAGATATGAAACTTTTTGTTGCTTTGAACTAGCTTTAAAAATTCTGCATATACGGGATTATTAAATAAAATTATTTTATAAAATTATGTAAAATCTTTATACTTATATAGTTCTAATACCCATGCATGGTCTGGTTTTTTACATAAACTTTTTATTATTTATTTGTATCACTTAATATTTCATATAGATTTTTGTTGAACGTACGATTTGATGTTGTTTAACTGACGTGATGTTATTTAAATTTAACTATCGATATCATATTTTAAACATTATGCACGTTTAATAGCATATAATGACCCATGAAAAACTATGTGGCGTTGCTATATTTAATTTTCACATCATAGTAACTTATGAGGTTGTGTCTTCATTTTGATGTTGATATTCTTGTTGACATAATTGTAGCCATATTTAACTTTTAAACTCGTGTACGCGCGTGTTAAACTTATAAAGAAGAATAGCATGACTCATTAATAATAATAATAATTTAAAAAAAAAAAAAAAAAAAAAAAAAAAAAAAAAAAAAAAAAAAAAAAAAATTTCAGATATCCTTACACACTTTCATAAAGAGAAACAGCATGGGTCGTTCGTATATGTACAATCTCGTATATTCATTTATCATGTTTACATTTTAATATTTATAATTTCATGCATATACATTAATTTAAAATTTATCATTAAATGAGGTAGGAGCAAAATGTTTGATGAAAGATGCTTGAGGCAGAATCGTACTCTCATTATTCATGTAATAAAACATGGATCAAGTGTCATACTTGCGTATAAAGTGCATCTTTGCAAACTACGCCTCAACGCATCCATTAAAGGCGCCTTGGCTAAAAACATGCAACTCGTTCCATAATAAGCTAATTATCTCATTAAGCTTACTGTAATCTACCACTTAGAAGTTACTGCATATTCACACTACTATTCCAAGCAACCCCGAGTAATTATCATTTATACCAGTAAGTCATACCAGTAAGTTATGCACAGATACAGAATCAGAGACAAAACTTCGCTTGATTTACAAAGGTGAAACTTGGGACTACATGATGAGCGAAATAGTTTCTGCGGATACATGACACTCGCTCAAAGATCTTAGAACAAATTATTCCAGAAGACGATGTTGGCGATATGTCAGCTAAATTGATCTTTAGATTTGACTTTTTATCAAACTTGTCTAAAAAATGTTACTGAAAAGAAATGTACTAATGCTATAACAAAAGACGATAATATGACAATGATGACAGCAAGGAGAGCGTTTAAGCCTTGGCTTTTCCTGCA
The DNA here is from genome assembly GCA_019973895.1 of Chrysanthemum seticuspe. Lineage (NCBI taxonomy): Eukaryota > Viridiplantae > Streptophyta > Magnoliopsida > Asterales > Asteraceae > Chrysanthemum > Chrysanthemum seticuspe. The sequence goes on along the minus strand of BPTQ01000009.1, from coordinate 29,018,315 downwards.
AGACTAGTCTCCACTTTCTTGACTTCAAAAATGAGCATCCTCCACATCTTTAACACAAACATTTCAGCTTCATCGTCCAAAATAGACTGAAGCCGCTCTAACATCTCATTTGCTGTCACGTGTTCTTGAGTGCTTGACACAATATAATCTACTAATGTTGTCTCCTACTCACCCAAAAACTCGGTTATTTTCTTGGAGATCCATGGTCTCATCCGTTCATGCAATCCATTCTGTATAAAGTCAAGATATATGTTATAATGAAAACAAAAAAAGAAACACTAATTTTAATATATGTACACTACCTAAGATCATTGCATATTCCCATACGAAATCCTTACCTTATTATAAACATATCTGATCCTTAAATAATATTAATCTAACAAAATACCTATGAGAACCCGTGAAGCATACACAACATTTCTAAAACAGAACAATATATGCAAAATATCAGGAGAAAAATAGTTCACAAACTGTGTTTAAGAATACCTAGTGGCTATTACTCATGTAAGTATCCAAACTAATAAAAAGATGCCATATTTAACTATTTTAGTAATTTCGCAGTTAGACTATCTCCCCCTAAGCAACAAAGAGCAAGTTTAAGAATACCAAAAGTTCTCACTAATCGTAATACTTATAATAGAATCATAAAACTGTGTTTGTGTGTCTAAATGCGTACAACTAGGTTCGCCGTTTTACAAAATATTCAACATTCATTAATAATACATAGAACAAGACTTGGCAATTAAGCAAGCAAGAGTGGAAAATGGGCGAGTAGGAATTTGGAAACAAGTCAAACAGGTAGCTTTTTTGTGTGTTATAGAACAAGTAGGGGACCCACAAACACCCCTTTTATAAAACAAATTTCAATTTTATATGTTGCTAGTGTGGTAAATATGAGTACAAAACCCTATATTACTAACAAAATAATTCAACTTCAATTTACATAAGAGATTTAGAAGGTTTTTATGCACTTTAATAAGATTAGGATGGCTTCTATCCCATTTGACCCATTTCATCTTTTTGCTCAATCCTTTCAGCTTACCAATTTGGGATCAGACATAATCAAATCAATCGATTTATAAGTAAACTATAAAGCAAGAATTCTATACTAACCTTGTCATAAGTCGCCCAATTTATTGGATACGAAAACAGCTCGTCCTTGGTTTTTGGAATGGTGTCAATTAACTGTTTTGCATCCAAAAGCTTCTTATTATCTGGTGTCTTCACATTCTCTTTCTCTCTTGTTTCATCTCTGGATCGGTTAGTCTCCTCCCGGTCCCTATCTCGATGGCTTGATTTATCATGGGACCGTCTACTGCGTTCCCTTTCTGAATCAGGTCTCTCTTCTTTTGTATTTGCATGTCCAATTCGTTTCGCAAATTCAGCAGCTGCAGCCAAATTAGAGGATGGTGCAAGCTGAGTAGTTTCTCTCACAGCCTGCAATTCTTCGGTTGAATAATCTATAGGAACCAAAGGTCGCATCTTTTTATCCTTTTGTGCATCCTCATCTTCCTCTTCGTGGAATAGAGAAGGGACTGTAGTTCTTTTTCCCGAACCCACAAGACCAAATCCTAACTTTTTGGTTCCAACGGTATTGTTTTGTCCTGTCTGTGAAGCAGTCGCAGACTCCATGACTGAGTCGTCACCAATCCCATTTTGTGTACTCCTGTTACATGTTATACGGAACCCCGGTGGTGGTTAATAATACAGATGAACAAACAAGCCCAAACATGAGACTATCCCTAGGACCGATTAAGCCCGAATATTTGGTCCTAAAGTCCATTCACTTATGCAAAGAACGTAAAACTGTTTTTCCATGTGATATTTCTTATGAAAGGCAAAAACTCACTCACATATTATGCATCAACCCACCTTTTGGTTGATGGGCCAATCAAATACCAAAGGCCTTTGGTCTTTTCCATATGATATTAAACGTAGTTTTCTGATATTTGTACATATACAACGTAAACGTGTAGTCGTGTATATTTTAATGCTTCAAAAGAATGATCTAAGGTGTTTTTCGAAAACAGGGTATTTTCATTCTTCAAAGGATTAGAAATGTTCAATGCTCATTTTTCAAAAATTTAGTAAATCTTGTTTTAACTTAATTATAAGTTGCGAGTATAATTTATAACCCAATATTTAGTAACATTATCATTCTAACTAAAAGTAAAAAACAGGACTGGTTTTAACTGGTTGACTAGGTCAGACATTCATACATAAAGAGAAACGTAAAGAAAAAAATCTAGTTGAATTGAAAAACTTACCGTTTTCGTCTGCATCTGCCATTTCAATATCAGTGGTCGGGTGGTCAGAAGCCTTATTTCTGATTTCCGCCAAGCTTCCATCAATTAACATAGCACTATCAGTTCCATTAGTTGTAGTACTAGATAAAAGCTCCAAGGCATGTTTTTGTTGTTCTTTCTGCTGCTCCCTTTCCTCTTCGGCTTTCTTCTTCGCCTCAGCAATCTCTTCTTCCTCTTTAATCTTGTCTTCCATATCTTCTTCCTTTTCCCTTAACCTTCGTTTTCTTTCTTCTCTTTCCTCCCCACTACTTCTATATTTTCTCTTTTTGCTATAGCCATCATCATTCTCTTGTTCTAATATCTCATATTTCCTGTCCTGTTCTCTATCCTTTTCCCTTTCCCTCTCTTGTTTGCGGGCACGCTCTTTTTCCTTTTCCCGATTTTCCCACTCCTTTAGACGACCCCGATATCGCCGTTCATCTTCACGTATTTTGTATTCTCGTTCCCTTTCTCTCTTAGCTCGGTCTTGCTCCCTTTCTCTTTCGTACCTTTCCAATTCGCGTTCCTTTTCACGTTTTAGATCTCGCTCTGGATCCCTGCTCCGCCTAGCGTTTTTTCGTTCAGGTGAGCTTGTTTCGGGTCTCTCGCTTTCGCTAGAAAGTTTGCTTTTGCTGGTCGTCTCTTCATCGTTTTTATCTTCTGCTGCATATGTAAATGATAGGGTCAGGCATTATAGCATGATAGAGCTTCCAACATCAAATAAAGAAGACAAACATGTACCTACACCTTCGAGTTCACATATTACAAGTTCTTACTAAGAGGGTGTAAATTTAAAGCTATAATATGTAACTGTGAACAATCCAAAGCAAATAGCCAGATGTAATAAAAATGGGTAGTAGAAGAACTTGAAATAGCATTTACATGTACTTACACTGTTTGAAGTTGAAAAATATCATATATTCAGTCGTGAACTTTGCTAATTTCAAGATTTTATACCCAAATGGCCAAAAAAGACGTATTTGTAAAAAAAATACATGTCTTGTGAAATTCGAAAGTTTTGGTATCTATATAACGAAAATTACCCTTTCATAATGCAAACAGTATGAAATTGGTCATCTAACACCTAATAGGTTAATAATCGTTTTGAAACAAAAATCTAAACACCCCCTAAATATATGGACTCCAAAGTTTATACAGTTACACTAACCATTTCTTGCCATGTCAGCATCTGAATCGCCATCTCTCGAATTCGTTGGAAGTTCAGAGGTTATACTAACAGCAGTAACAGGAGCTTGTGGGGGTGGAGGTGGAGGTGGTAGAGGTTTATTCTTTATCCTTTCTTCTATCATTCCTATAAGCTTTTCACTAGCTTCTTTGTCAGCTTCCTTATCTTCATCAGTCACAAGACCGAAGGTAGCATAGTCAATATTATCTTTATTTTCTTCATTGTTATCCTCCTCCTTTTTAACATCCTTTGATTCCTCCACGGAAGGCTTAAGAGGTTCTTTCTTGTCTTCCTCTTTACCAGCACCTTCAGCATCTGCTGCTTTCTGATTCTTCAAGTTCTCTTTTTTCTTCTCAATATATCGCTTGAGATACTCCTTGGTTGCTTTATCAAAATTTAACTCCATATACAAATCAAGGATTAATATTCATAAAAAATGAATGGATTAAGAATGATAGAAAACATGTAAATATGGGCACATGCAAACACAGATAAGAAATGATAAGAAGTGAGAATGCGATGAACTTCATTGCTATGAACAGAGCATGCAATAGGGAATTTTCGAGTTTTCACCCACACGCTTATGAGTGTGTCAGATCATATTATATTAATCTTTAGCTGATAAAAAATAATCTAGTTTTGTAATCAAAGTTGACACACATACTTTTCTTAGAAGGTGGCAGTGTGTTCTGGGTCAACCTAACCCGTCATTTTTTAAACAAGTTTCATTTACCTGCTTTGACCAGCTACTGAATTTGCACGTTTTGGCTACTTACGCATTATATATTTAAACAAAGACAATAACTTATTCATAAGATATAGAAACATAGCAGCTTATATGTTAAGAAACTGACCACCCTTTTCACCAAGGCAAAATGAACAACAAATACGAGCATGAGCTTCCGGACATAGAAAGATATGTAACATAGCAGCTTATATGTTAAGAAACTGACCACCCTTTTCTCCACGACATAAAAAACACATCTTTTTTCCACTAAAGTACTTCTAAGTAAACTAAAATGAACAGAGCTAGACAAAAAAACGTTGGAATACCAAAACACTTGTGCGAGGTAATGTTTTCTAAGAAACTGTGATATGGACTCGATATCACAAAGTCCTTCCAAACTTTTTCACCAGAACATCAATATGACACTTTATTACGAGAAAAATCATGTCATCACTACTCCCTAATCCAACGCCAACCCAAAAGGTGGCGTTTGGTTTATTATTAGGAATGGATTTGGGTACGGGTTTGATTATAAAATGGAATGGGAATTTAGATATCATATCTAATATTAATGTTTGGTTTATTGGTTGGGTTTGGGTTTTTAATTGTAAAAAAAGTGGATTGATTGGGAATCAAATTCTAAACCACCAATTAAGGTGGGTATGGGAAAACCCCTGTTTTCGGGTATCATTCCATCATTTAAAACCCATATCAACTAACCCAACACCCTCAATCCAAACACACCCTAAGGTTATATTTCACAAAACTATCAATATTATCAAGCGATAGTAGTTGTTTGGGTTATATAAGTGTGTGGTAACATAGAATCCATACTCTTGTTTTATTAGCGTTTCTAATAGAAGGCGTGTGAAATTCTCAAGTTCAATTCTTTCTAGGTGTAAAAACTCTAAAGTGGCCACGCCAATCCCCGTGAATTAGTTAGACAAAATGTCAGAAACCGTCATTACCGAGTGGATTGGTAAAGTGTAAAATGAGGTAAAAGCTAAACGCTATAGGAGCCCGTTTAAACAAAATCTAAACGCTCGTAACAGCCTAACTCCTCCTAAACTCTCGCGACTAAATTAATTCCACATATCATATCAACAACAATTCAATAAACTCATACAAAATATAAAAAGTCAAAATCAAATAAAAAAAAGTCAAAATTGAGACAAAAAGTCAAAATCAAAGAAATTCAACCCACCCGGTGGACGATTCATAGCTCCAGGCGGCCCATTAACCTGAGGATAACCACCATTAGGCGGCAGCTGATGACCTGGCACACCATACTGCTGATGGTATAAAAGTCTATAGCTTGCTTCAGATTCTGAACAAACACACTTCCAAGAATTACCAATGCCTTATTATTATTGTCTTGGATTTCTTCCTCTTCTTTTCCAACTGTTTTCGCCTTCTTTTCTTCTTTTCTCTCATCATGAACAAGGTCAACAACAGTAAACCCGACCCAATAACAGCCAACATGATCCTTAAGAAACTTTATGATGAAACATTTCTGACCCATTTAAATTTCCACAAAAGGAATTCCAAGGGTACCCACAAAGAACGCCTCTTCTACAATCCTGCAAAAATAACACTCCTTCATAAATAACTAATAATGCAACAATGGGAAACCACAAACTAATCCTTCATAACCCAGTAACACAAATTAATTGACCAACATAAATAACTAATAATGCAAGAATGATCAATTTTCGAGTTGGGTTTATATCAGCAATCAATCAAAACATAAATAAGTGGGGTTTAGTGTTTGTTTAATCATATATAGATGAGCTTTCAAGTATCTATGACAATAAGTGGGGTTTAAGGGGTCATTGGATAAGAAAGATTAAAAAGACCAAAAATCTCTTTTAACTAACGAGATTTTTAACGAGTGTTGAGAAAATTACAACAACGAAGCAAAATCGGAAATATTGGGACTAAAAGTGCGATTTTTTAGAACTTAGGGACCAAATGCGAGAATCGGGCATATTTTGTGGACCAATTGGTGTAATTTACTCTCATTAACATTTTCTAATTACATAAGTTTTTTTTCTTAATTTAGAGTGGTTTCATGATTTCATCCTTGCTTGTTGTGATAAAGACATAAGTCAAACCAAACGTTTTTCTAATCTAAAATTGTAAGATACTCTAAGGGCGTGTTTGGTTGGAGCAATTACATAAGTTTCTTTCTTTAATTTAAACTGTGTTTGGTTCATTAGAAAGGAAGAATTTTAAATGACAACAGAAATTAAAATTCCGTAAAATGGAGAATTTAGAATGCCTTCAAAGAGTAAGAATTTTTAATTTACTTGAAAAAAAAAGTTTTATAAACTTTTTTTATAACTTTTTTATAAACTTTTTTTTAAAGTTTTTTATAAATTTTTATAAACTTTTTTTATAAATTTTTTATAAACTTTTTTTTTTAAGTTTTTTATAAATTTTTATAAACTTTTTTTATAAATTTTTTATAAACTTTTTTTTATAAACTTTTTTTATAACTTTTTATAAACTTTTTTTATAAAATTCTTTTATAAATTTTATAAACTTTTTTTATAAATTTTTATAAACTTTTTTTATAACTTTTCTTTATAAACTTTTAAATATAATATTTATGAAATTTTTATTAAAAAAAATCAAAAAAAATATTTATAAATTTCTGTCAACCAAACATGTGAAGGTATTTTAAATTCCGAAATTTTTAATTCTCAATAATTTAAATTTCCTAGAATTTAAAATTCCGGAATTTCAAACTCCCCAACCAAACACCCCCTAAGGTTTTATGAAGGGTAAAATCTAGGGGTGTTGAAATGGACGAGCTGAGAATGGGTCAAAACATGCAATTTTGTTACCCAAAAAACTTCATTTCTCTTTTTTTAAACATTTTCATGTACATAACTATCGCCAATTATGATGAACAAAAGGAAATACTATTTCAATCTATCATCTAGATTTGTAAATATAACAATTAGGAGCTTTTTATGCGCTAAAAATAGCCACCGTGCGACTTTTCAAACCTTTGATCCATTTCCTTTTCAGCTAGCCTTTTCCTCTTTTCTTTTTATCCATTTAGCGATAAACAAACTTTGAACTGATCGACATTGCCACCTCCAGTGTTCCCGTGTCTAAAACCATTGACCTTCTAATATAGTAATACATATATGAAGTATACAAATTGTCAAATCTTTAAAGAAATTAAACGCTATATGCTGCATTGGATTAGAGTTAAAGATTTTCTACATACAATTCCTAACTTTCCATATCATTTGTTTTGTAGAATGCAGGATACACATGATAATCCATTTGTTGGAGTTGCATTAACTTCTCCAAACACTCGTTCAAATATGCAGACTGCCCAATTGAATCTCGATATTGCAACACAAAACGCAAGTTTAGTATATTTGCAAGCACTTAAAGACTACATATCGAAAAGAAGAGGTGTAATAGGAGATGGTTGGCATGTTAAATTTGAATACTCAGAAAGTATGTGCAAAACCTCTCCAATTTACTGTTCCCCAGATGGAAGTAGATTTGATTCGATGCCAAAAGTTGCTCATTATCTTGGCTTGTTATCAGCTAGCAATTCCTCCGATACAAATGACAATGGTGGTAGCCTTGCTTTACCACAGAACGGATCATATGCTAATGGCGGAAATGCGTCTAAAGTTGATCCCATGGAGAATGGTTACCGTGGGTCAGAGTCATCTCTTGTAAGTTTTTCAATATATATTTTTCTACAAGTAATTAAATATGGCATATGGGTCAAAATGGGTGGGTTCGGGTTGTGTTTATCTCCACCCTTTTCTATTCTTTTTAAATTAATAATGTTTTCAAGATTTTTACGATTACCGTACTTTTCAAATAATGATGTAGCCTTTTTTCTTTTAAACAATTTAGGAGCTTATTGGCATTTCGACCCATTTGACATGTTTTATTTTTAGTAAAATGTTAAAACAATCTACCCAATCAAGACTACATTTCGACCCATTTGACATGTGCTTTAGAATAGTAAGATTTGGGGTTATGTTTTATTTCTGAGTTAATTGCATTTTTGGTCCGTGTGGTTTGGCCAAATTGCATGTTTGATCCCTAAAACTTTAAAAGTGCAATGATAGTCCCTATTTTGAAGTTTGTATTGCATTTTTGGTCCTTGGATAAAATGAAATGACTAAAATACCTTTTGTCTAATTCAGAGTAAACAAGGGTAATTTGGTCATTTCACACTGATCAAGGACAAAAATGCAATCCAAACTTTAAAATAGGGACTATCATTGCACTATCAAAGTTTTAAAGACCAAACATGCGATTTGGCCATACCACAGGGACCAAAATTGCAATTAACTCTTTATTTCTTACAGGCCAAACAAGTAAAGAAATTGGGTCAAATGGTTCGAAAGTCACCCAAAACGATTTTTTATTGCATATAATAGTTAAAAGTTTAAAACCTTGTGAAATTACATTTCATTAAACATAATTAATTTTCGTATTATGACGTATATAGGTCATACATGACACTAGTTATTTGGGAATGGAATTTGTTTTAGAACCTGATTCTAAGTAACCTCATGTGATGCAAAGTGTAGCCTAAAGCTACCCATTCCCATAGTTAGGTTGACATTGCGACCTGTAGACAGAAATCATTTTGTTGTCATTATATACTTGAATCCATCCGTCTTCTTCTATTTCCCTGACATCATATATATATCACAGGGTAGTCTTCCGGTTCAGTTTCAAGACTTCATTGTGATATCGGTTGGAAAAATCAACCCACGACCTCCATTCTACAATACTTCCCAAATCTGGCCCATTGGTTACCAATCCATCTGGCATGATAAGCTAACAGGATCCATATTCACATTTAATATTTTAGACAGTGGTGATCGTGGACCGACATTCAGAGTACATCGAAAGCCATGCACAAAACATTCAATCCCAAATGCTTCAACGGTGATCTACAAACTCTGTGGGCCGTCTGATGAAATTTTGAGCTGTGTATTACCTCCTCAAGAAAGTCAACAGTTGACTAATGATAACTTTATTAATGGTGACACCATCGGTGAATTTTTAGTCGAGGGTAGAACACCTTCATCCATTTGGCAAATGGTTATAGAAACTTTTATACGTGCTTGTCGTCAAGCGTTTCACGATATGAAGCTGTTGACTTTTTGCTGTAACCACCGTGCTGAAAGTCAATACTTTTATACTTCATATAGTAACGATTCGTTAAATAAGTTTGGTGGTTTGAATTGTCCAATTAACAACATCCATAGGTTTGTACAGACTATTGACCAGCTTGAAGTTGCTTGTAACGTGCTGAGAAAATGGTTGCAAGTGGACAGATTTGGTCTTGATGCAGAGTTCGTACAAGAACTTATTATTAGCTGATTATTGTTATTAGCCCAATTAGTATTATGTCTATTGTTATTGGATCAAGCCCATTAGGGTTTTGCTATGTATCGGTTTATATATACCGAAGGGATTATGTTAATGGGACCAAGGGAGATTAAACCTAATCTAATATGGTAATCAGAGCCATACACACCCACCATAAAAAACTATCAAAAAAATATAAACCTTAAAGGCTGCCGATTTTTTTAGTTGCTCGCTTGCTTTTCAAATCAACGAATTCGTTGATTGCTTGCTGCCATTACATTTGCTTTCAAAGTTTAATGCGTTATTATTATTTTTAATTCATTTGTACAGCCAACAATTGTTGACCAGATACACCATTAATCAAGATTGCTCATTGGCTCCATTTGTTTCAACGTCCAGCAGCTTCATTGAATTGCTTTCATTTGGTTTAGTTTTATATTTAACCACAAGTCAACATGAATGGTGTTACTTATTATTCACAAGCTCATCAGTTACCAGCCATGTCACTTAACCCAGTCCCACTGCTACCACAGGCCCAACAACAGCCCGGTTTTGCTAGCCAGTATACACAATCAGGTGGTAAATTTTTTTGTCCCAGGTAATTTTGCTTATACGGTTCCAAGTGTTTTTCCATCTCAGGCTCCAGTGTTGCCTCAAGCTTTTCAGACGACGACTCATCCGAATCCCGATTGGAACATGGATACTGGTGCATCCTCTCACTTAGCTAACAACGCATGTATTCTCACTTCTGTTAGTAATTCATGTATTTATCCATCTGTGTATGTTGGAAATGGTGCATCTGTACCTGTTACACATACCGGACATAGCTTATTATACACTTCCGATAAACCACTGCACCTTAACCATATTCTTGTCACACCACACATCATTAAAAATCTGATTTTTGTTCGTAAATTTACTCGTGATAATGATGTATCTGTTGAATTTGACACATATGGATTTTCTGTAAAAGATTACCAAACGGGCAGACTACTCTTCCGTTGTGATAGCACGGGCGATCTTTACCCTGTTACGCAACAATCATCCAAGGGTCCTCCGTTTGCTTTACTTTCGTTCAGTTATACTACGTGGCACAGACGCCTCGGGCATCCAGGTGAAGATATGCTTCGTCGTTTGGAGTCTAGTAATTTCATTTCTTATAATAAGTCCAAGTCATCTGCTTTGTGTCATGCATGTCAATTAGGCAAACAAATTAAACTGCCGTTTGTTAGTTCAGCGTCTAATGTTGCTTCTATTTTTGACATTATTCACTCGGATATTTGGACTTCCCCTATTCCGAGTGAGAGTGGTATTAAGTATTACGCTATTTTTTTGGTTCATTTCTCGCATTTTGTTTGGGTCTATCCGTTGCATAAAAAATCGGATTTATATGACAATTTTGTCAATTTTCGCGCTTATGTAAATAAACAATTTGGTGTAGATATTAAGGCTTTACAATGTGACCATGAGGGTGAATACGACAATGCCCGCTTTCCTGACCTTTTTCACAAAAACGGGATTCAATTTAGTTTTTCTTGCCCACACACATCTCAACAGAATGGCAAATCTGAACGCATGCTGCGTACCATTAATAACCTCATCAGAACCTTGCTTTTTCAGGCTCACATTCCCCCCTCCTATTGGGTGGAAGCTCTTAACATGGCTGCTTACATTCTGAACATCCTTCCCTCTGCTGCCATTAACAATGAGGTACCCTTTACTAAGCTCCACAACAAACTGCCATCTTACGACAACTTACGTGTCTTCGGGTGTCTATGTTATCCCTATATCCATGTTGACAATAAACTTCAACCCCGCTCTACACCTTGTGTATTCCTTGGATACCCTGCAAATCATAGGGGCTATTGGTGTCTAGATTTATCCTCGAACAAAATTATACTCTCAAGGCATGTAAGATTTGACGAGGACGTTTTTCCCTTTGCCTCAATACAGGAATACACATCACCTACTTATGACTTTTTGTCCAGCATTCCACTACCCGTTTTACCAACCCCCACCGTAGCTCCCACACTGCCTGACCCATTACCTTCTAGCCCATCACAACTTGTTCCACCAGGCCCATTATTTGCTCAAACACCTGATCCCAATAACCATGTTAACGAGCCCCATCCTCAGCAACAAGCACACCAGGATCAGACCACTCCTATCCAACATCACCAACCCGCTATCAACCCGGACCAGCCCACTCCCCCCTCTCAACCGCAACCGCAACAACCACATACACCCACGACCACTCCCGATGATATACTCGCACACACCATCAACACTCATCACATGGTCACACGTGCTAAAGCCGGTATTTCTAAACCTCTTGAGCGTATGAATTGTCATGTCACTACCGTGTCTCCTCTTCCTAGGTCTCATGTTCATGCTCTTCGTGATCCTCAGTGGAAAAAAGCTATGTTAGATGAATATAATGCATTAATTACTAACGGTACGTGGGTACTTGTGCCCCGTCCAGCTAATGTGAACATTGTTCGTTCTATGTGGCTTTTCAGGCATAAGTTTCATGCAGATGGTTCCTTAAGCAGCTATAAGGCGCGACTTGTTGCTAATGGTCGCAGTCAGCAGCAAGGGGTTGATTGTGATGAGACTTTTAGTCCTGTGGTTAAACCTGCTACTATCCGCACTGTATTGAGCCTAGCAGTGTCTCGTGCTTGGCCTATTCATCAGCTTGACGTGAAGAATGCTTTTCTTCACGGTCACTTATCGGAGACAATTTATATGCATCAGCTGCCTGGGTTTGTAGACCCTGCACGGCCGGATTATGTTTGTCATTTGCAGCGGTCATTGTATGGGCTTAAGCAAGCCCCTAGAGCTTGGTTTCAGCGGTTTGCAGGATTTATTACTCGCATTGGTTTTCAGCATAGCAAAACTGATGCGTCGCTTTTTATCTTTCATCATGGTGCTGATACGGCTTATTTGTTATTATATGTGGATGATATTATCTTAACAGCTTCTTCCACTGCCTTCCTACAGCGCATTATTACTGCTCTTCATGGAGAATTTGCTATGATGGATCTTGGCTCTCTTAATTATTTTCTTGGTATTTCTGCTACCCGCACAGCATCTGGTATGTTTTTATCGCAATCTAAGTTTGCTGAAGAGATTCTTGAGAGAGCTTATATGCAGAAATGCAATCCATGCCGCACTCCTGTTGATACAGAGTCCAAGCTTGGACCTGATGGTACACCTTTTGATGATCCAACCTTGTATCGGAGCTTAGCTGGTGCCCTTCAGTATCTTACTTTTACGCGCCCAGATATTTCATATGCGGTTCAACAGGTTTGTTTGTATATGCATGACCCTCGTGACACACATTTTCATGCTTTGAATCGTATATTACGCTATATCCGTGGTACTATTGATCATGGTCTTCAGCTACATGTTTCTTCTACTACTCAGCTTATTGCTTACACAGATGCAGATTGGGCGGGTTGCCCGGTCACTCGCAGGTCGACTTCAGGTTATTGTGTCTTTCTTGGTGACAATCTATTATCTTGGTCTGCTAAGCGTCAGGTAACAGTGTCTCGGTCAAGTGCTGAGGCCGAATATCGTGGTGTTGCTAATGTGGTGGCTGAGACAGCTTGGATTCACAATTTGTTGCGTGAGCTTAACACCCCTTTGTCTACAGCTACTATCGTCTATTGTAATAATGTCAGTGCCGTATATTTATCGACGAATCTTGTTCAACATCAACGTACGAAACACATTGAGATAGACATTCATTTCGTCCGTGATTATGTTGCTTTAGGACAAGTTCGTGTGCTTCATGTTCCATCTCGTTTTCAGTATGCTGACATCTTTACCAAGGGACTTCCTGCTGCTTTGTTTCTTGATTTCCGATCCAGTTTGAACGTTCGAAGGCCTCCCGCTCAAATTGCGGGGGTTTATTAGCTGATTATTGTTATTAGCCCAATTAGTATTATGTCTATTGTTATTGGATCAAGCCCATTAGGGTTTTGCTATGTATCGGTTTATATATACCGAAGGGATTATGTTAATGGGAGCAAGGGAGATTAAACCTAATCTAATACTTATGAAACTGCTTCCTGGGGTTGCTGCTTGTTTAGAATATATATCTTTGGATACCAGATGTCAAAACAAGATTTCTCATACTGTTAGAAGTGGGGTTTTTACGGGGCTAAGGAAGTATAATTCACACCTGACGGTATTAGATAGTCCTGTTGAAACTGATACACGAATCAGCCCACCAGGCAATGAAATTGCTTCAAACCTTCCTCGCAGTTTAGTCGGGAATGTTCTCCAGGTATCAAACTATTGCTTTAGATTTATAGATTGTATGATGCATCAGGGCTAGAGGTGACAAAATGGGTGGGGTGGGTAACGGGTTGAAACAGGGTTGTTTTGTGGGTTTAACCAGGACCACAACAAAAATAAAACACAATAACGGCACTATCTGAACTACTTGTTAGGATCGGACACGACACATACAAACACAATTAACTGCCACAATTAAGAACACAAGGATTTAAGGTGGTTCGGTCTAATCTGACCTACGTCCACGCTGGGTAACTAGGAGTATTTTATTTCATCTGTGTTGTCTGTTGTTTACAAATACGGTTGTCCATCAATCACGAGGAACATGGTTGTCCATTACGGCTGTCAATTACAGCTGTCCATCAATCACGAGGAACATGGTCGGCTGAAAAACTTGGCTTCCTGTTTTTCTAGCACTACCTTTTTGACCAGCCTAATAAGTGGCTTCACACTCAACAATCTCCCACTTGAAGCCACGAAACAATCTTCACATGTGCTTCAACTGTGTATCTCTGTATTTCTGTAAAAAGAACTTTTGATCTTAGCTCCATCCTAGTTACTGTTGCCCTCTCTTCAATTAACCTGAAGGCCCGTTGAAGCTCCCGTTAGCTCCAACGCATCAGTCATGACTGAAACTGTCACTGACCCATTCTTTGTCCCTATCGGCTCCCACTGACACGAACTGCCCGATCCTGGAACATCCTGAGAACAAACACTCTCCGAATAAAGCAGATAATCAACTGGAGAGACTTTGATGGCTGGAATACTGGTTCTCTTAACCCATTCTCGTCTGGTAACTCTGACTGAAGCACAACCTGTGCTCCCACTGCCATGAATGCCCCTAACTGGTTTTACTGAACCTTTTCTAGCACGTTCAACTTGAATCTGACCTGTGACTCTGGGTTTGCCATCTGCAAAGCAAACCTTCTTCTGCCCACGAGACTCTGTGAACCGGACTTTGGTCTTCTTCTGAACCGGGACGGTTACTCCCTCAGACGGTAAATACAGCGAACCTTGTTTCTTTCCTCGAGCTACAACTAGATTTCCCTTCATAACCTTCCACTGCCCGTTCTTGAACTTAACCTCGTGTCCATGTTCATCCAACTGCCCAACAGAAATCAACTGTTTCTTCAGACTTGGAATTACCCGGACATCCTTCAAAGTCCATGGACCGACTGGAGTCTTCAGATCTAAGTCACCTATGCTCGTCACATCAAGAACCTCATCGTTCGCCAGTCTTACCTTACAAAAATCCCCTTCTTTCAGGTTCCGCAGTGCTTCACGGCTGTGGGTAGCGTGAAATGAAGCACCCGAATCCATAACCCAGGAATCCACATTGCTCTCCATACTATAGATCAAAACATCATCATCTGAATGATCTACTGCAACGTTAACTTCTTTCTTGTCTTTTGGACATTGATTCCTGAAATGTCCAACCTCTTTACAGTTCCAACAAGTCACATCATTTCGAGTCCTCGACTGACTCCTTCTCATGTTCCCACTCCCATTACCTCTGTTATTTCTTCTACCTCTGACCGCATTCAATTGTTCACTTGATGATTCCCCGGAATTTCTTCGTCTGACGTCTTCGCCTAGAATTAAATCCCGAATTCCCTCAAAAGTGAGACCTTTCGATCCTGATGAACTAGTAACGGCTGTAACTGTTCCGGACCAACTGTCGGGTAATGATGATAACAGTAGTAAAGCTTGAACTTCATCCTCGAACTTTATTCTCACTTACCCAAGTCTGGATAAAACCGAGTTTAAATTGTTGATGTGCACTGTAACTGAACTTCCTTCCCATCAAACTTCTCAATCTTGATCTTACTATCATCTGCCATTTTAACAAACAAATTACCAAATTGCTACAAACCAAACAGGTTCGTATGCTAAATGGCAATTATACGAGCGGAAGCAATGAAATAGAAACACGAGACTTTTCTATTTCGTGTGTTAAATGGCTGAACTTGTGCAAAGATCTTGATTAAAATATGAGAGACTACTTTTGTCAAAGTAGAAACTTGTGACACCTTAAAATAAATAACAATTTTTTTTTCCTTAAAAGAAGCAACCTTATCTGCTCTTATCTTCCTCCAAAAAAAAAAAAAAAAAAAAAAAAAAAAAAAAAAAAAAAAAAAAAAAAAAAAGTCTGGTTTTTTATTCTTCCCCAAGAAAAATAAAACACAGCTTTTCCTTTCAGAAAAACAATATGGCAAAAAATGGTCTAAACTGATCAAACAAGTCGAAAGTTGCCCAGCTCAAAATGGATTTTAAAAACTTGAAATCCCCTAGAAAACTAATATACATTTCGTTATCATATCTATATACACTAATTACTTTTATAAGAAATTGGACAAAAGTGTTGCGGATGAGCCCAACCTCACCCCGAGCCAAAAAATTACACATTTTTATCAGTTCCCCATCCCGGCACATATTG
The DNA here is from genome assembly GCA_019973895.1 of Chrysanthemum seticuspe. Classification (NCBI taxonomy): domain Eukaryota; kingdom Viridiplantae; phylum Streptophyta; class Magnoliopsida; order Asterales; family Asteraceae; genus Chrysanthemum; species Chrysanthemum seticuspe. The sequence continues at coordinate 29,002,008 of BPTQ01000009.1, read as the reverse complement.
CCACCTCTATATCATCAGACTAAAGATGACCACAAGAATTGTACTATTTACATAATCACCGACCATTATTCTTAATAAAGCAAATGTAGTGAGTAAAGCATTTAAATACACTTGCACATGATTTCAACCCATTCTATTATAGGGCTAACTATTTTCAGCTAAACCCGTTAAAATATTTTTTTTCCCCTTTCTCGGCATACCTCATGAACATCCTCAATAAAAGATTCATGTGAGCCACCGTAGAATCCTGCATCCAATCTAAGGTCAATGGTCCTGAAATCTAACAAGCGTGAAAATTCATCGGGTTTCAACAGAGATTCCGCCATGAGACCAAAAACAATTTTGTTTTCATCCTGAGCAGCAACGGAGCGTAGCACCATACGACACCGTTTTATGATGACATCAGATACCTTTTTTACAACAAAACTTTCCTTTACTTCCTTCTTAGTGACATGATTTTCACTTTTTGCCTTGTTAAGAACCTCACGTACAATTCTCTGTTTAAATTCCAAGTAGAAATTAATTCAAAAATATAATAGAGAAGTGCAAATAGGGTGGGATGTGTCACGGCCTCACGGGTCAAAACCAGTTGAGTTAAGTTGACCCATAACAGTTCTTTACAAAAAATTGATATTTTTATGAATATAAGAATTATAATATTATTAAAAAATAATTAGCGTGTTAAATAGGGACAGGTATGTGCAAGTAATTTCAGATAATATATTTTATTTTATTAAAATGTTTCTTGAACATACCCGTTTGACTAATATCTTGATTGTATTCGTTAGAGATACAGCGTAACCCAAATTGACCCATTTAAAAAATACAGGTCAAAATGACCACCTTTAGTGTGTTAAATTGGGACAGGTGTGTGCAAGTAATTTCCAATCAGATAAAATAGTGATTCAGATATTTTATTTTATTAAAATATTTCTTGAACATACCCGTTTGACTAATTTCTTCTAAAAGTTAATATCTTGATTGTATCCGTTAGAGATACAACATAACCCGAATTGACCCATTTAAAAAATAAAGGTCAACTTTCAAGAGACAAGAATCAAATTACAAACCTTTGTGGGTCCCGCAGCATTACCCTTGTAGACATCTTTGCTTATGGACTCCCTCAGCATCTCTGCAGCCCAGCCTGGTGGTCCTTTATTTAAAGAATCCCGAATCCTGTTTCTTATGCTTGCTCCCACGTTTGTCGCTAAGTTTTGTATAGGTTCTAGACGGTCAATCCACTCGGGTTTGTCATCAATTCTCTTTGTCTCTATGGCAGATTCGTCGATATCAAGATCTTTTAAATCGATAACAACGTCCACAATTTTACTCTTCACAGAAGAAAAATAAAACACAGCTTTTCCTTTCCCAAAAAGATTTGTAATTTGATATCTGACATGTATGATCTTTGGCAGGTTCGGGCAAATTTGAGAATAACATATAGGAACAAACCTAAATGCTTGAATTTTATTGAATCTTTCTTTAAGAAGTTCGAGGAACTGTATGAGCAAGAGGTCAGTTGATTTCTGTATCAAGTATCTATATTCTTACTTTTAAGCAAATATGTGGCACTTTACCCGAATTGCCAATAATTATGATTTTTGCTATTTAGGTACTTTCACTGGTCAGCAGAATCAACGGTTCCAATGTATCATCTGAAGAGACCAAAATTGTACTAAACACAATGTTTGCATTGCAGACACAATCACGAGCACACTTCCCATTGCACCATGGGAGGCGGGGATCTGCAAAGTATGTGGAAAGGACGAAAACGACCATGTTTTGCTTTTGTGTGATAGATGTAATTCAGAGTATCATACATACTGTCTATATCCTCCACTTCCAAGGGTTCCGAAAAAGAGTTGGTATTGCCCTACTTGCATTTCAGAATTCACAAGACAAGCGCAAGAAGAGGATTTTGATTTTAGTCAACCCCCAAAGAGGATGAAGATTCAGAGAGAGTTTACCCGAAGTGGTTTAAAGGAAGTGGCAAATTTAGCAGATAAGATGGAGAAATCAGATTATTGGGAATTAGGCGTCAAGGAGGTTAGTTTTGACTTATATTGCATCACTGTTAGTTGTCTTACTTTGACTTTGAATGTCCAACAAACTTCTGTTAACTTGGAAATTGATCCGAAGATATCTAATATCAGATAAAAGATCTACGTTTGTATTGAGATACACAATAAGCTATGTAACTACTAACGGAACTGTATTTTTTAAGTCGTGGAGTAATACGAAAATATGTATCTTTGATTAATACAAGCTTGATATACAAAGTCAAATAAAAAAGTAGACGGTCAACGAGTGGTGTGGGTCACCACTCACCAGTAATATTGTTTTCTAAATCATAGGTAATAAATTTATAATTAATAATATTATCTAAAAAACGGCAAATGGTGTTTATGGGACAGCCCAACGTCAACCATACTGAAAATGACCCATGTCAACCCAAACCTATTTAACTCGTTACTCAACGTGACCGACCCGTCCTAGTAGTATGGTATTTTAAATTTCTCGAAATAGTTAAATGGAAGATTAAAGATAAATACTTGAATGTAATTGAATTAAGAGACTTTTAATAGGATCTATATATGGAAAGGCAAATTGCATAACCAAACTCTTTTTACATTTTTTTGCAGAGGGTTATGCTTCTACAATTCTTGTGTGACGAGACTTTGGGTTCGACGGTAATTCGGAATCATATGAGCACAGATAATTGTGATGTTAATAGGAACTTCTTGGGTCATGACTCAGCAGGAAGACTCTACTGGGTTCTTGGCCGCCCCGGAAGGTTGTTTGTATCTGGTCCCGACAGTGATGGTGAGGAATTTGATACTTGGAATTGCTATGAATCAGATGCCGAGGTTGAGGCTCTGATTCAGTGGTTGAGAGATGATGATGCAAAGGAAAAGGAACTTAAAAAGTCGATTTTTAAATGGCAAAGAAACAAATCGAATGATCAGAATCTTCAAATTGATCTGCACGCTAATTGCTCGAGGTCAACGGTTCATGTCAGCAATGCAAAGGCAGCATTTGAAAAGAAATTTGGTTCATTCCTGAAGGACGATGGTGAGGGGAAAATATATCGGTGTGATTGTTTGGAACTAGTGGGGTCTACACGACACCATTGTTCTTCATGCCACTCGACATTTTTTAGTCACGAAGTGCATCAATGTGACACTCTCGAGAAGCAGTTGACTCTGGCTAATGGATTGACTTGGTCGAATGGGAATCCTCAAGATGACAAAGCTGGATTCTTGGTCAGACACAATTCTAGGCTAACAATAGCCCAAAATGAGACACCATCTGAGGTTGATGGCTCAAACTTCGAGGGTAAAACTGGGAAACCCCTATCGTGTTCTTCTTCCCGGACGTTAATTGGTAAAGCTTTTGAAATTATTCGGTCTTTGAAAATTAATTTACTGGATATTGAAGCTGCTCTTTCGCGAGAAGCTTTTAGACCTTCAAGAGGAGGCTCCGATAAATTAAGAGCTTGGCGCGCTTTTGTGAAATCGGCCCAATCAATTTATGAGGTAAGTTTGTATTCTTATCTATTATCTTTTTTTGCAACCACAGTTTAGTCCCTTAAGTGATTTGGTAATCGGTCTTAAAATATTCGCTTTGTTCAGCAAGGGTTAAAATTGTTATTACGTGATTGAGTGATTATGTTCTTTTGGTACCGCCGGGGAAACCCAACCCGAGCCACCTTTGATTAATATGAGCTTGATCTACAAAGTCACCTATCGTTTTTCACCTATCGTTTTTTTCGCATCCACAACTTTATCTCTAGTTTTGGCAAACCCTTTCTAATGTTACCCACCCACCCTCCTATATAGTACATTCCCAGGTTTATAAATCTTGGTCTCTTGCAGTCATGTTAGATTGTAACCTCATATTATCCACATTTTTAATTTCCATACACAATTAATTTGTTGATATTTGCTCATTTTCTGCACAATTATTGTTGAAATAGCCGATTGGAGTTAATATAATCTGCATATTGGTTAATTTTGTTGTTGGGTTTGGTATGGATTCTTTGTTTATGATGGATCTAGTGGAGATGGTTTTGGTGATTCGGGTTTGATGTTTTTCGGCAACGATTTCTGTGTTTAAGTTATATAAGGTAACGTGGTACAATGCAATTTCGATACCTTGCCCCTGTTGTAAGGTGGAATGGACAACACTACTTTATTGTCTTATAGGAAATTAGCCTCGTTTCCTCCCTCTCCTTTACCACCAATGAGTGATATGGTATAGACACATGGGCACCAATATATAGCGTGAGAAGGGCAGTAGTAGACGTCCCGACACCGGCTATAGACTGGGATATGCATGCGTATGTGATTCGATCTCCTTGTATCACAAACACGCTAGCTCACATGTTTATGTATTATGGAGTTGATGTATGTCATAAGTTATTCAATGATCAAGTATATATGCAGTTGATGTAGCTATTTGAATGTTTGTTTATTTATTTGTTTGGAGTTAATAGAATCTGCATTGGTTGTTTGGTTTTGGCATGGATTTCTTGTTTGTGATAGAAGTCTTAGAGATAGTTTTGGTAGTTCGGGTTTGATGTTTTTCTCCCACGATTTTCCTGTTTAAATTATATAAGGTAAGATGCCACATCGTAATTGGAATGAAAAAATTAGGAGGGATCTTTTAGCCTCAAAGTCGTTGTTAGAATATTAGTGTGTGATAGTTAAGATATAAGTTTAGGAGGCTAGTTGTAATTTAGCTTAAACATAAGGAGATTAGTAAGTATTAGGAAATACCCTAACCTCCTAAATTATAGATTCCTTGTTCGCCAAAGATTAGGTTTCTCCCCTTTATTCTTTATAAATAGAGATAAGGGGGTGAGGTTTATTTGTACATTCTTTTCTTGCTCACGTTTAATAAACATTTGAGCGTAAAATATCTCGTGTGTGTGTGTTGTGCCACTTGACATTAAGGGATCATAACCCTTTGTCGAGATCTTGTTGGAGTAGTTCTTGATTCGTGGTTCTGCTCTAGAAACCGGTATGTTGAATTTCTTCCAACATTGGTATCGGAGCCTTGTTCGAGAAGAATGAATCACACAACGTGGATAGAGACAAAACAAGATAAAAGAGTGAACCAGGTTTGGTTTTTCGGTTACTGCGCAGTCGTGGGAGAATTGACGCTACGTGTTCGTTAACCGATTTATACAAATTTTGAATCGTAGGTTAAAGACACATAGATATAGGATCGCACTGGAGGGATCTTGCATTGGAGCTTCCAGGAAATATGGTGGTCGTGTTCTTTGTCGTTTTTGGTTTTTATTTGGCTATCATTGTGTAGATTACAAGGTTCAAGGTTTCTAGGTTTACGAGTCAAGATTACTTGGGCAACAAGGTTCTTGAAGTTTTCTGGAGGTAAATCGGTTCTCCTAGGGTTATAGGAAATCATTTTATTTTGTCACAAGGTTCTCGGAGTTTCAACTTCAAGTTTTCGGTTAAAAGGGGTTTCAAGTTTCAAGTTTGCTAGGGTTTAATCGACAAAAGATTTACTTCAAAAGGTCTTTTGGGTAGCTATCGGGTTAGTCGATTTCTTGTTAGGGTATTCTACAAGGGTTGAGTCGATTAAAGAGTGAAGAAAAATCAATACTTTGAAGGGTTGCACACAAGGTACTTGTTAGTCTATTTCATGTGAGTTTTTTCACTAGGTTCGATCAATTTTACAAGGGTTTACTGGATGTCAACGGTTAAATTTGACATTGTCATGTTTAGGGACATGGTTTACTTTGGGAATGGCCAGTATTCTACTCTCAAAGGGTCTGGTGTAGGTACGGGTTCAACACAGATGTTGCATGGAGTTGGATTTGAGGTGAAACCACTAGGGAGTTCCGATCTGGGTGATGGTTAACAGGTTTTTCTGACTCAAGATTTAACCGCCTATTAGTTTGCACACGAGAGGGAGCAATGTTCAAAGGTTTAGAGGTGAAAATATTATGGCTGCTTTAGAAGTTGATGCAATGATAGAAGAATATGCATATGAGTAATTGACTTTCAGGGATGCAATTACTTATGAGGTAATTTCCATGTGAATGGCTGTAATGAAAGAAGATATTCATAATCGGTCAAGTATGTGTATGCTTAACAATGGGTTTAGGCGAAACAGTGACGAAAGTAATATATATTACTGGAAGTATGCACCAGGTATGTTCATATATCTATACCTTTATAGAGATTATATGGGGCTTACTTGCGAAAGCAAGGCTCAAATCTTGGCTACCAAGGGTTTGATGGATGAAGCAAAGGAAAATATACTTGGTATGGAAATCTTCAAGACTCATAGTGGTAATACTCTGAGGGTGTCACGATTTTGGTTTTCCAACATCGTGTGTTTAGATATTTTTTGGGGGACACTCCAGTCCATGTTGTTGTTGGAGGGTGGTTTCTCAGAGAATTGTGATGAAGAAAAGAAGAGTAAGGGGTCATGTATATATGCAACTGGAAGTCATGAGTATCAAGTGGTGTGCACAAGACCTAACATGACATCTGCGGTTGTGTGAATGTTGGATGGGTTTGATCGTGGATTTTAGACGGATGTACAAGCTTTTGTGGAATCTGACTACGCCATGGGTAGATCGATCACTGTCATTGGTAGTTCAATCACAAGGTACGGGTTTATGATACAAGAATGTGCGGTGAGCTTGGAAGCTATATTGGAGCACATGATGACTTTGTTAACAACTGAAGCAAAGTATATGACACTTACTAGAGAATTGAAGGAGGATACATGCCTAAAGGGACTCTCTACAGAGTCACGATTTGAGCTAAAGTTAGTTGCAGGTATTACTATTGATGCCTTGACAAAGGCGGTCCCCGGTATGAGGTTCCGACATTAGTTGAAGCTACTGCGTATCGGAGAAAGCTAATTATCACCACTAAGGTGAAAATTGTTACAATATTAGTGTGTAAAGTTAGAGTATAAGTTTAGGCGACTAGTTGTAGTTTAGTTCAAACTTAAAGAAGTTAATCATGTATTATAAAATCTCCTAGGTACCCCCTTTACCCAATAAGTTTAGGCGAAGCCGGACTTCTCCATTCTAACCACCCATGATGCGTCGTGTAGTATTGAGTGCTGAAAGTTATACGGAATAATTGTTTTGTAGATTTGTGAACTCAAGAGCAGTGTGATGTCTCTGTGTGTAACAAGTACTAACAACATCATAGCAGGATGTTTTGATGGAACGGTATGCGAAATTGACACTCGAACTCTTAGGTACCCCCTTTACCCAATACACTTGACAAGATGCCACTCCCGTGCGGCAAGTGCCTTTTGCGTTCTTGTACACTAAGAGTCTTGGTTAACACTGGAGCTGTTAACAATAGTATGAGTTGTTGACTTCAAAACTGTCCAAATAAAGACTTCATTTGAGAATCATTTTTTTTTATCATTATTTTTTTATTTTAATGATATATGTTTGAGTTTGTTACAGTATGAATTTAAGACTTTTTGGTTAGCATGCTTATGTTGTGGGTGCTCTTAGATTTCTGCAACATACAGAAAATGCATTAAGATGTGTTTTGGAAACATTCAATGTAGCTTTGTTTTGTATATTTTTCTTTGTTTTTTTATCCGGTTAAAAGGGTACACTCGAGTTAGATTAGAACAAGAACTGGATTGGTGGTTAGATTGTAGCAAAAAGATCATCAGCTAAACATTAAAAAGTTACAGCTAACTGAAAAGCTTTCTTTAACATCGACTCAGACATAAATCAAAACAATTACCACACTACCCATCAAACTTCGTTGGTTTTTCAAGACCCACAACTGATCGAAGTTCTCAAACAGAAAATACACACAGTAACTAAACAAACAATAAACACCGAATGTTACTTGGAATAAGCTCTCCAATTAATCAGAAAAGACTTGCTTACAAAAACTGATATAGAATGCATAACTGACAAACCACAGCTCGGTTTGTATATATAGGGAATAGAACATACTTTCCTAATCCTACTACAATTCTAATATAAAAGTACTAGAACCGACATTCACCCATGGGCTTGGGTCGATGGCTGCTGCTGCCCCATGGGCTCGGGTCAGACATTAGCCCAACATTCACCCCCCTAATTTCTGACTCGAGATAGGGAGGTCTTCAACTCCGAGTAACTCTTGCATTTCCTTGAACTTAATCCTTGCGAGAGCTTTCGTCAGAATATTAGCACGTTGCAAATCACCTCTTACAAACTCAACTTGTACTTGGTCTCTTTCAACACACTCTCGGATAAAATGATAACGTGTGTTTATATGCTTGCTTCTCCCGTGAAAGACTGGATTTTTCATAAGTGCAATAGCCGATTTGTTGTCAACAAATAAGACCACCACTCTTTCTTCCATTCCGGTTATTTCACTCAACAATCCACGTAACCATATCCCTTGACACGCGGCTGAGGTTGCAGCCATGAACTCGGCTTCACAAGACGATAGAGCCACCGTGTTTTGCTTTTGTGAGCACCAAGTGATAGGTGATTTACCTAGATAAAATACATGCCCAGTTGTGCTTCGACCATCATCTTGGTCCATAGCAAAACTACTATCACTAAACCCCACTAACTCCTTGGTTTTCTCTTGGTTGTATCGTATTCCAAAATTCAAACTACCTTGGATATACCTTAGTATTTGTTTCACAGCTGCCATATGTGATTCTTTTGGTTCTTGCATATAACGACTAACCAAACCAACCGAATAAGATAAATCAGGTCGAGTGTGTAGTAAATACCTTAAACAACCAACTCGTCGCCTATATAATGTTGCATCAACTGGTTTTCCTTCCTTGTCCATGCTTAACTTCATTCCAGGTTCTAATGGACATTGAGTAGGATTCGCTTCATGCATCCCAGCATCTTTCAAGATCTTCTTTGCGTAGCTTTCTTGACTTATTGAGATACTCGAATCCTCTTGCTTTACTTCAATGCCAAGATAATAGCTTAACTTTCCCAAGTCATTCATATCGAACCTTTCTTGCATTTGTCTCTTAAATTCACCAATATCGCTAAGCTTCGAACCGGTTACTAAGAGATCATCTACATAGACCGCAATAATCAAGATTGACTTGTTTGTTTTCTTCACATACACCGCTTGTTCGTGTTGGCATCTTTTGAAAGACATTTGCTTGAGTTCTCTATCAAGTTTTGTATTCCACGCCCTTGGTGCTTGTTTAAGTCCATAAAGCGCCTTTTTCAACTTGTAGATCTTCCTTTCTTCTCCTTTCTTCACGAACCCCTCCGGTTGTGTAACAAACACTTGCTCTTTTAGTTCTCCATGTAAAAAAGCCGACTTTACATCCAAATGATGTAGCTCCCATGCTTCTTTCGCGGCCAATGAGATCAATAAACGCACCGTTTCAATCCGTGCTACGGGCGCAAATACCTCGTCATAGTCAATTCCTTCTTTTTGAGCATAACCCTTTGCTACTACACGAGCTTTAAACTTATTAATTGAACCATCCAGATTTCTCTTAATTTTGAACACCCACTTTAGTCCAATAGGATTAACATTACCCGGAGCTTCAACTAATTCCCATGAATCATTCTTCTCGATAGACTCAATCTCTTGTTTCATAGCAACCATCCACTTGCTTGAGACTTTTGCTTCTTGGAACGTTCTTGGTTCATCATCTTCAATCAAAAGTAGATTTTGATCTTCATTAGCAACTGAGGTTCTTGAACTAGACCCCATAATAAAGTCATTAAATCTAGTTGGCTTAGTTGAAACCCTTGAAGAACGCCTCATAATTGGTTGAGTTTCCGTCACAAGATTAGGGTCATTCCCCGCCTCGAATTGAACTTCTTGTTCGGTATTGACCGGTTGATTTTCATCAACATCATGATGATTTTCAGCCTCTTGATCTTCAGCCTCAACTTCATCGGTCACACCTGGGTTAACAAATCCACAACCCGTATCAATAGAACCGTGCCATTCTATAATAAACATACCTGGGTTTAGCTCATGTGTTTCGCTTCCAGCAACATACTTCCAGCCAAGTTCCTCATTAAACTTCGCATCACGACATACCACTATCTTCTTTAGTTTTGGATTGAACAGTCGAAAACCTTTTGTACCTGGCTCGTTTCCGATGTAAATGAGTCGTGTTGACCTGTCGTCTAACTTATGTAAATATGGCCTTGTTCCCGTTGCATAAGCCACACATCCAAATACCCGCAAACCCTCCAAGTTAGGCTTTTTTCCTTTGAAAGCCTCGTATGGAGTTTGATTAACTAGAGCTCGAGTTGAAACTCTATTAATCAAGAATGTAGCGTGTCTAACTCCTTCAGCCCACATGTAGTTTGGTACGTCTCGTGCTTTCAAGATACTTCTCGTCATTCCCATAAGAGTGCGGTTTCGCCTTTCCACGACTCCATTTTGTTGCGGTGTGTAGGGAGTGGTTAGATGTCTTGTTATACCCTCGTTTTCACAAAAGTTGGTAAATTCTTTTGAAGTGAACTCACCTCCTCTATCGGTCCTTAGGGTTATAATCTTGCTTCCCGACTTCTTCTCAACTAAAGCTTTGAACTTTTTGAAGTATTCAAATGCCTCACCTTTTTCCTTCAAGGTAAAAGTCCACATAAACCGTGAGAAGTCATCAATAAGAACAAATATGTACCTGTTTCGTGCTATGGATGGTGGAGAAATTGGTCCACATAGGTCGGCATGTATAAGTTGAAGAGGATGTGTTGCCTTAAATTTTGCAGCTTTAGGAAACGCCTTCTTGGTTTGTTTTCCTACCAAACAAGATTCACACAACTTGTTCTCTTGATCAATTATTGGCAACTTTTCAACCATGCCCTTCCTTGCCATTAATTCCATCGTCTCGAAATTAATGTGACCCATCCTAGCATGCCATAACCAAGCATCATCTTCCATCTTTGCTTTGAGACACAACGGACTTCCAACTTGGAGCTTAATCTTGTAAAGTCTATTACTTGTTCTAGGAACCTTCATCAAAAGCTTGCCATCTGAGTCACGCATAGTAAGAAGGTTACCTTTCATGCGAATGTCACATCCGCCTTCGGTAGCTTGCCCAAGACTAATTATGTTGCTTTTTAGCTCGGGTAGGTAATAGACTCCAGTGATTAACCGTTGCTCTCCCGTTTTCCCTTCAATGATTATCGAACCCTTCCCTTTTATCTCGATGTAGGAGTTATCACCAAACTTTACTCTGCCGGAGATATTCTCATTCAACTCCGAAAAGTATTCTCGGATCCCCGTCATGTGATTACTTGCTCCATTATCCAAATACCAAGTGTCTTCCTCGTTTGGCTTAGTATTCAATTGGTTTGGGATAATCTTTTCTTCATTCAAGAAAACTACTTCTTGAACGCTTTTCATCATAAAAAGTGTTGGGTCATCATCATCCTCCGTTTTCAAAAGGTTTGATTCATGCTTTTGCTTTTGTTCACGTCGTTCAGGGCAGTTAGAAGCAAAGTGACCATATTCATCACATCTAAAGCATTGAATCTTTGAAAGGTCTCGACTTTTGTTCTTTTTTTGATCCGTCTTGCTCCCGGAGTTGTTTTGGTTTCCACGGTTGTGGTTATTAGCTTGACCACTACCACGAGATTTGTTTTGAGAAGAAAAGTTTTGACCTTTACCGTTGCCACCAGAAGAATTCCTTCCTCGACCTTTCTTATCATATCTTTCAGCCCTTCCGAACATCAACTTGCCTTGATCTTCAGAAGTGGTGTCAACCCCCTTCATTCTTCCTTCAAAAGCTTTCAACCTTCCAATTGCTTCTTGAAAAGACATAGTATTCAAGTCCGCAAATTGTTCTATTGAGGCAACAATTGCAACATACCTATCCGGAACGGATGCAAGTAGCTTCTTAACAAGTTTCTTGTCTTCATAAATTGTTCCCAAGCTATTGACTTCAGTTACAATTTTGCCCAACCTAGCGGCAAAGTCATCGATTGATTCGTTGACTTTCATCTTTAAAGATTCGAATTCCGTCTCCAAGGTTTGCAACCTCGCGTCTCGAACCCGTTCAACACCCACATACCTGGTCTTCAAAGCTCCCCAGATTTCTTTGGCTGTGTTGAATTGTGAAACTTGAAAAACAAGTTCTTCTGGAATCGCCTGGAAAAGTAACGCAATTGCCATGTGATCTTGCTTAGCAACAACTTGTGTTCCTTCCTCTGGTTCCAGTGCATCGAGTATTCCATGGACTCGGAATACCGCTTTAACTCTTATTGCCCATATGTTATAATTCGTGCTTGTTAACATTGGACATTGAAGAGCCGTTTTAGAATGTTCAATTGGTGGTTGACTCGACTCGCCTTGCACCATCCTTCTTGAACGCCTTTTGTAAGTTACCAGTGTAGTTGGATTGTCTTCCAGCCCTTGAAACAAGCTTGTTTTACTTCTTGCCTAAGTAAACCAAGTTAAAGTTTGAAACTTTATTAACTTCTTGGAAACCCTTTATGTTCGACTGTCTTGGAAACCTTCTTGGAACCCTTTAGTCGACTGCTTGGATTAACCCTTTGTCGACTGCTTGCTACTGATCTTGTAACCCTTTGTCGACTGCTTGCTACTGTTCTTGTAACCCTGTCGACTGCTTGCTACTGATCTTGTAACCCTGTCGACTGTTTGGACTACCCTTCAGTGATCGACTAAGCTTGAACACTTTCAGTGATCGACTAACTTGAAACCTGGTGATCGACTACTGCTTGAAACCTTGCTCTAGATACCAATTCAAGACCCACAACTGATCGAAGTTCTCAAACAGAAAATACACACAGTAACTAAACAAACAATAAACACCGAATGTTACTTGGAATAAGCTCTCCAATTAATCAGAAAAGACTTGCTTACAAAAACTGATATAGAATGCATAACTGACAAACCACAGCTCGGTTTGTATATATAGGGAATAGAACATACTTTCCTAATCCTACTACAATTCTAATATAAAAGTACTAGAACCGACATTCACCCATGGGCTTGGGTCGATGGCTGCTGCTGCCCCATGGGCTCGGGTCAGACATTAGCCCAACAGTTTTATCATCAAACCTCGTTTTTTACCTATAAAATTCACGTCATCCGTCAATTGTACATGTAATGTGACATGTCGCATGATTATACCGTTATGCTCCACGTCATTTCCGCCCACTTACACAGCCACACAAGAAACATAAATCTGCTTAACTACAAATTACAAAACTAACAAATCTATCATTATTAAAACCCTCTTCTTAAAGAACAAAACTTTTATATTGTAACATGAGTTCACAAACCCCCACATACATTTGAAGTTCTTGGTCTTCGTTAAGAACATGGTGATGTTCTTCATGTTCCTCAACCATTCATCATTTAAACCATACACCAGGTGTCAAATGGGTTGACCCGACCCGACCCGAACTTGACCTGAACCCGAGAAGGCCTTATAGGGTTGGGTTGATTGGGGTCCAACTAGCTTATCGGGTTTATCGAGTCAACCCGATAAACCCGATAGCCTTATAGGGTCGGGTTAACCCGATAAACCCGATATGCTATAATGTCCCATTAACAAATCTATAATTTTTGAATGAATGCCACTTTATTATAGTCCATTGGTCACGATTCTTGAACAAATATATAAATTGGATCTTTGAACTTTGTTCTAGTTAGTATCAGTAGCTTAGTTGCTTTCTATATTTTATAAGCTGGTGCTACAAGAGGGAAATTAACGACATAACTACTGACCCAAAAATTTCAGGCCAAATGGCTACTTAATATACTTTGAACTGCTCGTTTATTCGCGTTATATATTAGGATTTGGGAAATAAGATGTTGCGTTGGTTTTCTTTTTAAATAAATCTCATGTTTAGTAATATTTTTATAAAAGAAGCAAATTGTGGGATGAGATTAGAATGTAACCCGTAACTCGATAGACCCAACCCGACCCGATAACCCGATTGACACCCCTACACCACTATATTTGATCAACTAAATCTTGCGGTGGTGATGGAGTTAGGCGGCCAGTGGAGGTGGTGGGATGTGGAGATGGTGGTGGTTGGTGGTTAGAGAAGGTAGATGTACAGTGTGGTGACGACAAAGGGAGCTCGGTGGCACGGTGTAAAGATTACAGTAATAATATTTTATCGAACAAAATACATTAACACCCATTTCTAATACGCTTCTATCCCATTTGACCCATTTCATCTTTTTGCTAAATCCTTTCAGCTTACCAATTTGGGATCAGACATAATCAAAATCAATCCATTTAACTCTAGCAAGACTTCTATACTAACCTTTTCATAAGTTGTCCAATTTATTGGATACGAAAACAGTGTTGGAAATCAGCCTTCCTCACCCCTGTTTGTGGCTGTAGTTCTTTTTCCTGGCCCACGAGACCAAATCCTAACGTTTTTTTTTCAACGGTGTTGTTTTGACCTGTTTGTGAAGCAGTCACAGACTCCATGACTGAGCCATCACCAGTCCCATTTTGCGTACAGATGCACACACAAGCCAAACATGATAATATCAGTAAACCCAAAAATCTGGTCCTAAAAGTTCCGTTCACTGAGCTTATTTCATGTGCCTCGTAATTAAGACTAAATCAACGCTACAGTCTTCACACCACACTTAGATTTCAAACGTAATATATAGCTTACATTGGCCTGTAGTACAACCCAGCAGTTGCTTTTGAAGCATGATATCTTATCGTAAGGGTTCATGTTTGTTCACTTTAGCAATCCATGATACATTAACATCATCAAGTATGTTGCAATTCTATGTCGTATATAACACAGCGCAGGGAAATGGCCACCCATGGTGTTAGTGGCAATTTTATTAATAACTGGGACTAAAAACCATAGCCAAATACAAGTGAAGCATGAAATTACAATACTAAGCAGATGAAAAAAACACACAAAAAACATATACAGCTACGCACGTGCAACCCTTCGCCATTTTGCCATGAACACCGCCACCTTAACATACACCCAATCTTTCAAGCTATCTTGACACTGAAAAAAAGCGTGTCTCACACGGCGGTTAAGAAGTAAAGTGCCAACTACCATCCAAAACCCAGTAGGAAAACCAGCGACCCCTCCAATATAAAACCATCTCTTAAGTTCATTTATGGTTTCGCCATCACTCTTACTTTCATCAACTACAGGTGTTACTTCAAGTTCTTTATCTCCGGGACAATACTTGGTCAGGGGAGGTCCACATAGTCCAGCATTTCCAATGTACCTTGATGGTTCAAAGGACTGGAGTTGCGTGCCAGATGGAATCCTCCCGGACAAGTTATTATCTGACACATCAAGATAATTTAAAAAATTCATCTTAGACATGCTTGATGGCAACCCTCTTGAGAAACTGTTTTTGGATAAATCCAAAATTTGAAGTTCTTTCATTTGACCAATGTCTTTCGGAATCTCTCCAAGTAGAGTGTTGTGTGACAAGTTTAGTACTACTAATCCCTGCAGATTGGTAATCTCATATGGGATTGGTCCTGTGAGAGTGTTGGTTGATAAATCAATTGTCTTTACCAATCTCAGATTTCTACCAAACTCATTTACCTTTCCTTGCCATTGAATCAACAGATGGTCATAGCTATCGCCAACAGAGTAATAGCTGGTTGTATCATTAATAATACTACTATAATGATGTAGATACTGTTTTGTGAACAATCCTTTTTGAACCATGGAAGTAATATTATGCACACACGATGGGATTGTTCCATGAAGATTGTTAAATGACAAGTCTAAGATTTGAAGACTTACTAATTGACATATTTGCAAAGGGATGGCTCCGGAAAAGTTGTTTGCTTTTAGGCTAAGCGCATACAAACTTGACAAGTTTTCACCAATCCAAACAGGAATATTACCATATAAATTGTTGGCCCCCAAGTCCAAAAGGCTTAACTTGGTGCAATTCTTCAAAGACAATGGCAGTTCTCCAGAGAAGCTGTTGTTGTATAAAGACAACGTTTCGAGTTGACCCAAACGTCCTACATAGGGAGAAATATGTCCTGATAGAGTGTTGTGGCCTAAGTTAAGAACTTCTAGACGCGTCAAACTCTTCAAGCAGTCCGGAAGTTGCCCGGTCAATGCATTACGTGAGAGATCAAGAACTGCAATGTTTTCATAGATTTGGCACAAGAAAGAGATTCCTCCTTGGAATTTGTTTCTGGACAGATCTAAAAAACTTACTTGTGCAAGAAAAGTAGGAATTGTGTCTGAAATGCTATTGTTGGAAAGATCAAGATGCATAAGATTTTTCATTTTTTGTATCGATTTGGGGAAACGAGGTCCTAGCTTGTTAGAGCTGAAATCAATATACTCTACACTCATAGAAAGGTTTGACACGTCATCATTAAAAAAAGCTCCTTCGAGTGAGTTTTATGAAAGATCTACATACCAAAGATTTGATTTTCCAATGTTTTCAGAGATAACACCTCTTAGAGAATTGGAAGATAGGTGTAGTTCTCTAAGTGTGGGTAGTTGCCACAATTTCTCACTTATTGTTCCATTTAACTGATTGTAATCTAGGTTCAACTCATTTAGGGATGAAAAGTTTTGAATCTCATCAGACAATGACCCTGTTAATTGGTTATTTGAAGCATCCAATGAATTTAACATATTTGGGTAAGTGCATCGAGACAAGTTGTTCAGAAAATCTGAAAGCTTCCCATCAAACGAGTTGCCAAAAACAGAAAAATCCAAAAGCCTATTGCCAACTAATGGGCACAACCAGTGATAACTTGATGAGGTGAGATTGTTGTTATTGAGATAAAGGTGAGCAATAGATGAAGAAGAGTTGACAACTGAAGAATATGGATGCATGACTTTTGAGAGGTCACATCCCATTAAACTTAACTCTTCTAGGTTTTGGAGACCTATAATTGCATTTACCCAGTTATTTGCTTTGGCCAGAGAAGTTCTACCCATATGAAGGTAACGTAAAGAAGATAGAGAAGACAACCAATCTAAGTTTTCAATTGTACAACTATAGAGGTATCTTAGTGAAAGACTTTTCAAATTGGTGAGGTTTCCAAATTCTGGAGGAATGGTTCCAGAGAAAGAGTTATCGTCTAGGTAAAGGTTTGTTAGTTTGGTCAATGAACCAATGGATCTTGGAATGATTCCACTGAATTTATTCCAACTAAGGTCAATGGTTGTTAAATTGGTCATGTTACCAATGGACTCGGGAATGGTTCCACTAAAATTATTCTGACCTAGGTAAAGCTCTGTTAAATTTGTCAAATAACCAATGGACAAGGGAATGGTTCCAACCAACTGATTCCCTTCAAGGTCAAGAAAAGTTAAAGCGGTCAAGGAAACAATGGACATGGGAAAGGTGCCAGAAAACTGATTATAAGAAAGGTGAAGATAAATTAACTGGGTCATGTTACCAATAAAGGTGGGAATGGTTCCAGTAAACTCGTTATCAGAAAGGTCAAGATAACTTATATGAGTCATGGAGCCAATAAACGAAGGGATCGTTCCATGAAAAGAACAGTAGGACAGATCTAGATGATTCAAGTAAGTTAAGTTAAGCAATGAAATGCTAATCTCACCTCCAACACCACCTGTATTAATGTCGCACAAGTCAAGCATCGTGACATGACCTGTTTGGTTGTCGCACGTGACTCCACTCCATTTACAGCAATCTTCTTCTTCTTCGGGTCTCCATGTAGAGAGCAGGTCATCGGGGTCTAGAAGGCGAGCTTTGAAACCAAGAAGAGCTTCTCTCTCATTATCGATGCACGTATTAGTAGCCCCTCCTGCTGCTACAACCAGTTTGTGGCCAAGGGAAGTGGCTGCCGTGGTATTAAACCATAGTAGAACAAGTGAAAAGATAAACAAAACATGAGTTTGCATAAAGTAAAAGCAAATATTTTCTCTCATAATGTATATATGTTGTTTATAATTTGTATTGAGTTATCAACATATATGCCTCTATGCAGCTTTATATAGACTTAGAAAAAGAATAATTGTGTGGTGCAGAAAAGACATGGATGAAACTCATGGAAAAGATCAAAGTCCCTGTTGCATATATGAGATTTTTCTCTCAGAAAAGACATCTAAAGACTCTAAAGTCAAGTTTTGCAATTTGTACTTATTGCATGTGCATATCTTTTGGTCTTCCACACACAGTGACGGAGCTACTAAGGGCTTTGGATGGGCCATGGCCTACCCCAAATTTTATTAGTTACTGATGGCCTTCCTTTGTTGTAATTTATTTCAAGAGATATTGTTTTTGACCACCCAAAGATAAAAAAAAAAAAAAAAAAAAAAAAAATTGGCCCATCCGAATAAGAATCATGAAAGTTTAATCGGCAATCAAAATGAAAAAAAAATACAAGGTCACCTAATTATATACTGTTCAACTACATCAATCTTCAATTAATGATTTGTTTATTGCTTCAGATATGCAAAATCAATTCCTTTTTCATTCATTTTACTTGTAACGAGTACTAAAATCTACGATTAGATACTTTTAAGGAAAGTATTAGTTTCACTGGTCTTCCAATTGTTATGTGATATAAATATAAATATAAGAGAGCTAGGTCCCATATCTACGATGTCATAAGTGTTTTTATACACCTAGCAACATCAGGTTTTATCATATAATATTCCTATAATACGTAACAAAAAAAACACTCTCCCTAATAACATTCCCATAACACTCAACTAAAAACCTCACTCACTCCACTTTTATAATAAAAAAGAAGAGAAAAAAATAAACTCGATAACATCCGTCTACACATAACGATGGCGCTAAAACGCACATGGCGCCACTATAATAAACAAAAAGCTATAACGAAGGGTGCTATATCCAATGCATCGTGCCCTCTAGATGTTAAACCAAAGAAATGGGCCCATCTAAAGTAACTAGGGGTGAAAACGAGTTGAGCACAGCCCGAGCCTACCAGAGCTCGAGCTAGCTCGTTTAAGTTCTAAAAAGCTCGAGCTCAAGCTCGACTCGTTTCAAGCCTTAAATTTTAAGCTCGAGCTCGGCTCATGGTATGTTATATAGGCTCGGGCTCAGCTCGAGCTCGGTTCGTTTATACGATTTGGCAAAGAAAAGTTAAAGCTTGGCTCGACCTTGAGTTGCTCGTAATATATTTTTATTGAGCTCGTTAATAAGCTCGAGCTCATCTCGTATATATGTTTAATACTCAAAATATCATAATACCTTTTAGGGCTCGCGAGCCCAAACGAGTTTTGTATGTAAAGCTCGGGCTTGAGCTCGATTAATAAATGAGTTGCAACTTAGGCTCGAGCTCGGTCTCGAGCTCATTTAGGCTCGGCTCGTTCGATTTTTTTACCAATCCGGTCCCGAGGTTTTCACGAGTGGATCGGCTCATTTACACCCCTAAAAGTAACCCATTCAAGCTAGATAACCTAATATAAACCACACCTATATAAAATATATGTAGTTCCGAGAATGATATATTGATCCATCTATAAACTCAATAAAATCAAAATTTTCATCTATGTTGATTCAGTAAACTTAAAAATAATAATAGTAATAAATAAATAAATAAAATAAATACTATGTAAACATACACGAGCCTCGATAAAAATGGACAAAAGAGCTTAACTTAATTCAAAATAAATTCCCACTAATATATAGATTACTAACTCGTGAACATCGCAAGATAAGAAAATTAAAATAAATAATTTGAGAAGAATATAAGTATAACTTATAAGGCAGCAAAAAGGTAATATTAGGAATTGAACTTACATTTATAATGAATAGAGGATGTTGGTGACGTTATTTGAATTAACGAAAAGACTAAAACGGTGAGTTGAAGAAATTGTGGTGCATATTTGTTGACACATAATTGTTTATATTTTGTGGTGATATTAACTGATACCGTCTAATAAATATAGTTTTTAATAATTACTAGCACATTATTTGTACAAGATGATAAATAAATGTTGAATCAATTGTAACTTGACCAACAAGAGAGCTTCATTTATAACAATCATATTGACTAATTGAAAGTCAAAATTGAACTTTCCATGGTCAGATTTATAAAAAATTGTGTATAGAAAAATAAGTTTAAAAATATAAGTGTCAATTTTGTAAAGGAAAAACTAGAAGAAGAAAAAAAGAGAGAGTAAATGTTTAAATAAGTTATAAAACTTGTCACTTTCAAGGTCCATTAATAATTTTTTTTTTTTTTTTTTTTTTTTTTAATTTAGCTTATACCTTATACTTTATAACCTTAGATTTTTTTTAAAAAAAAATACACAACTTATATTTTGTTGTAATTTATAAATAATATTATAATTATAGATTAAATTAATGTATATGAAGAGGATTTTAAATATAAAATGAAAGTACAAGTTATTGTGATATGTAAATGGACACACGACATTCTATATATACGAACAACTCATTGATTCCTCTTAATGAGTGTAAATAAAGATAACTTAAACAATTTTTTTAAACTATCTTTGTACAGTAACGATTTATATTATTTCTCTTTATAAGGTTAACTGTGCATACACGGGTTTAGAAATTAATGCAACTAAAATTATTATTAGCGGGAACAAATATTAAACTTTGAGCACGGGTATTTAATACATATTGAAAAAATTATATTAAAATTCATGCGTACACGAGTAATATAACCATATGAGTATTAAATGTTTTACATAATTTAATCAAAAACTATGCACGGGGCTAAAAACAAATACGATTAAAATATTATTAACAGAAAAATAAATATTAAAATGAAAGCACGGGTTACTACGATATAAACATAAATACCCTTAGTAAACTACTTACGAATAAAAGTTTCGGAAAATGATAAACTTTAATTAATTTTATCATAACGAAAATTTTATTTAAAAATTCGTACGTGCACATATATTATCACTATTTTTTTATCACTAGTTTTAATAAACAAACAAGTATATAACGTCATATAAATAACATAAATCAATCTAAACCTTAATTTCCATATCATATACGGAAATGAAGACTTTATACATTTGTAGTAATATAATAAATACGTTCTTTTAACAGTCCAACAATTTTAAAGTGGATTGGCCCAAATCGGTGTCTTATTTTTATTGCTCAAAAAAAAAAAAAAAAAAAAAAAAACACCTCATCTTATTTTATGAAAAACAATATGAAGTCCGAAATTCGACTTTAGGATACTCATAACTCCTAAAAACTTATATTTATTAAACACCATTTTCTGTTTGGTGATATTTATTGATAAGTTTGGAAATATCATATTGCTTTTTTTTTTTTTTTTTTTTTTTTTTTTTTTTTTTTTTTTTTATAATTATACATGCTTCGAAGCTTGACTAATTCCTACTTCAAAAGTTCTCGACATAGGAGAAAGCCATAGCTTTACTATGTCCAACAATTTAAAGGTGGATTATCTTCTTGTTTTTTCAAAAGTATGCAAAATAAATTTGTCCTGTTTTGTGAAAAATATGATGAAGACTTAAGTTAATGATCTCAAAACAGACGTGTTAGGAAACTCGTGAGTCTTACGAAGTATTAATTAGACATCATTTTCTATCTTGTGATATTTATTGAGGAGATAGGTGATTTCTTGTTGTTTTGAACCAGTCATAGTGCATACGCAGGATCATTAAATAAAATTATTCTATAAAATTATGTAAAATCCTTATATTATATAGTTATAATACCCCCGTCCGGTTTTTTCATTATTTATTAATATCGATTAATATTTTATATAGATTTTTGTTGGACGTATGATTTAACTTTGTTTAACTGTCATGATGTTGAGGTTGATGTTATTTAAATTTAATTACCAATATCATGTTCTAAACAATATGCATGTTTAATAGCATGTAATGACCCTAGAAAAATTATGTGGGGTTGTCATATATATTTATTTTTCACATCATAATAACTTATGAGGTCATGCTTTTTTTTTTTTTTTTTTTTTTTTTTTTTTTTTTTTTTTTTCTAATATTTATACTTTTGTTAAAATAACTGTAACCATATTTAACTTTCAAACCCGTGTACGTATAGATTAAACTTCTAAAGAAATATAACATAAGTCATTATTGGGCACATGTAGTAAAAAAAAACTTTTTCAAATATCCTTGCACAATCTCATAAAAAGAAACAACATGAGTTGTTCGTATATGTACAATTTTGTGTATTCATTTAAATATCACAGTAACTCATGTTTTCATTTTAATATTTATAATTTCCTGCATATACATTAATTTAATATTTATCATGAAATGGGGTAGGAGCAAAATATTTGATGAAATTAAAGATGCTTGAGGCAGAATCGAACACCCATTATTCATGTCATAAAACATGGATCAGGTGACAAACTTGCGTAAAACGTGTATCTTTGCAAACTACGCCTCAGCGGCGTGTCCATTAAGCGCGCCTTAGCAATATCCCGACAAATATTTAGCACGTCTTCAAAGCAACAAAAGCATGCACATACACGCTAAAAACATGCAACTCGGTCCATAACAAGCTAATTTATCTCATTAAGCTTTACTATAATATACCGCTTAGAAGTTATTGCATATTCGCACTACCATATGGGAATAGGCAATCACTTCCAAGCAACCCCGAGTAATTATCATTCATACCAGAATTAGAGACAAAACTTCGCTTGATTCAAAAAGGTGAACTTGGGACTACAGGATGAGCGGAATAATTTCTGCAGATACATGACACACGCTCAAAGATCTTAGAACAAATTATTCAGAAAACGCTGTTGGCGATATGTCAGCTAAACTGATCTTTAGATTTGACTTTTTATCAAACTTGTATAAAAAAATGTTATTGAAAAGAAATGTACTAATGCTATAACAAAAGACAATAATACCACAATGATAGCAACAAAGGAGAGCGTTTAAGCCTTGGCTCTTCCTGCAAGACCAGTCTCCACTTTCTTCACTTCAAAAATGAGCATTCTCCACATCTTTAACACAAACATTCCAGTTTTCATCTTCCAAAATAGACTGAAGCCGCTCTAACATCTCATTTGCTGTCACGTGTTCTTGAGTTCTTGACACAATATAATCTACTAATGTTGTCTCTTCCTCACCCAAAAACTCGGTTATTTTCTTGGAGATCCATGGTCTCATCCGTTCTGTATAACGTCATAAAAAATGGTATAATGAAAACGAAAAAAAAATGCACTAAATTTAACTAACCAAACTTACAAATCATATTCTGATCTATGGAAACCACCTAAGGTCTTTGCATATTCCCAAATGGAATCCTTATCTTTACAAATATCTGATTCTTAAATGCTACAGTAATAATATTTTATCAAACAAAATACATATAACACCCATTTCTGAAAGAACAAATGTAAAAAAAAAAATAATTAAAAAAAAAATAAATTAAAAAATAAAAATAATTTGTAACGTCAAACCCACATCTCAACAAGAAAGAACTCTAGGCAAAATACAGGGGAGAGAGGCATGCCTAAGTTTTCTTATTCTTTTTTTCTCGGGAGAAAAAAAGTTCATGTTGATATGATGTTATTAATCGAAGAATGCCATATATTTATTATGTTGGAATTTGGAAACAAGTCAAAAAAAGGTAGCTTTTCGTAGGGAACTCACAAAAGCTCTTTTTATAAAACAAATTTGAATTTTACATGTTGCTAGTGTGGTAAATATGAGTACAAAAACATACAATATATTACTAACAAAATTATTTAACTTCAATTTGATATCAAGCATAATCAAAATGAATCCATTAATAAGTAAACTCTAGCAAGAATTTTATACTAACCATGTCATAAGTAGCCCAATTTATTGGATATGAAAACAACTCGACCTTGGTTTTTGGAATGGTGTCAAATAATTGTTTTGCATCCAAAAGCTTCTCATCTCTAGATTGATTAGTCTCCTCCCGGTCCCTATCTCGATGGCTTGATTTATCATGGGACCGTCTACTGCATTCCCTTTTTGAATCGGGTCTCTTCTTTTGTATTTGCATGTCCAATTCGTTTTGCAAATTCAGCAGCTGCAGCCAAATTAGAAGATGGTGCAAGGGGAGTAGTTTCTCTCACAGCCTGTAATTCTTCGGTTGAATAATCTATAGGAACCAAAGGTCGCATCTTTTTATCCATTTGTGCATCCTCATCTTCCTCTTTGTGGAATAGAGAAGGGACTGTAGTTCTTTTTCCCGAGCCCACAAGACCGAATCCTAACTTTTTGGTTCCAACGGTGTTGTTTTGTCCTGTCTGTGAAGCAGTCGCAGACTCCATGACTGAGTCGTCACCAGTCCCATTTTGTGTATTCCTGTTACCAGTAATGTGAAACTCCATAGCTGGTTAATGAATACAGATGTACAAACAAGTGCAAACATTAGACCATCCCTAGGACCAATTCGGCCCAGAAATTTGGTCCTAAATGTCCATTCACTTATGCGCTGAACGTAAAACTGTTCTTCCATGTGATATTTCTTATGAAAGGCAAAAAACTCACTCACATGTTATGCATCACCCCACCTTTTGGTTGATAGGCCACTCAAATACCAAAGCCCTTTGGTGTTTTCCATGTAATATTATACGTAGTTTTCTGGTGTTTTTCAAAAACAGAGTATTTTCATTCTTCGAAGGATTGGAAATGTTAAAAGCTCATTTTCCGAAATTTAGTAAATCTTGTTTTAACTTAATTATTAATTGCGAGTATAATTTATAACCCAATATTTAATAACATGTGATCTGTCATTTAACTAAAAGTAAAAAATAGGAAGTAAAAAAATCTAGTTGAATTGAAAAACTCACAGTTTCGTCTGCATCTGCCATTTCAATATCAGTGGTCGGGTGGTCAGAAGCCTTATTTCTGATTTCCGCCAAGCTTCCATCAATTAACATAGCACTATCAGTTCCATTAGTAGTAGTACTAGATAAAAGCTCCAAGGCATGTTTTTGTTGTTCTTTCTGCTGCTTCCTTTCCTCTTCGCCTTTCTTCTTCAACTAAGCTTGAATCATATAAATTTCTCGCGTCATTTAATCTTATGTAACTAATTCCAGGCTAGATTATAACATAGGACCATCTAATAATTAGTTTATAACATCTGGATATTAGGTGTTTTCACCAGAAACCAGCAGTTACCAACATACTTATTTCTTGTTCATTACTAATCAGTTTTAAAAAGTAAGAGCATTTTCACGCTAACATGGAGCATATTATTCGCTAAGACTTTAGTGGTATATTTATAAAACTGTAAGCAAAATTAGATCGAGTCACTACTATCTAGAGTATGTAACAGATCACAAAACTGAGTACATGTTTAGTGCAAGCAACATGTGGTCCTTGTTATAGCAATGGATCAAACAAGAACTGTAGCCAATAATAATGAAGATGGATTTCATGAGAGATGGAAACAAACCTCACCATCAATAACATTTTCTTTTATGTTTTGGCGCAATTAAACCGTTGAACAACTATTTCATACTTTAGTTTAAATACATAATGATTATCTAATTATATTATTTTCATTGCAATACATATCAGAACACTCTTTGTATAAAGCTACTTCAAAGTCTTGTATTTTAGATAACTGACAGAATTGATTGATGCAATATGTCTAGTCAATTTGAATTAGATGGTCCCAAATTATTGTTTTATTTATTCATGGTTCAATAATCCATAAAATAAATTTGTCCAGTTTTGTGGAAAATGATGAAAAATAAAGTTAAGAATCCCACATTAGAAGTTAGAAGACTTAAAAGTCTTTAAAACTTGTAGTTATCAAACATCTTTTCTATCATGTGATACTTTTCCTCCTCAATACATGTGACATACATCAAAAGTAAGCTAATGGGCCCAAATGCTAAACCAAAACCAAGACTAAAAGATGAAGACTTTAAGTAGTCATTCACAAAAACACATTTGCAAACTGCACACACATTTTCATCACAATTTACTCATTCCTGTGCTTGCGAAAACACAAACCGTGATAATCATAAACTCTAAAATGCTGAAGTATTGTACTCTGTTTCATTTTATAATTTTTCATCTCTCCTTGATAATTCGATCAACTTTAATATATTACACTAGTGTCTAAATTAAAACAGCAAGTGCATGCTTCTGCATGGTAGTTCTGAATGAAACGTATTAATGTCTTGACAATGATACCTTAAGTGTACTCTTTGAAAGTATAATCAAATTTTCCATATCATCTTTCACTATGTACTATGAAACTTAGAAAACTTTCTAAGAAAAATGGAGTGGTGGTCTCTGGTGACTGGTTTTAAGAGACCAACTATATGAGTTTGCCAGATTTAATTTGGTTGTGGATGCTAAATATTAATCCATCAAAAGCTTATATAAGATATGCTAAATTTGGGCCGAAGCCATTTTAAACTGCTACACACCTACACAACCCAACCCATTAAGCCACCAGTATTAATATATATGTCAAAAGATTAGCTTTTGAGAAAATGGAAGTATGGAACAAGTTAGATATTAAAAAAATGAAGTATATTAACTATGAAGAAGAAAACTCACGGTTAAAGGTTCCTTGATATCAAGCATACCAATAATGTTTACCAACAAGTCACCATATTCTCCAGTGCACCATACTCCGACCCTAACAACTGCTTCCTGTTTGAAAGCAGTTAGACATTATACATCGATACCATATAGATATAGAACAAAATTGACCAGATAATTTTTTGCTCATTAAGGAATTTGTGGTACCTGGTCAACAGATGTTTGGATAGCTCTGTATAGCGACTAGGGGTGGAAACGAGCCGAGCCAAGCTCGAGCTCGTTTATATATATAAAGCTCGAGCTCGGGCTAGAGCTCGTTTCGAGCCTCATATTTTGAGCTCGAGCTCAGCTCGTGAAAATTTTCACAAGCTCGAGCTCGGCTCGGGCTCGACTAATTTATATGATGTGTTAAAGAAAAAAAGTTCAAATGGAGCTCGGCTTGTTAATTACATAAGGCTCGAGCTCGTTTACTACTTTTAAGCTCGTTTATATGTACAGACAATATATATACGTATATATTTCTAGGGCTCGTTTAGGCTCACGAGCCTACTCGAGCTTTTTGTATAGAGCTCGGGCTCGAGCTCTATTATTAAATGAGCCCAAACTTAGGCTCAAGCTCGGGATCGAGCTCGTTTAGGCTTGGCTCGTTCGAGCTTTTTACCGATCCGATCTCGAGCTTTTCACGAGCGGCTCGGCTTGTTTCCACCCCTAATAGCGACCTTACTGTATATCCATGGAGATTAGATGCATTGGTTATCACAACAGCTAGAGCATGCCATACTTCATCTTTTACATAATTTTCGGCCTATTAGCATTAGCATGAGTTTAGTATTTCATTAAGAAAACACAAATTTAGTTCCAAAATAAGCATACATTAAAGATCACAGAGAAATCCAAATAGGTGAAATAAACGTGAAGGATTCACGGAGCATGTATACCAAAAAGAAATAATACAGTTTCAAAGAAACTTTAAATTTGAGAGAATATCATGAATTATATATACTTGATAGACACTAAAGGTGTCCATTTTGAAAATTATGAGCGGGTCCATTTTGGTTATTTCAGTTCAAATACGGAGGAAATGGGTAAACGGGTGGGTAATCGTCCAAAAGTATATTTATTACTTTTGAAAATCTCTTAGATTTACTTTATTCAATAAATCGCTTATTTATAGAATGCTATAACTTTGTAAACGTATTTGACACACTAATGTTTAGGAGGGTCCAACGCAATCTGTTTCAACCCCCACCAGAAATTACCCATTTTGGCCTCTTACCCACTTCGCCCAATTTTACCCTTGTAATAATGGAAACAAACAAAAAGATAAGATAAAATTATAAATCACTCAATCCCTTAACTGAGAAAGAGCCTTAGTTGCAATTACAATACTATCTGTAAGCATTTGAATGTAAATTGTTCAGTATCAACTAGGGACAAAGAAAATTATAATATGGAGAAGCTATTAAAAAATGTATACCTCACAAAGAACCATGAGCATCTGATCAATGTACCAAAGTTTATCCGGGGAAAGTCTATAAGAACAGAGTCACATGTGAAAACATAGAATTGTTCCGCATAGTCAGGTCAAAAGTAACTCTCTATATGCACCACACTCGAAGGTATGCTTACATGATCATATTAATTTAAACCATGTAGACAGTTGTGTCATTAGAATTTTGTAATTATCAAAAGACAATTAGCCACACTTTGTAAACAGAAGACCCTTCACTTACCTTTCAACAATGGAGCAAATTTTGGCAGTAAGATCTCCTTTAAAGTCCTGGTCACTAACTTCCAGATAATCAATTAATTCCTTGGTCAAAGGTTCGACATTGGTCTCGTTTACCAGAAGATACACAAGTTCAAGGGCTCTTTTACGGATTGAAGCATCTGAATGTGATAAAAAGAGGGTGCACTTTATGAGATACCGTGTAATTAGGTTTGTATATTCTGAAAAATGCTCAATTATGTAGCTTTAATTAAGTGACTAATAAACAGTTTTTTAATGTCCAAAAAGTTAAACTTTATCTTTTGTGCAGCATTCAGGGCTCATTAGTCTTATAAATGTACTAATTAATGCATGATATGGTTACCTTCACACATTCTAAGATTGTTGCACGATGTCTCTGCACGGCTTGACCATCTATTGATATTGCTTTCATCATCATGTTCAACGCAACATATCTGCCATGCAAGACTTAAGGTTTACAATACTGAACTATAAGAAACAGACAAAGCTGACTGTGGGCCTTATTGCTAAGGTAACATGAAGGATAAGCAGGACATTGACATTCATATATTCAAGTATTTCATATTAAGACTTAAATTTGGATCAAAATGAGTGATTATTTATATGAAACGCCTCACGATTAAAAGTAAACATGAATGTCATCCTGCTATATGGCCTCAATAAAGACTAAACGATAACTAAAAGTAATTCATGTTCCAACTTCATTTAGTATTTGATACTATCGAAGAGAAACACTTCACCTGATATTGTTGTCACGGTTTGACAAGAACCGCCCCAATATATTGATCGCAAGAACGCGCAAGCCACCACTATCTTCAATGCTCATGATAGTTTCTACACATTCGTAAAGGATGACATTTCCTGCATTCTTGTTTGACTCGGTTTTTGTTGCAACCTAGAAAAGAGAATTTAAGCAGAAGAAGCAGTGTAAGCATACTTCAATTCGGGACCATCAGTACACTTTTACAAGTAGGTAGTTGTAAGTTATATTGGTTAAAACAGAAATTTATCAAACCCTGATGACTAATAAATATAAGAATAAGCTTCAATCATAATACTAGTAGCTGACGATAAAATACAAGCACAAGTTCCTCTAGCAAAGAGAAAAGTAAACAGTCGAGCTAAACTTACAATTAAATGACTGTATACTATATCAGACATCATGAAAGCTAATCAAGATATCATATAAAAGATGGAAGCTGACCTGAGCAAGGACATCATTCATGAAATCACTAGCATCAGCATCTCCATGACCCAAGATTCGTAAAATACGCAGCAATCTTATTTGGAGAAAAGGGTCTGCAATGCCAGCAATGTCATATTCAGGAGCATATGGACTGTTGACGGCATCCTTCAAAACTTTTACCAAGCCCTCTGTGCATTTCTGAATGGAAAGACAAAATATAAAGAAAAGATATCAATGGTGGCACTTTAAAAAGCCATGAAATACAGCAAATTACTCTGCGCTAAAAAGATGTACATTAATAAACAAAGGAAAGTACACAGGAATAGGCTAAAAAAGAGCATCCCGCATCAGAATAACTACTAATTCATTTAATTTTAAAAAAGTCAGAGCAATCAGTCTGATAGATGAAAGAAAGACAGTTAGTACTAACACACCCAACCCCATCAGTATATAAAAATGATGCCATCGTTCTACAGACCACCTTCCACTCGAGAGATGGACATATGAGTGACGATGAAAATGACATACCGGAGCTATCCTTGGGTCTTGCACAGTTACGTCAAACCCAAATCCAATAAATGGGATACCAGTAATCTTAACATGCACTTAACGTTGTAGGTCTAACGGCCATATTATAGAGACGATATGTGTACATAATAGCCTATAGTGCATCTTATAAAGTGAATACAAATCATATTCTGGAGGTCATAACAGAACATGTTCCAGAAGCATTAAGAAGAAACATCAGTGATGTTTCTCTTAGTATATAAGGTAGCCTACATCAAAGTTCTCATTGTTCATTATGGTACACCGAATGAAGAGTAAGATTCTATAGAGCTATTTTCTTCCACACACACTGGTAAAAATATTAGAACAAACAAGGTCAATATACCTTCCTGAAATATTCAAGGGCCTCTTCACCGACTATACAAAGATATGCACAAAGCTGGATTGCAGTTAAAAGGACCCCATGATGCTTTTCTTTAAGTAATGAAGCAACAGGGTTCACAAAATTCTCTGCGAGGTCGGGAACTTTCTTTATAATCCTTATGGAGCATAATTTGATAGCTAATTTGATTTACACAGGACAAAAGAGATTAACTAATATGATTGTGAAAGTATGATATGACTATGTGGTTAGCAAAATGGCAAGTACTTTTATTTGAGTATAAGGCAAAAGGTGTCACATCTAACCTAAAAGTGACTACTACATAAGGGGTATTCATCATTTATCTAAACTTAGTAGTTGATCAATTTCATCTACTCTCTCTTTCCAAAACAATCGCAACATCTTGCTTTTGGGTTGTCTCGAAGTGTTCCCTACTTTAGCAAGTGCTCAGGCCAAATTTACTATTTCACCAATCAGTAATCATCACTTGATTTTTGTGACTTTTAAATTGGTCCGTAAGGCTGTTTTGGTTCTTACTTCTTATGAAATAGCATTATTTTACATACGCCTACTAATCAATGTTTTAAAAAACTATGTGCAAAGTGAAATGGTGCAAGTTTTTAGCAATGGAGTGGGGATACTATGACCTGTGATGTGACTAAGAAAATAAGAAATCAAACAACTAGAAATACAGAAGTATAATTGCAAACAAGATAATCCTGAAAAATCTTCGAAAATGTAATATAATAGATATTTCAGTTACGTACTTTCTTCCGAACATTTGGATCTCGAAATTGCAGCAGCCTCTGGACTTCAGGGGCAAGATCACGAGCCATTTCAGCAGAAGATATATTACCCAAAGCACAAAGAGCCAGTCCCACGATATACTGGTTCGTATGGTTAAGATCTCTACAAAATAAAAAACTTTGTTAATCACGGGAGATCGTGTTTGGACAACATCCTGACAAGCCCAGAAGATGTGTGTTCATGATTCAATAAAAAATACAAAACAGAAAAGGGTACGTGCATACTGCCAAAATGAATTGGTGACTAGCATCAAAACTTCTTATCTTTCATCAAGAAGCAACATAAGTCCAAGATATCCTATTCTCTTCTCTGGAAATCCAGGAGCTGCAATTAACTTGAGGCATTCCATTTGACCAAAATGTGTGGGATATCCTAGCATGTGAATGAACATGAGCTTTGCAAAATTACTGTGTCTATAATCATTGTTATTATCGCTAACAGCTGCACGAATAGAAGCACACTCTTTTCTAACAACAGCACGCTCCTCTGCTGCAGTTTTACAGGCACGTATTGCCCGAATCATGTCCCTGCAAATAAAAACAATAATCCTTATATCACAAGCTGACCATTTCCATTTAGATGAGACCATTACTTGCAAACTTATTTGGGGATATAGGCCAAGTGATGTTTTGTCTTATATGCATAAGAATCAAGGATGGCTCATGAACAATATTAACAGGATTACGATTATGCTTATTTTCACAAATTTCTCTTTAGGTTGTCCCATTGTACCACAAAATCCAAATAAATTTACAATGTTGAGAAAGTAAGGATCTTCACATAAAACAAAACAGCAAGCAAGATTCTATGAACAGCTAGAATGGAGCCATACTATACTATCAATGCCATAATAATTCCATGAGTTTCAATTCTGAGCAAGAGTACAAAAGGGATGGGAAGAGTAGGGGGGCCTCTTGTGCAAAGCAAACACAGATAAATGATAGCAAAGAAGGAAGTGGCAGGGGATTGCTAAGAAGAAGAAAGAAAAAGTTGGCACACACAGTCTTCCCCTGCCTATTTGATCTAACGATAAAGAAGTGAGCTAAGTAAAATGGGAAGTATGCGTAAACAATTACGAGTAATAATGACTTGCTTTGTAATATCTCAGTTTATAAGACGAAGGCCAAAAATTCAGGGTAATTTTCGAACTCACGTAGCTCAGGGACTATATAGAAGCTCTCTAGCTCAGGGACTATAGAAGCTCTCTAGCTCAGGACCTCTTAATTACTTTCAAATGAGCCCAGCCAAAATGCAATGTTAAAATGAGCTAAAATGTAGTTAGAACCATGCATATTGTGACACAGATATACTGCACTATTTGGCATCCAAAAATCCCCATTGCGTTCTGAGACCATGTAACCAAACAATGTGCCACCAACCCAAATAAAATAATTAGATATTCATGACCCCTTGGAACTTGCTAGTCTGCTACCAACTCTGCCTATGTCAATGAGATTTGGGCCAAACAAGAAAATGTATGTGTAAGGGTAGCCCTACTATTATTCTATCTGATGTATAAGATGGACAGAAATGATCACTGCATAGTCCCTTGCACTCCCAAATAAAGTCTTTTGTCTATCAATTTGTAAATGCAATGACGAAATATTTAACCTCCTCAATATGAAAAATCTAGTAAGCATATCTGATGCACCGCCAGCAGGTTCATATCTCATCAATAAGCCAATCCACTACAGACATCTGCCCTATTTAGATCGTACCTTACTAGTTTACTTAGCGTAAAAAGATAGTTATGCCTGATAGGGTGCTAAATTGCAATACATCTCAACATTGCTACTATATCCAAAATGACGTAACCTCCCTTGTTGGAATAGAGTTGTGTGTTAGGATGTAAAGTCTATATTATAAACGGGATGAAGATAAAGAAGAATTCTGTCACATCAATGCAAATATTATAACAAAAAAGTCGCAACAAACCCTTAAAGAAGAGGGCGACAACACTCATGAACTTACAAGCAAGGTCGATGAAGTGGATACTAGTTCTTCCTCTTCATTTTTACACATATAGAGGAATATTTATAAAGTTGAGAAACTAGTTATTGACATTTAAGATGCAAAACATTGATAACCTGCAGCACTAATGACTAAACAGTCTACACGCCCCACCTGAAAACAATATGTAAAAGGCAATGCTAAGCTTATGCTCCACACTGACTTAACAGCCCGCTCAGGAGAGTCTCGGCCAAAACAGTCATAGAAAGTAAAGAAGTTATGCTACATTTCTCAATGAATCTTAGATTTCCCCGAAACCTATCTACATTTAACTATTTAAGTTACATGCCAACTTACTTCCATTAGTCCATTATAACTCCTCAATGGTTATAGTTTGTGCATTCATAACAACACGTCTTTCAAACTTCATGACTATGAGACCTCTGTACCATGTGAAACCTCAGTAGTTTTCATCATAGTTGGCTATATCTTTTTACATCCCCGGGCATTAGAAATCCTATTTCGATCACATATTATTATATTAACTTGATTCCGCAAATTCGTTCAACGCGCTATATACTAACCATATAACTCTATGTTCTAGTCATCATTTCAGTTAAGTTCATTCATCGTTATCACATTCTACAAGCAAGCTTCCTAACTTAAACAGTCGCACAACAAATCACATCTTCAATTATTCATTATTCACTCAAATACATAATCGTAACAACTTCATAACTAGATCATAACTTAGTTGAATTCCGTAAATCACGCTTATGATTCGTTCAACGCACCAAGTTTCAGTCATCATTTCAATTGAGTTCATTCATCATTAACACATTTCACGCAGCAGACTTCCTAACTTAAGAATCACACAACTAATTACATATTCAATCATTACGCACTCATATACTTAATAATCGTGAGAATAATAACCGTAACAACTTAGTTCAATTCCGCAAATCGCGCGTATTATTCGTCTAACGCCGACATCATCTCAGTTCATTTATATACCTAATCATAACTTAGTTCAATTCCGCAAATCGCGCGTATTATTCGTCCAACGCCGACATCATTTCAGTTGAGTTCATTAATCTAATAATCACAAAATACTCATAACAACTTAGTTCAATTCCGAACATTGCGCATATCATTCGTCTAACGCACTACGTTTCCGACATCATTTCAGTTCATTCATAACTCTTCATCATAATATACTTAATTGAATGAAATCACATAAATTATAACAAAATTAGGTTAAAAAAAAAAGATGAGAAAAAGACCGTAAGCGTGTTCCGGAAGAGAAGGGATTCATGATTACCGAGTCCGATTGAAATCCACGTGATATCTCGATCAGATCCAGCTTTTTTTTATAAAAACGGTTATATAACTAACTAACTAGATACTAGATGATTATGATGATTTATTTGATGAATTGAGTTGAGATCTGTTGAAGATGAAGTATGAGGATTAGTGAATGATAATGATATTGTTAATGGTGAATCTGAATGAGGAAGTGTGTTTGTGTGGGTGAGAGTTGTAAATTGTTGTGAAGATAGAGGACCTACAAGCAAAGAAGGAATAAAGTTAAATTAAAGAAAGAGGATGTAAAGGCTAATCACAGTCGACCACCATTTTATCTGTCACATCAGTTTTTTTTCTCCGGAGACTATCAGACGATTTTTTGCCACAGTAAAGGCGACATCCGCTATCAAAAAACATATCTCACAAATATTCTATCTTAGTTAAATAATACACACACATATGGGAAATAAAGGTCGTTCCTGCGATCTTTGGAGACTACCAAAGTGGCCATCGATCGATCATGGAATCATGCCACAGTGGTGGCGATCGATTGTAACTACCCCATTGTGCTTAGTCTAAAGAAAGAGAGAGGAAGTAAAGTGGTTTTTACCCCAAAAGTGGGGTGAAAGTTTTATAGGCAAAATTCTATCACTTTCACTAATTTTACTTTCTAAGAAAAACTTGAGAACGCGACTTTTATCACTTTCACTTTCTTTCCTTCCTTTTACTCAACTTGAGAACACAGTGTTTGTAATGCTTAAAAAACCAACAAAAAATTCCAATTAGAGACAAGTGTGTAGTGTTAATCTTTTTAAGCATTCTTTTAATAAAAAGTCTCAAATGCTTTATATAGTAGTATAGGTAGTGTTTGAAGAATAAAATTTTCTCATAATATATGATTTCCACCTGTTTTCGGAAAACTTCAAGAACATTTTTAAATAAACAACTTAAAACTAACGTGAATAATGGTATAATAATTAAATCATTGTAGAATGACCATTTAAATCCTAATTCTCCTGAATATTTTGTATAAGTTCTTTCCTCTAAATTTTATTGCGTATTTTCTTGAATTTCTTGAAGAGTTTAACTATCAAGTTTAGTGTATATATATGAGTTCAAGTTTTTCGAGCCGAGCTCGAGCCTTACTTGAATTTTTGGTCCCTGTGGTTTGGCCAAATTTCAGTTTCGGTCTCCAAAACTTTAAAGTGCAGCGATAGTCTCTATTTTGGAGTCTGAAACTGCAATTTGGCCAAACCACAGGGACCAAAAATGCAATTAACTATTAACAGTTTTGGGATATATTTTTGTTGGGTTTTTGCACCACAAGACCACTATACTTTCTCAAAAAAATCATATAGGTCACTATACAAATTTTTTGTTTATTTAAATTACTATACTTTCGTTTAGTTTTAAAATACAATAGTCATTTAGCTTTCAAAAACAAAACATGTAAGCCACTTATGTAACATGTCATCACCATGTCAACACTACATTGTCCATGTCAGCATCATCTCCGTCTTTGTCATCGCTGCAACCGGTACATCAGCTTTAACATACTCTTTTCGATCAAATATAATACATGGGATTATCATTTTCTAGTTTTTGAGATATCGTAAGTTCAACATATTTGTAATCTTTTACGGATTAATTATTTGATATAATTGTCAACTTTTAGAGGCTTAAAAATCATTTATTTTAAGGTAAATTTGATGATACGGACCTTGATAGTTGATATATTGCATTACATTTTTATTCGTTGTTCATCTTGTTACGTAAAATCCATACCAATCATCATCACAAACAGTTTTAGGTGGACGAAACACTAACAAGTTATAAAAACAATGCTTTATACTCAACCTTTACATACAAATCTATAGACATAGATTTTCCCAGATATTGAGTTTGAAAGATGGCTGTTGACGACGGCAGTGGGAAGTTAACGACGACTGTTTACGACGGTTGTAGTGAAATTTTCAAATCAAGCATGGTGAATGGCCGGCCTTGGGGGTGGGCGGGCAGGGCGACCGCCCAGGGCATCACACGAATAGGGGGCATCAATTTTTGGGTGTTATGAATCGTGATTATGTGATGAATATGGTGTTCTGACGATAAAACCGAATGTTAAACACTTGAGCTAGTTTTAAACTTTTAATAAGCTGTTTCAATGGACAAATATGTACGATTTCCGGAAAAAGGAATGGTCGCCGGAGGAGGTAAAGGAATGGTCACCAGAGAGGAAGATGAAGACTAAAAGTATTATAAATTTAATTTTGATACACTCGTACTTTTTTGTTTGACTTGGTCACGTGATTAGTACACAGGGAATATAAATTTTATTTAATTATGTCATTTATTTTTAACTTATTTTAATTAACTATAAATGATAGTACATGCTATACAGATGCCCAAATAAGTTTTTTTAATTATGTCATTTTTAAGTTTTTTAAGTTGTAAGGATAAGTTGTTCGTGCTTTTCATATACTCCTTATGTCGCATATTAAATGCCCACTTTAAATTTTCTAAGTTTTTCTTTCTTAAGTTTGACCATAAATGTTTTATTTTTGGTTGTGTTATATTATATTTGATGCAAAATATATGAATAGATTGAGTTTTAAATGTATTTCCACTACATATTATTTTATCTAATACTATATAACACAAGAAAAAATATTAATGGTCAAAGTTGTAAAAGAAAAACTTAAAAAGTCAAACATGGACATTTAATATGAGACCGAAAAGTAGTATAGATAAATTTACTTATTTATCTAATCTTTGTTTGCAAAGTAATTATCTTTAATTTACTAGTGTTAAAGGTACGCCATTCCATATAAATGTATTTTAATCAAATGTAATGAAATTATGACATTCTTCAAGTTTTATGGAGTCTATATATCTGGTCCACTTTATCGAGTATATCTACGCGTATTTTTCTACAACATTTTGTGGGGGCATTTTTCGATCATCTTGCCTTGGGCATCAAAACCCTCAGGACCGCCCTGGTGATGCTGTTGTCAGTGGTTCGAGCTTTATTGCGTTGAAGTGTTAATGGCGGTGTTGAGCGGCAAGAACGAGCGATAGTGGTGTTGGTCGGCAGTAGGTATTGGTTGTGGTCGATGGCTATGGTGTTAGACGGTGGTTGTATGAGATGGTTTTGTTGCAATATCACGCAAGACTCTAACAACTGAAAGAGATGAGAGACGAGGAAGACGATGTAAAAACGTACTTTTCAAAA
Source organism: Chrysanthemum seticuspe (assembly GCA_019973895.1). NCBI lineage: Eukaryota > Viridiplantae > Streptophyta > Magnoliopsida > Asterales > Asteraceae > Chrysanthemum > Chrysanthemum seticuspe. Next base: position 28,964,446 of record BPTQ01000009.1, on the reverse strand, counting down.
TTAAAAAGTGCTTGTACAATTTCTAGGAAAAAAAGGCTATGTAGATATATACAGTCACGTGTGATGCCACAGTAGCATTAAAATGACACATCAGTAAAGTGTAACTAGTAAACTTTAATATAGTGATTTAATTAAACAAATCAAAAAAATAGAATGACGTGAATAAATAAAAATATTATGTAGTGACCTAATTGAATAGCAATCTATTACAATCAAATTTTTTATTAAAATATTATTTTTTTATTTCTCCACCTATACAACCGATACATACAATCAATCTCAATTTTTTCATCATTTAACAACAACCCAACCTAACATATAATATTACTTCTTTTATATTTAATTTAAGTACAAAGAAAATATGTATAACCATTTATATCATGACATGTGGCAGATTGGGTTAGAGAAATGAAAGTCATCAAGTGAGCAGGTTGATAACCAGGTTGTAACATTTTTTTTAAATTTTGTACAAACTTAATATTATATCGAGTATTTATTTGATTTTGTAGTCTAAGAAGTATGATGACTTGTGTGAGTGCAAAAGCCTTATTTTTGTTTGTGATTGTGTCTCTCACTCTCACTTTACTCTCTCACTCTCAAACACATTATTCCAATAATAATGCCTTCATTTCTGATCGTCATCATCGCCTTCTTTCCAATCCTCCTAACCCTAACTCACGGTAATTCTTTTTAACCAATTAATTACCTCTAATCATTAACTTATGACTTTTTTTTACTAATCAATTATTTTTTTTTTGGTTACAGGTATTAACAGTGAGTTGTTGCTAGAGGAGGGTTATAGCGTAACGACGTTAATTGACGGTGATACGTTTAGTCTTAATCCTAACGCTGTGATAACTGGATCATTAAATGATGAAGTCATCGTTTTGGATTCTGTTAGGAGTAGTGTTTATACGGTGTCGTTTATAGGCGGTGAAGGTATATTAAGTTTCGATTTTATTTATAAATTAATTACGCACGAGTATGGGTATAATTGTTGTTTTGCAAGTAGCGTTTAGTGTAGCATTTTAGATTATGTTTAATGGCTTGCTAAGGGGGTGTTTGTTTAAGCTTATATGTGGCTTATGAGCTTATTTGTGCTTCGGCTTATATTTCATAAGCCTTAATTTTTCGGCTTATTTTGAGACTTATGGGCTTAAATAAGTTTATTATGGTATGATAAACTTATACAGTATAAGCCATAAGTCTCAAAATAGGCCGGAAATTGAGGCTTATGAAATATGAGCTGTCACAATTCTCAATTTCCGGTCATTTTTCAAAATTTATATTTCATTAACGTATATATTTCTTATTAAATAAAAGCTATCGCGTAATTATTTATTTTGAACATTTGATCCGACACTTCCAAAATTATCCCGATATATTTTTATACTCATATTAAGATTATAAAAATTATATTATTAGTTTACCCGATGTTTTCAATTTATTTTGTATATAAATTGTTATGTATAAATATTTACGACGGTTTTCGTAAATTCAACTTGAGAATTATTTATTCACTCAATACTTGTGAGAAATGTATTTTTATAATTTTTACGACTTCGATATATTTTATTTTGTTCCGTTAAAATCAATTTCTAGCTAATGCTACCCTAAATACTTAATTATATATACAAGTTACCAACTATACTTAAACAATTACACTTTTACTTATACAAAATACACTATATCATAAAAAAAAAAAAAAAAAAAAAAAAAAAATGCATTACCCTTTTACTTCTATTATGTGTGTCGACACATATAGATGACACAACAAGTGATCATTTTGATATTTGCTACTTATATTGTACACTTATCTTTAATTATTAGATATTTGCAAGAAAACACATACAACACACAAAGTAAAAGGTGAACAAGAGCAAAACCTCTCATCTTTTCTCTACAAATTTCGGCCATATCATAAACACCAAGGAGAAACCATAAAATTTTCTAGTTCAAATATTAATCAAGCTCATGTAGTGATCTAGTATTGGTTTTGAAATAAAAACCTCATGATTTATTTAAGTATATTTGCAACAAAACTCTTCAATCCTTCAAGTAAGTGTTCTAATAATTTTTCATAATCTTTCATACTCTTACTTGATGTATTTTTATGTTTCTTTTAGAAAAACATGCATGAATTCCATGATCCATACCACTTTTATTGGTTTTTAGTATATATTATTAGTTATAATTATCCTATAATTAATCCCTTGAAACACATCATTTTTGATGATGTCTAGGAACCCATGACACCCTAAGAAGGTGTATGGTAGGTTTAGAATAGCTTCGGCGTTGGTTTGAATTGGTTAGAATAGATTTTGCGCGAGAAAAACTCATTTCGACAACTATAATTAAGGGTCTGTTGGTTTTTGTTAAATCTGGAATTTTCGACAGATTGTAAAAATTTTTGGGCTAGATATTTGGAAAATATACTTTAAAACGAAAATGTGGCCGCTTGAACGGGTTAAAACGGAGTTATAACGAAGAAGTTATGCTATTTTCAAGTTTGACGACGAAAAACTATTTTCTGAAAATATATGTGCTGTTGCACGAATTTCGACGGATAAAACGAGGCGTTAGACATGATCTGTAGGAGCCGACCTACTGAAAATATATTAGTATATGTTAATACGAAACCGTGGATATAAAGAACGTAGAAAACAAGCTTATAACGACCAAGATATACATGTTTGAAACCCGACGAAACTCTATTTATTTTGACAGCTTCTAATAGCAAAATAAACCTAAGTCTAAAAACAGTTTTTGTAATACGTCATGTTGAGAGCCATTTTTCTCATTGATCGAGACCCGTATGGTCAAAAGTTAAATGATAAGACTTCTAGACATTGTTGCAAGGTTTTCAAAAACGCCGGGTTTCATCACTAACCCTTAACGTACAAAAATTCACGACTAGTTTTACGAGGCCATTTTGGGCATATTTTCAAAGTATGAAAAGTGTTATTTTACGACGAAAACATTATATTTACCAATAAATCACTAAACGACTATCGTAGGAGTTTGTTTCAACGTAAATACTTGTAAAGTATTTTATAATATGACGAGATGTCATAAACTTATATTTCGACGATAAACCTTATTTTCAAAAATGTACAAGTGGTATGGATATCATATGAGTTTGCATGCACGACATTGTTTCATGACTTATATTAGATCATATCATTCATAATAGGTCGCGGGTAGAGAGTTGCATCTCATTTCTGTGCATCCACTTTGTCATCGTAATTATTGCTACAGGTGAGTTCGTAGCCCCACTTTTACTCATTTAATTGTTTTATAAAGTCTTTGGGGGAGATACATGCTCAACTACTTGCTTTTACTTTACATTTATATGAACTTAAATATCTTTTGTTTCACTCTATGTGCGCGTAAGTAGATTATGTCCGAACTAAATTGATCACTATGTTATGAACGCTATTAGTTGAAACACTTTCCTTGATTTTGGACCCTTCGACATGTATATTTGAGCTCTTTTAAATTGATTCGAACCCTTTAACATATAAGTGAACACTTTGGACTTGATGTGAACCTTTTGACATATAGTTAAACTCTTTTAACTTGTACAAGGACCCTTTTGATATATTTTAAACTTGTTTGACGTGATTTTGAACGCTTCGACTATCTTGAACCTTTTGATATTATTCGAGCTCTTTGACTGTTTTGAACTTTTGAACTCGACTTAAATCTTTGAACTTAATTACGAACCTTTGAATGGAACCCTTGAACTTAAATACAAACTTATGACTTGTTTGAACTTATTGAACCGGACGTGTTATGACCTTGACCTAAAGTCTCCTATGGTCGGAGCATCACTATAAAGTCTCCTATGACCGGAGCATCACTATAAAGTCTCCCATGTTCGGAGCATCACTATAAATTCTCGCCTTGTCGGTGGAATGTTCTCAATAAATTCTCGCCTTAATGGTGGAGTGTTCTCAATAATTCTCGCCTTAATGGTGGAGTGTTCTCAATAATTCTCGCCTAGGTGGTCGAGTGACAAAGGAGTCTCCCTTGTTGGAGCAGTGCAAAGTCTCCCATGTTCGGAGCATCCCTGAGTTATTATATACGTGGTGCTATACTATGAACTATTATAATAATGTGCACTTGACTATTAGACATACTATTTTTGGCAGTGGGTTGTGAACACACAGGTTGCAAGTTTTGTATGGGCGGAGCTTGGAACTGAGTGGATTTACAATGCCTTTGCTTTGAGAACTCATTTGATCACGTGTGCTTGAACATAAACTAGACATATTTTGGCAGTGGGTTATGAACACACAGGTTGCAAGTTTTGTATGGGCGGAACTTGGAACTGAGTGGATTTACAATGCCTTTGCTTTGTGGACTATTCTAATTGACCAAAAACTTTGCCTTTGTTGCATGAACGCTCTTTAAAAGCTTTACTTGTTAAACAAACTCTATGAACTCACTCAACCATTGTGTTGACACTTTTAGCATGTTTTATCTCAGGTATCTAAGGCATTCACTTCATGGCATGCATGTGGACTTATCATAGAGTCGCGGTGTCGATGCGTCTCACCTATTTTTATGCACTTAACTATCGTTTGATTGTAACAAACTCGTTTTGATATATTGGAAATCTTTTGGGACCTAATGTTTGTAAACTCTGATTATTTTAATGAATCAAACGATATTTTCAAAACGACACTTTAGGTCGTTCGATATAACTGTAACTTTGATGCTATGACAGTCCTCCCCAAGGTATTCCATTCCGTTGTAAAACAGGTAATTTGGGGGTGTGACATGAGCCGAAATCAAATAAGCATGGTTTGGGGAAATATGTATATAGTAGTGTGTATGTGGGGATGTATGTAAATAGTAGTGTGCATGTGGGGATGTATGTAAATGCCCCAACTTAAAAACTTAAAAAATAGGTAAAGTTAAATGACTAAAATACCCTTGATTGAAAATGATAAATGATAATAGCATCTACCACTAAATAAATTGTTTAAATATTGTTTAATTTTCAAACTTTTATCATTTTTCGTTTATAACCCATATGGTTTTTTTTCCTAGTAAAAATTTACAAATTGAACTCGTAAGTATTATATCAAGAGTCACAACAAATACAAGTTCGCAAATATAATTATGGTCGCTTTACACCGTAACTTTAAATACAAGTTCGCAAATATAATTATGGTCGCTTTACACCGTAACTTTGCGCGGAGTATATATACAATATAAAAATAAACTTACATCCCTCAAACTTCCACTCTCACTTTACTCTCACTCTCAACACATCCCAATAATAAATAATGCCTTTAAAGTATACGTTTGGGCTTGAATATTTGTACAGTGTGTTTTATTATTTGTACATTATCAAAATAAACTACCACCCCTCAAACTTCCACTCTCATTTGCCTCAAAATATTTGGCTTACTTTAGGACTTGTGGGTTTATATAAGTTTGTTGTCATAACAAACTTATAAGTCCCAAAATAAGCTTAAAAAATGGAGCTTAATGTTAATGATTAAGGAGATGACATAAATTGTGTGTTCGATTGCTGATAAAGACAGATGATAGATGAGATGAGATTGAGATGAGTTTGAAAAGATGATGGGATGAAGCAGATTTGAGAGTGATGGGGGCGGATCAATGTGTTTAGGGTTGTGAAAAATGAAACCGTGTCTTTAGGTTTAGTATCTTATTACCGGGTATTATGTATTGGACCAGGTAATTTGATTTGATGTTGGGCTTAATTTGTAATTATTTTATAGTATGCGTAAAACTCTATAATGCAATAAAATTTTACAATACAAAAGAGTGGATTACACGAATGTTTGTTGTTTTTATTTTGTAATCATTGAAATTTTCCAATGTCACAACTCTACTTGTTTATCAGCTAAAATTTATTTTTTTACTGGCTGCAAACAGTTTCTGTGATTGAATATTGATCAAGTTTGAGTTCGATTTATAAAATATTTATCAAGTAGACGTTAACTTGGGAACTCTTTGTAATATCATGGTTCTATTCATACTTTTGAATATGACATAAATTTGAGAACTCATTTTTGTAAAATTTGAGCTCTCAAATCTTCAATGCGCCAATCACAATCTAAGGGCCCGTTTGTTATGTGGTTTTTGCCACACTTGAATGGAATGAGCCTAAAATAATTAGTTTGGTACATGTCATTTGGTATCAAACAAAGAAATGAATTCAAAAAAGTGAATCCGGGCACTAGGGTGGGATTTGCATGATATCCTGACAATTCAACTGTGCTACACACTCTCTCTTTTTCTTGTCCATTGTTTTAATTAGATAACAATCTTTTTTATTTTTATTTTATTATAAAATATTTTTAAATAAATAAAATTTATCTCTCCTAATCCTATCTCAAATCCAAATCCTATACCAAATCTAAGTCCGAATCCAACCCCACTTATAAACCAAACGAACCCTAAGGCTGACCAACTTTAAAAAAATTGGATTTTACACCATCATAATTCAATTGTTGCAAAACATTATTATAACACATAACCACCTTTCGCTTTATCGAACAAATGATTTAACTCTTCAAACAATAACCGATGCCTCTCTTGAGTATTTCGTAAAGCATCGAGTGACTCCAAAGCAACCCCATGAGCACCATAAGCTTTCATGTTTGCCATCATTGTATGGTTCTTCGCTATTACCCACCTCAAATGCTGACAACAACCAAAAAGCAATTTGGAAAATGCATCATATTTAATTGCCTGTTGCATAAACCACAAACGCATACAATCATGCAATTTTGAATAACCAACAAAATTCATTAAATTCTCTAACAACTCAAAATTTGCCATACAAAACAAAATATATCAAAAAACAAATAGTTTTATAACTCACTATAACAAAGTACCAAATAAATAGAAAAAAATAATTTATTTAACATACACATCCCAAGTTACGCGGCAGGTATATTTCTAGTATAAAAATAAAGTTACACACACCCCTCAAACTTCCACTCTCACTTTACTCTCTCACTCTCAAACACATTATTCCAATAATAAGGGGGCGTTTGGTTTATTGCTAGGAATCACAATGGGTATCAGATTTGGTATGAGGTAGAATGACAATGAATATAAAAAAATGTATCATTACGATTGTTTATGTTTGGATGTCAAAATATGGAATGAAAAAATGTATAAATATTTGAGTTTTGTAGTGAAAAAGAGAGGGCCCCACGGAATGGTTTCATAGACAACAAATATGTGAGCAATGAATCTATGACTATGATATACCTATTTCATTACCGGACCCACTAAACAAACACCTTGAATCAGAATGAAATTCATAGATCCATTCCGACAGTGCTATACCAAACGCACCTTAAATAATGCCTTCATTTCCGATCATCATCATCGCCTTCTTTCCAATCCTCCTAACCCTAACTCACGGTTAAAAAAAAACAAAGAAGTTAACCAATTAATTCCTCTAATCATTAATTTATCACATTTTTTTTTACTAATCAATTAATTTTGTTTTTGTTACAGGTATTAACAGTGAGTTGTTGCTAGAGGAGGGGTATAGCGTAACGACGTTAATTGACGGTGATAAGTTTAATATAAACCCTAACTCCGTCTTAACTGGATCATCTTCACATGATGACGTCATCGTTTTGGATTCTGTTAGGAGTAGTGTTTTTACGGTGTCGTTTATAGGCGCTGAAGGTATAATACCATAAAGATCATTTTTGAATGTTTTTATAAAGTGTAGTTTATTTATGGGTTTATTTATGAGCTTATATGTTTTCGGCTTATATTTTCATAAGTTCAATTTCTTTTTTGGCGTATTTTGAAACTTGTGGGCTTATGTAAGTTTGTATGTCATAACAAACTTATATAAGTCCCAAAATAAGCCGAAAATTGGGCTGATGAAACATAAGCTATTGAGCCTATAAATAAGCTACAAGCTTATTTATGAGTTTATCTAATCTCGGCTTATATTTCATAAGCTCAATTTTTTCGGCTTATTTTGAAACTTGTGGGCTTATATAAGTTTGTTATGACAAACAAACTTATATAAGTCCCGAAATAAGCTAAAAAAATGTGGCTGCCGAAAATAGATAAGCTCATAATCTCATAAATAAGCTTAAACAAACTTTATATATGTCAATTTGGTCAATTATCAATCTAAAAAGGTGTTTGCTTTGAAGGTTTAGATAGTAAACTTTCAAATGCGTGGTTGAGGCCTTGAAATTTTGCATAGATGGTTTGCCCAGAAACTATAAGAAGAATGAGTTTCTAAACTTTTTGACAGTTCACATGAGCATGGATTGAAAAGTAGTAACTGTTTTTTATTGTGTTTTTGACTCATAAATTTTAACTAGGAGGAACTGTATTACGAAAATGCATTGCTACTCGAACTGTGTTTTTGACTTATATTTAATTTAATATTAGATATTGGACATGTAATATGATTAGTTTTATGCAGTGAGCGAGATCAAGAAGCTCTCTGGTAATGCGAAAGATGAAGCTGGGTACAAGGATGGGGATTTGGGGTCCGCCAAGTTTAATAAGCCCAAAAGTTTTGCTATTGATAGGAAGAACAACATTTACATTGCTGACAAAAGCAACCACGTCATAAGGAAAATAAGCAAATCAGGTATTTATCGATATTTTAACATGAGCAAAGTAATTCAAAAGTTCCTATGCTTAACGTTTGAACATTTCGTGTTCTTGTTTGTATTTAAAAAGGTCAGTATTACATGTTAGATGTCATACTGAGATCATCGGGATCTCATTTCTACCATAACGCTTAGTTTCGTTGATTATGTCATAAAAGGCAACCCTAACGTTGACACACATAACCCATGAAACCAAATTTATTTAAATGGTGGGCGGGCTAGGTGGGTTGTTCAGGTAAACGGGTTGTATTCGGGGTGAGTTTATAATATCCAGTTCTGTATTTTTTAATACCAACTATAAACAAGTTAGGTGGGTCAACCTGTTTACGATTCCGAACCATTTAGAGTTTAAAGTTTAGACACCCTAACCCATTTATTTTTGTGCTGGTTCGGGAATTGCCATATTCAAAAGGGCATACGATCTATTTGTACATGAATCTGCTGACATGTGATTTGCAAATTTGATTAAAGTTTGAGGATTCTAGTCGCGGTAATTTTTTATCTTTATTGTAACTATTTGTTTATCTTGGATTAATGGGATGATAGGTGTGACCACAATTGCTGGTGGAAATGTTCAAAAGATGGGCAAAGCAGATGGACCCGCACAGAATGCTTCATTCTCTAATGATTTTGAGCTTTCTTTTGATCCCCAAAGATGTGCGTTATTGATTGCGGATCATGGAAATAGACCGGTCCGTCAGCTTAATCTCAAGGCTGAGGATTGTGCTGACAGTTCTTCTGGATCTGGTAAGTGTTATGGATATCCTTAAGATTGTTGATTAGCTTCGTAAAGTATTTATAACAACTTGTTAAGATTCTTCACTTAAAAATATAATACGCCCATCTGTAATCTACATTGTCAGTCCTCGGATCAAGCGCAGCTTGGGGTATCGGTCTGGGAGTTGCTTGTTTATTTGGCTTGATGGTCGGTTTCATTGTTCGTCCTTATGTCCTCCCATATGTAAGCTTCTCTAATAAGTTTTATTAATCTATGGTTCTTTGCTATACTATTCAGTAGAGGTGTCAAGATGGGCTGTTGTGGCGGGTTGTAACGGGTCAAAACAGGCAAGGTCATGTTGGCCAACCCACAAACATTTTTCTACAAACTTTATGCACTTTATAGCTAAAAACTGTGATAAAAATAGAGGTGACAGTTACTAGTTACTTACTACCCATATATCTACGAATGGGTTTAGTTAGGTTATATATTTTTACTGGGTCGAGTGAAGAAACTAAAAGATTTAACTAACAGGAAAGGGTATGTGGGTATAAAGTCACCCAGACTCTTTTATGCAAAAACCTTCCAAATCATTTTAATAATTAAAAAAAACTAATTACTCTTGAAATTTATAGCCATTTTGCCACTTGTAGCTATAGGTATGACCTGTATATTTGTCTAACCAAATTCTGTAGACAGGACGCTTGAGGCCATCAGCAACTCAACATGACATGGAAGCATTACCTAATGAATCTGGTGAAACTAGTGACCTTCTACTGCGTCACGAAAAGCGCACTTGCTAGCCATAATAATCTCTATCATCTTTTCAAGAAGTTTCTTACATTATCTCTCAACCAACTCACTCTAATTTTCGGCCTTAACTTTATTAGACCTCGACCCACTCCTATAAAACCCGTGTCTTTATTAGATTGTGATGTATTACCACAGCCTACAACTATAAACCCCGTGTCTTTTTTAGATTATGATAATTTAAGTAACCACGAGACGAGCAAAACCCATGGAATAGTTGATGAATTGAAGGAGTTAATCACATTTGATTGCACCCTCAATACTAATTTATCTTTAGATCAAGAAAATGTGCATAGAGTTGAAGAAAAGAACGACCTTTCTCTTGGAACTAGTGGCAATATCGATAAGCAGATTTGTGCTAATTTTGCGAGTTTTGTGGAAGGTAGTAAGACAACTTCGTCAGGTGAATTATGGGATATGAAACATTAGGTAGTGTTGGAACATTGGTTTTTTTATATCTAGTGTCTATGGTAAAACTGTGATGAAACGTTAGTAGTGTGTAATTGGCGTTGATGTGACGAATAACCTGACCAAATGGTATGTAAATATTATTACGTCTTTCTGTTAATGCATGAGTCGTTTGATATCTTGATTGGTTTTTATGTATGTATTTTGTGTGTCGTTATTGTTCTTGTCAAGTACTATGATGTTGTGCTGTACTGCATCTGTGCTTTGTTTCTTATAATATGCTCGATAGATGTTCTGAACCTTCTTAGTTTAGTTTTTCTTATCTTGATATACTGTCTTGTCCCTTAAATTACTATCACAAGCTCATTTACTCTCTTTATGAACAGTACATTTAAGCTGTGCGTATGTTGTTAATTTATCTAGGTCGTGCATAGCTGTTGGGCAATGTTTCTTTTTCTAATGTTTGTCGAGAATACACTCACCTAACCCAAGACCAATAAAAGCAGGCAGAACTGTTATAGACATCATCGATTCATGGGCAACCAAGCAAGTGATGACACATAGTTGAGTGTTTACCCAGCCTAAAACAGAACAGTAAGACCCCAACAACAAATGGGAACAGCATCACACTTAATTAACCACAGTATTTAAGCAGTTGTATACATTGCTGTTGGCATGTTGATACAATAGTGATATCTACAAACCGTTCTCACAAAATTCTAACGGACAAATGATAATACCATAAAGATCAAGACACAACGCCTCTGCAGCAAGCCACTTTCCGGTTTATCATTGTTCATAACACTTAGGATTAAAAAGAAGTGTCGTTATATACTATGATTCTTTTCTGTCTGAATGGTTAAAACCGTGTTTGTGCTTTATTTAGTCATGAGCTGCAACATTTTTCGTAAATTGTGGATAACCAGATATGAGCGTTACCATGGGGAGATTCAACCCTTTGCACAAATACAGAGAAACTCTTGCGTGGAATGTGATTCGTAATGGTTTGGTGTGGAAAATCATCATAAGGCGACGGCAGTAACATTTGTTCCCATATTGACTCTGACTCTTGTACATTGTAGTTTTTTTTTTAGGGAAATGACAAAAAAATGCATCGAACTTGACACTTTATAATTTAGGGGTGAGCAAAACAAACCGAAAAAACCGAAACCGAACCGAAAACCGAAAAAACCGAACCGAAAAAACCGACCGAAACTAAAAACCGATGGTTCGGTTTTTACTTTTTCAGAAACCGAAAAATGCGGTTCGGTTTCGGTTTTCGTCCAAAAACCGAACCGAACCGAACCGAACCGATTTTATTATATAATAATATCTAATTAATATAATATAATTAAATAACTAAATAAATTAAATTTATAAATTCATATTCATTTACTGAGTGAATTTATAATATATTTATCTTTAACGTTTATATTTATATTTGTGTTTGTCGTCTCGCGTGTGTTATGTGAATATATCAATAAGTATACGATAATGATCATTCTACGTGTATGTTCACTTGTATATGTATGTCTCATTTATATGTTTCTAATTGTAGAATTATGTAATAAATATTATTATGCTTAGATTGAAAAAAAAAATAAAAAAGAATAACTAATTTTGTACGAAAAAAAGTTTGTTGGTATAATTTGGCCTTACCCAAATATTAACGGTTAGAAACCGAAAAAACCGAAAACCGAACCGAAACCGATAACAAACCGAAAAAACCGAACCGCCAAAAACCGTACGATTTCGGTTTTAGGTTCTACAAAAACCGAACATTGTGGTTTGGTTTTGGTTTTAGCCAAAAACCGACCCAAACCGAACCATGCACACCCCTACTTTATATGATTGTGTGTAGCCAACTATTTTTTTTCTTATTGTATGTACTAAACTTTCAAAATTCGATCATTATGTGTATTTTGTGACTATTCTGCCATGTAAAATGACTATTTTACCCTTCAAAATTTGAAAAAATTAAGGGTAAAATGGTCACAAAATACATACAATAATCTAATTTTGAAAGAAAAAAAATAGTTGGCTACACAATCATAAAAAGTGTCAAGTTCGAATGCATTTTTTTGTCATTTGCCATTTTTTTTAACCATAACTTATGATAATACCTTGTACCACCAACAAAGAAGCATAAACGGTCTTTCGTAGTCCCCAGTTTGTGTATAGCAACACTATTCAACCGTACGGGGCTGGGGAATACTTTAAAAACCTCTTTGGATAAATCAAAAGAAGCAATTACTAGCTTGAATTTTCGATAATAATGCCAGTGAATCGCCCCATTGTATAAGATACCATACGTGCCCAAAATCTATAGTTAAACTCTCCAAGGACTGATCTCCAAACATTTAATTTCAATGTTAAGACTAGAAAACGATATTTATGAGTACATGTGTTTCTGAACCCGATTACAACCTTGTAATCGTCTGTGGATGAATCATAGCCGCGTCAAAACCCATGCCAGGAATATGTTCTTTAATAAGGTCAGGAATCTGGGGGAGACTTTTTAGTTTTATCAGCTGGTGAGTTGAGGGATTAACTACTAAAAGTTCAGTATCAAAACGTACGCATACTAGACCATTAGAAGAACCAACAATATCACACTTATAATCACTTCTACTTGGACCAGTCAAAACAATCTTTGTATGCCCAGTTTCATAATTGTCTGCTTGCTTTTTGAGAGTGTAGTTAAGATGGGACTTAATAAAACAACCACTTGAGATTAAGGAATTCCATGACTTGCATTTCCCAAAGTAAGCCATGTTCTAGAATACGTTCAGTACCTTAAGGAATTAGAGTTCACCAACAAAATAATTCAGGGTAGAATTGATGTGAGAGTTTTTCGTTCGTCTGTTAATACTTTGACCCGTATGTTTCTAACAAAACTGACCAGGTTCATCTTCACTAATATTCACACTATAACAACCAAGAAGATTACCAGATCATACGCATGCAAAACTATGACTTGAAAATCATCAATTAGGGAGTTGAGTGGTCGACTATTTTGATTTTTCAGAGGGGGTCTAAGGACTGGAATAATTTCTTGTATAAGGACCGTACCCAAAACTGCGCCGATACTAAGTAGGTGTCTGCTAATGTTCCAACATTAGCCCAAGTCTTTGTGTACATGAGTATTTATAGCAAAAGATCAGAATTGTAACTTTAATTTACAAACCTCTAGTCAGGAACCTCTCAAATTGATATCTAAAACCCGTGCATACCATAGAATAT
>BPTQ01000009.1:28885100-28940463 GCA_019973895.1 Chrysanthemum seticuspe | reverse complement strand
ACCTGTTATACGGAATCCCGGTGGTGGTTAATAATACAGATGAACAAACAAGCCCAAACATGAGACTATCCCTAGGACCGATTAAGCCCGAATATTTGGTCCTAAAGTCCATTCACTTATGCACAAAACGTAAAACTGTTTTTCCATGTGATATTTCTTATGAAAGGCAAAAACTTACTCACATATTATGGTTGATGGGCCAATCACATACCAAAGGCCTTTGGTGTTTTCCATATGATATTAAACAGTGTTTTCAGATATTTGTATAAATCTTTTTCTTATATTTGTATAAATCTTTTTAAATTATACACTATCAAAAGAATGATCTAAGGTGTTTTTCGAAAACAGGGTATTTTCATTCTTCAAAGGATTAGAAATGTTCAATGCTCATTTTTCAAAAATTTAGTAAATCTTGTTTTAAATTAATTATTAATTGCGAGTATAATTTATAACCCAATATTTAATAACATGTGATATGTCATTCTAACTAAAAGTAAAAAACAGGAAGTAAAAAGATCTAGGACCAGGACTGGTTTTAACTGGTTGACTAGGTCAGACCTTCATACATAAAGAGAAACGTAAAGAAAAAAATCTAGTTGAATTGAAAAACTTACCGTTTTCGTCTGCATCTGCCATTTCAATATCAGTGGTCGGGTGGTCAGAAGCCTTATTTCTGATTTCCGCCAAGCTTCCATCAATTAACATAGCACTATCAGTTCCATTAGTTGTAGTACTAGATAAAAGCTCCAAGGCATGTTTTTGTTGTTCTTTCTGCTGCTTCCTTTCCTCTTCGCCTTTCTTCTTCAACTAAGCTTGTATCATATAAATTTCTCGCGTCATTTAATCATATGTAACTAATTCCAGGCAACATACTTATTTCTTGTTCATTACTAATCAGTTTTAAAAAGTAAGAGCATTTTCACACTATCATGGAGCATATTAATCGCTAAGAGTGGTATATTTGTTAAACTGTAAGCAAAATTAGATTATCGAGAGTAAGTACATGTTTAGTGCAAGCAACATGTGGTCCTTGTTATAGCAATGGATCAAACAAGAACTGTAGCCAATACTAATGAAGATGGCTTTCATGAGAGATGGAAACAAACCTCACCATCAATAACATTTTCTTTTATGTTTGGCGCAATTAAATCGCTGAACAACGATTTCATACTTTAGTTTAAATACATAATGATTATCTAATTATATTATTTTCATTGCAATACAATACATATCAGAACACTCTTTGTATAAAGCTACTTCAAAGTCTTGTATTTTAGATAACTGATAGAATTGATTGATGCAATATGTCTAGTCAATTTGAATTAGATGGTCCCAAATTATTGTTTTATTTATTCATGGTTCAATAATCCAGAAAATATATTTGTCCTGTTTTGTGGAAAATGATGAAGAAATAAAGCTAAGAATCCCACATTAGAAGTTAGAAGACTTAAAAGTCTTTAAAACTTGTAGTTATCAAACATCTTTTCTATCATGTGATACTTTTCCTCCTTAATACGTGTAATACAAATCAATGTCTTGACAATGATACCCTAAGTGGTGACTGGTTTTAAGAGACCAACTATATGAGTTTGCCAGATTTGGTTGTGGATGCTAAATATTAACAGAAATGCCTCACGATCAAAAGTATTTCATATTAAGATTTAAATTTGGATTCAAAAGAGTAATTATGTACATGGAACGCCTCACGATCAAAAGTGAGCATGAATGTCATCGTGCTATATGGCCTCAACAAAGACTAAACGATAACTCAATGTAATTCATGTTCCAACTTCATTTAGTATTTGATACCATGGAACTATGGAAGAGAAGACACTTCACCTGATATTGTTGTCACGGTTTGACAAGAACCGCCCCACAATATCAGACAGCATGAAAGCTAATCAAGATATCACATAAAAGATGGAAGCTGACCTGAGCAAGGACAACATTCATGAAATCACTAGCATCAGCATCTCCATGGCCCAAGATTCGTAAAATACGCAGCAATCTTATTTGGAGAGAAGGGTCTGCAATGCCAGCAATGTCATATTCAGGAGCATATGGACTGTTGACGGCATCCTTCAAAACTTTTACCAAGCCCTCTGTGCATTTCGGAATGGAAAGAGAAAATATACAGAAAAGATAATCAATGGTGGATGGCACTTTAAAAAGACGTGAAATTGTACAGCAATTCACTCTGCGGTAAAGAGATGTAAAGCAATAAACAAAGGAAAGTACAAAGGAATAGGAGAAAAAAAGTTTAAAAGGTTAGAGCAATCAGTCTGGTAGAAGAAAGAAAGACAGTTAGTACTAACACACCCAATTCCATCAGTATAAAAAAAATGACACTATCATTCTACAGACCACCTTCCACTTGAGAGATGGACATATGAGTGACGATGAAAATGATTAAATTTAACAAAAATAATTATAAACGTTTCAAACAGACATTTATCACAAAGCTATTGTGATTTTCTTTTTAAGTTTTCATCTTATAACCAATTGGTAGCAAATGACATGGTGGAGCTATCCTTTGGTCTTGCACAGTTACGTCAAACCCATATCCAAAAAATGGGATACCAGTAATCTTAACATGAACTTAACCTTGTAGATCTAACGGCCATATTATAGAGCGAATACAAATCATATTCTGGAGGTCATAACAGAACATGTTCCAGAAGCATTCAGAAGAAACATCAGTGATGTTTCTCTCAGTATATAAGGTAGGCTACATCTAAGTTCTCATATAAGATTCGGATAGAGCTATTTTCTTCCACACACACTGGTAAAAATATTAGAACAAACAAGGTCAATATACCTTCCTGAAATATTCAAGGGCCTCTTCACTGACTATACAAAGATCTGCACAAAGCTGGATTGCAGTTAAAAGGACCCCATGATGCTTTTCTTTAAGTAATGAAACAACAGGGTTCACAAAATTCTCTGCGAGGTTGGGAACTTTCTTTATAATCCTTATGGAGCATAATTTGATAGCTAATTTGATTTACACAGGACAAAAGAGATTAACTAATATGATTGTGAAAGTATGATATGATTATGTGGTTAGCAAAATGGCAAGTACTTTTATTTGAGTATAAGGCAAAAGGTGTCACATCTAACCTAAAAGTGACTACTACATAAGGGGTATTCATCATTTATCTAAACTTAGTAGTTGATCAATTTCATCTACTCTCTCTTTCCAAAACAATCGCAACATCTTGCTTTTGGGTTGTCTCGAAGTGTTCCCTACTTTAGTAAGTGCTCAGGCCAAATTTACTATTTCACCAATCAGTAATCATCACTTGATTTTTGTGACTTTTAAATTGGTCCGTAAGGCTGTTTTGGTTCTTACTTCTTATGAAATAGCATTATTTTACATACGCCTACTAATCAATGTTTTAAAAAACTATGTGCAAAGTGAAATGGTGCAAGTTTTTAGCAATGGAGTGGGGATACTATGACCTGTGATGTGACTTAAGAAAATAAGATTCAAACAACTAGAAATACAGAAGTATAATTGCAAACAAGATAATCCTGAAAAATCTTCGAAAATGTAATATAATAGATATTTCAGTTACGTACTTTCTTCCGAACATTTGGATCTCGAAATTGCAGCAGCCTCTGGACTTCAGGGGCAAGATCACGAGCCATTTTAGCAGAAGATATATTACCCAAAGCACAAAGAGCCAGTCCCACGATATACTGGTTCGTATGGTTAAGATCTCTACAAAATAAAAATAAAAACTTTGTTAATCACGGGAGATCGTGTTTGGACAACATCCTGACAAGCCCAGAAGATGTGTGTTCATGATTCAATAAAAAATACACATCAAAACTTCTTATCTTTCATCAAGAAGCAACATAAGTCCAAGATATATTAATGAAACAACAGGGTTCACCAAAAGTTCTCTGCGAGGTTGGGAACTTTCTTTATAATCCTTATGGAGCATAATTTGATAGCTAATTTGATTTACCACGAGGACAAAAGAGATTAACTAATATGATGTGAAAGTATGATATTGATTATGTGGTTAGCAAAATGGCAAGTACTTTTATTTGAGTATAAGGCAAAAGGTGTCACATCTAACCTAAAAGTGACTACTACATAAGGGGTATTCATCATTTATCTAAACTTAGTAGTTGATCAATTTCATCTACTCTCTCTTTCCAAAACAATCGCAACATCTTGCTTTTGGGTTGTCTCGAAGTGTTCCCTACTTTAGTAAGTGCTCAGGCCAAATTTACTATTTCACCAATCAGTAATCATCACTTGATTTTTGTGACTTTTAAATTGGTCCGTAAGGCTGTTTTGGTTCTTACTTCTTATGAAATAGCATTATTTTACATACGCCTACTAATCAATGTTTTAAAAAACTATGTGCAAAGTGAAATGGTGCAAGTTTTTAGCAATGGAGTGGGGATACTATGACCTGTGATGTGATTAAGAAAATAAGATTCAAACAACTAGAAATACAGAAGTATAATTGCAAACAAGATAATCCTGAAAAATCTTCGAAAATGTAATATAATAGATATTTCAGTTACGTACTTTCTTCCGAACATTTGGATCTCGAAATTGCAGCAGCCTCTGGACTTCAGGGGCAAGATCACGAGCCATTTTAGCAGAAGATATATTACCCAAAGCACAAAGAGCCAGTCCCACGATATACTGGTTCGTATGGTTAAGATCTCTACAAAATAAAAATAAAAACTTTGTTAATCACGGGAGATCGTGTTTGGACAACATCCTGACAAGCCCAGAAGATGTGTGTTCATGATTCAATAAAAAATACACATCAAAACTTCTTATCTTTCATCAAGAAGCAACATAAGTCCAAGATATCCTATTCTTCTCTGGAAATCCAGGAGCTGCAATTAACTTGAGGCATTCCATTTGACCAAAATGTGTGGGATATCCTAGCATGTGAATGAACATGAGCTTTGCCAAATTACTGTGTCTATAATCATTGTCATTATCGCTAACAGCTGCACGAATAGAAGCACACTCTTTTCTAACAACAGCACGCTCCTCTGCTGCAGTTTTACAGGCACGTATTGCCCGAATCATGTCCCTGCAAATAAAAACAATAATCCTTATATCACAAGCTGACCATTTCCATTTAGATGAGACCATTACTTGCAAACTTATTTGGGGATATAAGCCAAGTGATGTTTTGTCTTATATGCATAAGAATTAAGGATGGCTCATGAACAATATTAACAGGATTACGATTATGCTTATTTTCACAAATTTCTCTTTAGGTTGTCCCATTGTACCACAAAATCCAAATAAATTTACAATGTTGAGAAAGTAAGGATCTTCACATAAAACAAAACAGCAAGCAAGATTCTATGAACAGCTAGAATGGAGCCATACTATCAATGCCATAATAATTCCATGAGTTTCAATTCTGAGCAAGAGTACAAAAGGGATGGGAAGAGTAGGGGGCCTCTTGTGCAAAGCAAACACAGATAAACGCTAGCAAAGAAGGAAGTGGCAGGGGATTGCTAGGAAGAAGAAAGAAAAAGTTGGCACACACAGTCTTCCCCTGCCTATTTGATCTAATGATAAAGAAGTGAGCTAAGTAAAATGGGAAGTATGCGTAAACAATTACGAGTAATAATGACTTGCTTTGTACTAACTCAGTTTATAAGACGAAGGCCAAAAATTCAGGGTAATTTTCGAACTCACGTAGCTCAGGGACTATATAGAAGCTCTCTAGCTCAGGGACTATAGAAGCTCTCTAGCTCAGGACCTCTTAATTACTTTCAAATGAGCCCAGCCAAAATGCAATGTTAAAATGAGCTAAAATGTAGTTAGAACCATGCATATTGTGACACAGATATACTGCACTATTTGGCATCCAAAAATCCCCATTGCGTTCTGAGACCATGTAACCAAACAATGTGCCACCAACCCAAATAAAATAATTAGATATTCATGACCCCTTGGAACTTGCTAGTCGGCTACCAACTCTGCCTATGTCAATGAGATTTGGGCCAAACAAGAAAATGTATGTGTAAGGGTAGCCCTACTATTATTATATCTGATGTATAAGATGGACAGAAATGATCACTGCATAGTCCCTTGCACTCCCAAATACCATCTTTTGTCTATCAATTTGTAAATGCAATGACGAAATATTTAACCTCCTCAATATGAAAAATCTAGTAAGCATATCTGATGCACCGCCAGCAGGTTCATATCTCATCAATAAGCCAATCCACTACAGACATCTGCCCTATTTAGATCGTACCTTACTAGTTACTTAGCGTAAAAAGATAGTTATGCCTGATAGGGTGCTAAATTGCAATACATCTCAACATTGCTACTATATCCAAAATGACGTACCCTCCCTTGTTGGAATAGAGTTGTGTGTTAGGATGTAAAGTCTATATTATAAACGGGATGAAGATAAAGAAGAATTTTGTCACGTCAAAGCAAATATTATAACAAAAAAGTCGCAACAAACCCTTAAAGAAGAGGGCGACAACACTCATGAACTTACAAGCAAGGTCGATGAAGTGGATACTATAGTTCTTCCTCTTCATTTTTACACATATAGAGGAATATTTATAAAGTTGAGAAACTAGTTATTGACATTTAAGATGCAAAACATTGATAACCTGCAGCACTAAAGACTAAACAGTCTACACGCCCCACCTGAAAACAATATGTAAAAGGCAATGCTAAGCTTATGCTCCACACTGACTTAGCAGCCCGCTCAGGAGAGTCTCGGCCAAAACAGTCATAGAAAGTAAAGAAGTTATGCTACATTTCTCAATGAATCTTAGATTTCCCCGAAACCTATCTACATTTAACTATTTAAGTTACATGCCAACTTACTTCCATTAGTCCATTATAACTCCTCAATGGTTATAGTTTGTGCATTCATAACAACACGTCTTTCAAACTTCATGACTATGAGACGTCTGTACCATGTGAAACCTCAGTAGTTTTTACATCCCCGGGCATTAGAAATCCTATTTCGATCACATATTATTATATTAACTTGATTCCGCAAATTCGTTCAACACGCTATATACTAACCATATAACTCTACGTTCTAGTCATCATTTCAGTTAAGTTCATTCATCGTTATCACATTCTACAAGCAAGCTTCCTAACTTAAACGGTCACACAACAAATCACATCTTCAATTATTCATTATTCACTCAAATACTTAATCGTAACAACTTCATAACTAGATCATAACTTAGTTGAATTCCGTAAATCACGCTTATCATTCGTTCAACGCACCAAGTTCCAGTCATCATTTCAATTGAGTTCATTCATCATTAACACATTTCACGCAGCAGACTTGCTAACTTAAGAATCACACAACTAATAATTGTGAGAATAATAATCGTAACAACTTAGTTCAATTCCGCAAATCGCGCGTATTATTCGTCTAACGCCGACATCATCTCAGTTCATTCATATAACTAATCATAACTTAGTTCAATTCCGCAAATCACGCATATTATTCGTCCAACGGCGACATCATTTCAGTTGAGTTCATTAATCTAATAATCACAAAATACTCATAACAAGTTAGTTGAATTCCGCACATTGCGCATATCATTCGTCTAACGCACTACGTTTCCGACATCATGTCAGTTCATTCATATACTTTAATTAATTCATAACTCTTGTTCATAATATACTTAATTGAATGAAATCACATAAATTATAACAAAATTAGGTTAAAAAAAAAAGATCAGATGAGAAAAAGACCGTAAGCGTGTTCCGGAAGAGAAGGGATTCATGATGATTGAGTCCGATTGGAATCCACGTGATATCACGATCAGATCCAGCTTTTTTTTTTATAAAAATTAAAAAAACGGTTATATAACTAACTAGGTACTAGATGATTTATATTTGATGATGATGAATTGAGTTGAGATCTGTTGAAGATGAAGTATGACGATTAGTGAATGAATGATAATATTGTTAATGGTGAGAATCTGAATGAGGAAGTGTGTTTGAGTGGGTATTGTAGTGAAGATTGAGGACCTACACGCAAAGAAGGAATAAAGTTAAATTAAAGAAAGAGGATGTAAAGGCTAATCCAATGTGACCACCATTTTATCTGTCACGTCAGCTTTCTTTCTCTGAAGACTATCATACATTTTTTTATCACAGTAAAGGCGACATGCGCTATAAAAACATATCTCACAAATATTCTATCTTAATTAAAGACTAAAATACATGGTTGGTCCCTAAACTTGTCAATCCGCTTCGCGTTGGGACAATCCTGGGCCTTTTCATCGTCGGGGGTCCCTATTTCAAGTTTCTTACTCGTTACCGGTCCTTTGACCATATTGCCGTTAGTCAAGGACTTCATATGGCGTTAGATTTGTCTTTAGTCCAAGGGCACAATTGTCAATTCCACATTTCAATTAAGCGTGCTCGATACACTTTTCTGTGGGTGCTATAGTAAGTAGTGCCTAATAAAAGCAACTCATATTTACCACTCATCCTTTAAGTCTCATCTCCAAAAAAAATTTTTATCCTTAATTTTTCCGATCAAGTTGTAATAATGGTGAGCTGTTCATATGGTAGGCTGGCGGTAATTAAAACCTACTGGAACAATGTTAACGCCGGCAGGCGTTACTATGCTTGTCCTGTTCAGGTTAGCGAGTCTTCTACATGATAATGCTTGTATTTTTTTAATTTAACATGTTATGTTTATATTTTCATCTTTGAGTCAGCTTTTAAGTGTGTTCAAACGTTTTATTTTTGATATTTAGGGATCTAGGTGTCCCATCAATGGGTGGTTGGATCCACCACAAACGACTAGAGCAAGGGAGGTGTTCCTCTACTTGCAGAGGCACATACACCGAAATGAGGCGACACTGCAAGAATGCCAAGAAGCCCTCATCGACGAGACCATGGAGGCTGTAAACGCAGTCTCCAGGGCAAATAAGCTAGAGGCTACTCAAGCAGATACCCTAGCTGAACTCCTTCTTGAGAAGGAGAAACTATGTCGATTGAGGAACTTCAATCATGGATACTCATTATTGTCGTCTGTATATGGTTTATCTAGTGGGTTACCAAATGTCGGTGGTTTTTTGCCTTTTGAGTCGGTGGTACGGTCTCCGTAACTAGACTTGTGGTGATGGTTAACTTGTGAAAAGTCATGTTTTTATGTACTTTGGTCGCTGAGAAAAGTATAGTTTGAATTTGGTTGCAAGTCAATATCATCTCTTAGACATTCAAGAAACCAAATCCATGAGTCTTTGCTTTCAGCTTCTGCAACCGCGTAGGCTAAAGGGTATATTCCATTGTTGCTGTCTATACTGACTGCTGTAAAAAGCTGGCCAGGAAAATGACCCCTCATAAAAGCACCATCTAACCCTAACAACTCTCTTTGACAAGTTTTATATCCTTCCTTCAAATCACCTAAACATACATACATTCTCTTGAAAACTCTGGTTGGACTTGTTGCATCTGTTGAAGTTTGTACACTTATCCTAACTTTTGTATCTGGGTTTGTTTTCTGCAACTCTTCAACATAGTCTCTTAAAAGGGTGTATTGCTGCTTATGATCACCCCTAATCTCATTTTCTACCTTGTTTTTTGCCCTTAATGCCTTTTGCATAGACACCTAAAATTCAAACTGTTTACTGAGCTGATCTTGAACAGCCTTGATTGGAATATCTGGATTGAATTGAACTTGGTCAACTATTTGCTTCATTTGTGTTCATCCCTGAAAGTTCGAACAATCCATACATCTTTAGCTGTATTTTTGGCTACATACAACAACCATGGACAATCTGTTGCTTGCTCCTTGCGTGTTCGTAAATATACATCCCTTCCAAGACCTCTAATTATCGGACCAGTTTTCCTCTTTTGGGCTTTTCCCAGCCCTGATCCTTCGGTTATTCCACAAACAGGTATTTTTCCAAGAGACCTAACCCTAATTCTCTGTTTGTCATTCTTAATGAGTTACAATTTCCTCCTAGTCTTTATTGAAAGCAGGTAGAACCTATCTTTCACTTCTATTGCAGTTACAAAACTTTGACCACAGAAAAAATATATTTCGTCCTCTGTTTGTGATGCCTCGCTTAACTTTTGTTTCTTGTATGCCCTTAATTTGTTCCTCCTAATAACATACTCATCCTCATTCTCAAAACCACTTGCAAAATCATTATCATCTAACAGATCCAACTCACTTTTCTTAAAAAAATCATGTGGTAGCTGGCTGGTGGTACCTATAGATGGTAACTCTGTAGTCTCAGTTACTTTGAACAGATTAACATCAAAATCATGCTCCTCAAAAGTATTAGCCTCATCGAAAACCGTGTTTCCATCACCATTGTTCTCAATATCATCATCGCCACTCATATAACTGTCTGTCTCACTCACATTGTCATCACTTAAAGCTTTATCGATTTCACTTACCTGTATAGATTTACCTTTTTGGATATGATCCACAGGATTACATATTTCCTCCTCATGATGACCTAACTCTTGATCATTTTGACATACCTATTCAAGACTATCTATTTGGATACGCTCAACATGTTTATCTATATGATGGTTGACATTACCTACAACATCTTTAGTCTGACAGACCTCTACATATGGAAACAAGGGTTCTGTTTCTGGCATCTGACTAGACTGTACCAAAGAATTGACTTCCAAAGGTTGATGTGTAACCTGACAAATATCCCCTACCACAGATTTATTAACAATGTTTTCTAAGAACAATTTGTTTGAGCAATATGGAACAATAGCAAGAGCTGCCTTTTTCTTTGTTGCATCCACATCAGCAATAACTGTCCTAATTGACTTTGGTGACATTTGATCAACATCTAATGTTGTCTTACCATTTTCAACATAAACCTCTATCATCTTATGGTCATCAACAAGATCTTTCAATATTTATAAATTAGCACTCTCACTTAAGCTATACAAACCATCATCTAAATTACTACCAGACTTAACAATGTAATAGTAATTTTTTGAACCAAGCTCATAACCCAATTCATACATAAGAACATCCAACTCTTCAACTGACACACTATCAACCAAATCAACTAAAGTTTCCATACCTCTAACATATATTCTACCAGGCCAGTATTTAAAGACACCATTGTGATGATCCCTCATGCTAAACATATTAGATCTACCACCTGAAAACATGTCAATATATGTTTAGGGCATTCTAAAAACTTAATTGGCAAACAATAAATACCCCAATTACAAATTCCAATGACTATAATAAAAAAACAGTATCGTATTTCTTCTTAGCAGAGTTGTATAGGACGGTATCATCAATTGGATAACTTGGATGTCTTCTTACTTTCCATAGAGTAAAGTCCATGTTTCGGTTTTATGATTGATAAACAGGGGTTTTGTGACATGCAATTAGGGCTTGTGAATTCTGATAATTCTTGTAACGAAAGTTTTAGGACGAATAACAATACAGACTATGTGTTTATCGGGGCGGGAAGAGGGTTACATTACATGTGGCAATAATTAAGAAATTTTTAATTGAAATATAGAATTGACAAATGTGCCCTTGCACTAAAGACAAATCTAACGCCATATGAAGTCCTTGATTAACGGCAATATGGTCAAAGGACCGGTAACGAGTAAGAAACTTGAAATAGGGACCCCCGACGATGAAAAGGCCCAGGATTGTCCCAACGCGAAGCGGATTGACAAGTTTAGGGACCAACCGTGTATTTTAGTCTTTATTAAATAATACACACACATATGGGAAATAAATGTAGTCCTTGTTGGTCGTTCCTGCGATCTTTGGAGACTACCAAAGTGGCCAATGATCGATCATGAAATCATGCCACAGTGGTGGCTATCGATTGTAACTACCCCATTGTGCTTAGTCTAAAGAAAGAGAGAGAAAGTAAAGTGGTTTTCACCCCAAAAGTGGGGTAAAAGTTTTATAAGCAAAATCCTATCACTTTCACTAATTTTACTTTCTAAGAAAAACTCGAGAACACGACTTTGATCACTTTCACTTTCTTTCCTTCCTTTTACTCAACTTGAGAACACAGTGTTTGTAATGCTTAAAAAACCAACAAAAAATTCCAATTAGAGACAAGCGTGTAGTGTTAATCTTTTTAAGCATTTTTTATAAAAAGTCTCAAATGCTTTATATAGTAGTATAGGTAGTGTTTGAAGAATAAATTTTTCTCATAATATATGATTTCCACCTGTTTTCGAAAAACTTCAAGAACATATTTAAATAAACAACTTAAAACTAACGTGAATAATGGTATAATAATTAAATCATTGTAGGATGACCATTTAAATTCTAATTCTCCTGAATATTTTGTATAAGTTCTTTCCTTTAAATTTTATTGCGTATTTTCTTGAATTTCTTGAAGAGTTTAACTATCAAGTTTAGTCTATATATATGAATTCAAGTTTTTTGAGCCGAGCTCGAGCCTTACTTGAATTTGTGGTCCCTGTGGTTTGGCCAAATTTCAGTTTCGGTCTCCAAAACTTTAAAAGTGCAGCGATAGTCTCTATTTTGGAGTTTGAATTGCGTTTTGTGGTCCCTAAACAAAGTTAATGACTAAAATACCCTTTGTCTTCTTCATAAGAAAGACAAGGTAACTTGGTCATTTCACACCGATCGAGGACCAAAAATGCAATCCAAACTTTAAAATGGAGACTATCGCTGCACTTTTAAAGTTTTGAAATCCGAAACTGCAATTTGGCCAAACCACAACGACCAAAAATGCAACTAACTATTAACATTTTTGGGATATATTTTTGTTGGGTTTTTGCACCACAAGACCACTATACTTTCTAAAAAAAATCAGATAGGTCACTATACAAATTTTTTGTTTATTTAAATTACTATACTTTCGTTTAGTTTTAAAATACAGTAGTCATTTAGCTTTCAAAAACAAAACATTTAAGCCACTTATGTAACATGTCATCACCATGTCAACACTACATTGTCCATGTCAGCATCATCTCCGTCTTTGTCATCGCTGCAACACGGTACATCAGCTTTAACACACTCTTTTCGATCAAATATAATACAAGGATTATCATTTTCTAGTTTTTGAGATATCGTAAGTTCAACATATTTGTAACCTTTTACGGATTAATTATTTGATATAATTGTCAACTTTTAGAGGCTTAAAAATCATTTATTTTAAGGTAATTTTGATGATACGGACCTTGATAGTTGATATATTGCAATAACATTTTTATTCGTTGTTCATCTTGTTACGTAAAATCCATACCAATCATCATCACAAACAGTTTTAGGTGGACGAAACACTAACAAGTTATAAAAACAATGCTTTATACTTAACCTTTACGTACAAATCTATAGACATAGATTTTTCCAGATCTTGAGTTTGAAAGATGGCTGTTGACGACGGCAGTGGGAAGTGAACGACGGCTTTTTACGACGGTTGTAGTGAATTTTTCAAATCAAGCATGGTGATGCTGTTGTCAGTGGTTCGAGCTTTATTGCGTTGCAGTGTTAATGGCGGTGTTGAGCGGCACGGAACGAGCGATAGTGGTGTTGGACTTAGTCGGCGGTAGGTATTGGTTGTGGTCGATGGCTATGGTGTTAGACGGTGGCTGTATGAGATGGTTTTGTTACAATATCACGCAAGACTCTAACAACTGAAGGAGATGAGAGACGAGGAAGACGATGTAAAAACGTATTTTTCAAAATTAAAAAGTGCTTGTACAATTTCTAGGAAAAAAAAGGCCATGTAGATATATACAGTCACGTGTGATGCCACACTAGCATTAAAATGACACATCAGTAAAGTGTAACTAGTAAACTTTAATATAGTGATTTAATTAAACAAATCAAAAAATAGAATGACGTGAACAAATAAAAATATTATGTAGTGACCTAATTGAATAGCAATCTATATTATAAGAAAAATATGTATAACTATTTATATCATGACATGTAACAGATTGGGTTAGAGAAATGAAAGTAATCAAGTAACCAGTTTTTTTTTATAAATTTTGTACAAACTTAATAATATATAGTATTTATTTGATTTTTTAAGTCTAAGAGCACAAGGTATGATGTGCCATTAGTGAGCCATTGGCATGCCAACCCTACCGGCTAACATGCCAAACTTGTGCCAAATGAACTCTTTTGTGTTTTGAGCCACTCCACTAGCTCAAGCCAAATGCACCTTTTGTGTGTGTGTGTGTTTTTTTATTGTGAGTGAGTGGTATATTTGGTGGGGTATTTTGCGGGACCTACAGGTGATGTTAGTGGTGTGTTATGAGGGAGGGTTGTTTGAGTTATTGGTGTGTTATTGGAAGGTGTATGATGTGGCGCTGAGGTGGCGTACCAATAACGTGTTATTAGGTCCTTGCATACCTTGTGCTCTAAGAAGTATGATGACTTGTGTGAGTGCAAAAGCCTTATTTTTGTTTTTGATTGTCTCTCTCTCTCTCTCACTCCACTCTCACTTTACTCTCACTCTCTCAACACATTATTCCAATAATAAATAATGCCTTCATTTCCGATCATCATCATCATCGCCTTCTTTCCAATCCTCCTAACCCTAACTCACGGTAATTGTTTTTTAACCAATTAATTACCTCTAATCATTAATTTATTATCACCTTTCTTTTTTTACTAACAAGTTAATTTTTTTGTTACAGGTATTAACAGTGAGTTATTGCTAGAAGACGGTTATAGTGTAACGACGTTAATTGACGGTGATAAGTTTAGTCTTAACCCTAACGCTGTGTTAACTGGATCATTAAATGATGACGTCATCGTTTTGGATTCTGTTAGGAGTAGTGTTTTTACGGTGTCGTTTATAGGCGCTGAAGGTATAATAAGTTTCGACTTTATTTATAAATTAGTTACACGCGAGTATGGGTATATTTGGCGCGCGAAGTGTTTTAGTGTAATTGTTGTTTCGCAAGTAGCGTTTAGTGTAGCATTTTAGATTATGTTTAATGGCTTGCTAAGGGGGTGTTTGTTTAAGCTTATTTAAGGGCTTGTGAGCTTATTTGTGCTTCGGCTTATGTTTTATAAGCCTCAATTTTTCGGCTTATTTTGAGACTTATGGGCTTATATAAGTTTATTATGGTATGATAAACTTATACAGTATAAGCCATAAGTCTCAAAATAGGCCGGAAATTGAGGCTTATGAAATAAATATGAGCCGAAATCAAATAAGCTCATAAGCCCACATATAAGCTTAAACAAACACCCCCTAATTATATAAATGCAGCTAAAATAAGTCACTTTTTATAGTTCTGTGTAGCCTATTTTTGTTTTTCTAGATTTATGTAGCATACTTTTGAATTCGGTCTTTTTGGTGTTCCGTATGACCAATTTTGTGTATTTTTGACTGATTTACTCCTATTCTTGTTAAATTTGAGTGTATAAATTAAGGCTAAAATCATCAAATAATACACACAACTAGGGGCCTCAAAAAACCCAAACCCGAACCGAACCCGAACCCGACTAAGTCTATTCGGGTTTGGTTACTTGGGTCAAAATTTGAATTCGGGTTATCTGGGTCAACCCGAGTAACCCGAATACTAAATAGGGTCGGGTATCGGGTTGAAAATGTTTGGCTAACTCGGGTTTGGGTCGACCCGTTTGACCCGAATAAGGGTTTATTTATTTTTTTTAATATATTATTTTTATAAAATATCTATATAAATTAGAACCAAATCGCAAATTTATGACTATTTTACACATATTCGGGTTGACCCGAACCCGAATTGACCCGAACCTGACCAACCCGACCCGAATGACACTCCTACACAACCGATTATACGGTACATCAAAAAGACCAAATTCAAAGGTATGCTACATAGATCTAGAAAAACAATACATTTCCGTGCACATTAGCTCAAATATAAACACTATTGTTTCTAGTATTGCCAAAAACACCTCATATAGGGAAAATGATTGTGATGTCATCTAAGCTTGGCTTTGTTTGGCGACAAGCTTTTTGGAACATTTAGCTTCTAACGTGTAGAATATAATGATTGTTTGGCAACGAGTGTTTAGCTTTTGGAACTTTTTTTATAATGCTTGGATTGGAAACGCTAATAAAAGACAATTTTGAATTATTGTTTTAAAACGCTCGTAAGCGAAACACTAATAAAAGAAGCATATAGCTTTTATGTCATTTTAAACTTATAACTATTACTAAATGGTTTATTACAAATTACTTGAGGAGTCGAGGGTGTTATTTTCTGTGTTTAAAGAATTAGAGGTATAAAGTTGTTCAGGATTTAAGCCTTAAGAGCAACTAACATAGGTGATGTACGCTATTACACAGCATATTTAAAACTGTAAACCCGCAACATAGGCATAAGCTGAACCTATAAAAAAAAACACTTTTGGATGTGCTCCAGGAACACAAGGGGTTTACTAATTAATTAGGCTCGCCAACAATTCTAAGTCACACTTCAACAGTTATATACTTCCACTCTAATGATCAAATGTGATGGTACCATATGATTCTCTACTTAAGATAATCCAAAACAGAATAAGCTTTGAGTATTAGAGTATAGTGTTTACATTTCTGTTGCAAATTTGTCTCATTTGAAGAAAAACATAAAAGTTATGCAAAAATAAACAATAGCTATACAAGCAGTCAAAAGATTAAAATGAAATGAAGGAAGAAAACTTCAAGATTTTTAGTAGTAGGAAACCAATGCTTTGACATCAAGATTTTATGTTAATCTGGTCATTTATCAATCCAAAAAGCTGTTTGCTTTGAAGGTTTAGATAGTAAACTTTCAAATGCGCACTTAAGGCCTTGAAATTTTGCACAGATGGTTTGCCCAGAAATAAGAAGAATGAGTTTTGCTAAACTTTTTGACAGTTCACGTGAGAATGGATTGAAAATTTCATTGTGTTTTTGACTCATAAATTTAAACAGGAGGAACTGTATTACGATAATGCATTGCGACTTGAACTGTACTTCTTTCATGTGTTTACAAACGTACTATCAGATATCTGATAGTTATTGTTTTATGCAGTAAGCGAGATCAAGAAGCTCTCTGGTAATGCGGATGGTAAAGCTGGGTACAAGGACGGGGATTTGGGTTCGGCCGAGTTTAATAAGCCCAAAAGTTTTGCTATTGACAAGAAAAACAACATTTACATTGCTGACAAAAGCAACAACGTCATAAGGAAAATAAGCAAATCAGGTACATATCAATATTTGAACATAAACAAAGTAATTCACAAGTTCCTATGCTTAACATTTGAACATTTCGTGTTCTTGTTTGTATTTAAAAAGGTCAATGTTACATGTTAGATGTCATACTGAGATCATCGGGATCTCATTTCTACCATAACGATTAGTTTCGTTGATTATGTCAGAAAAGGCAACCCTAACGTTGACACACATAGGTGGGCGGGCTAGGTGGGTTGTTCAGGTAAACGGGTTGTATTCGGGTTGAGTTTATAATATTCAGTTCTGTATTTTTTAATACCAACTATAAACAAGTTAGGTGGGACAACCTGTTTACGATTCCGAACCATTTAGAGTTTAGAGTTTAGACACCCTAACCCATTTATTTTCGTGCTGGTTCGGGAATTGCCACACTTAATGTCCTGTAATCTATAATCACATTGTTCAAAAGGGCATATGATCTATTTGTACATGAATCTGCTGACATGTGATTTGCAAATTTGATTAAAGTTTGAGGATTCTAGTCGCGGTAATTTTTTATCTTTATTGTAATTATTTGTTTATCTTGGATTAATGGCATAATAGGTGTGACCACAATTGCTGGTGGAAATATTAAAAAGCCAGGCAAAGCAGATGGACCTGCACAGAATGCTTCATTCTCTGATGATTTTGAGCTGGCTTTTGATCCTCAAAGATGTGCGTTATTGATTGCAGATCATGGAAATAGACTGGTCCGTCAGCTTAATCTCAAGGCTGAGGATTGTGCCGACAGTTCTTCTGGATCTGGTAAGTGTTATGGATATCCTTAAGATTGTTGATTAGCTTCGTAAAGTATTTATAACAACTTGTTAAGATTCTTCCACTTAAAAATATAATACGCTCATCTGTAATCTACATTGTCAGTCCTCGGATCAAGCGCAGCTTGGGGTATCGGTCTGGGAGTTGCTTGTTTATTTGGCTTGATGGTCGGTTTCATTGTTCGTCCTTATGTCCTCCCATATGTAAGCTTCTCTAATAAGTTTTATTAATCTATGGTTCTTTGCTATACTATTCAGTAGAGGTGTCAAAATGGGCTGTTGTGGCGGGTTGTAACGGGTCAAAATAGGCAAGGT
This sequence comes from Chrysanthemum seticuspe, assembly GCA_019973895.1. Lineage (NCBI taxonomy): Eukaryota > Viridiplantae > Streptophyta > Magnoliopsida > Asterales > Asteraceae > Chrysanthemum > Chrysanthemum seticuspe. Next base: position 28,922,206 of record BPTQ01000009.1, on the reverse strand, counting down.
CATGTTGGCCAACCCACAAACACTTTTCTACAAACTTTTTGCACTTTATAGCTAAAAACTGTGATAAAAATAGAGGTGACAGTTACCAGTTACTTACTACCCATATATCTACGAATGGGTTAATTAAGTCAGGTTATTTATTTTTACTGGGTCGAGTGAATAAACTAAAAGGAAACGGGTATGTGGGTATAAAGTCACCCAGATTCTTTTATGCAAAAACCTTCTAAATCATTTTAATAATTAAAAAAAAAAAGAAAAAAAAAACTAATTACTCTTGAAATTTATAGCCATTTTGCCACTTGTAGCTATAGGTATGACCTGTATATATATTTAACCAAATTCTGTAGACAGGAAGCTTCAGGCCATCAGCAACTCAACACGACATGGAAGCATTACCTAATGAATCTGGTGAAACTAGTGACCTTCTACTGCGTCACGAAAAGCGCAATTGCTAGCAATAGTAATCTCTACCATCTTTTCAAGAAGTTTCTTAATTTATCTTTCAACCAACTCACTCTAATTTTCGGCCTTAACATTATTAGACCTCGACCCACTCCTGTGAAACCCGTGTCTTTATTAGATTGTGATGTATTACCACAGCCTACATCTATAAACCCCGTGTCTTTTTTAGATTATGATAATTTAAGTAACCACGAGACGAGGAAAACCCATGGAATAGTTGATGAATTGAAGGAGTTAATCACATTTGATTGCACCCTCAATACTAATTTATCTTTAGATCAAGAAAATGTGCATAGAGTTGAAGAAAAGAACGACCTTTCTCTTGGAACTAGTGGCAATATCGATAAGCAGATTTGTGCTAATTTTGCGAGTTTTGTGGAAGGTAGTAAGACAACTTCGTCAGGTGAATTATGGGATATGAAACATTAGGTAGTGTTGGAACCTTGGTTTTTTTATATCTAGTGTCTATGGTAAAACTGTGATGAAACGTTAGCAGTGTGTAATTGGCGTTGATGTGACGAATAACCTGACCAAATGGTATGTAAATATTATTACGTCTTTCTGTTAATGCATGAGTCGTTTGATATCTTGATTGGTTTTTATGTATGTATTTTGTGTGAGTCGTTATTGTTCTTGTCAAGTACTATGATGTTGTGCTGTACTGCATCTGTGCTTTGTTTCTTATAATATGCTCGATAGATGTTCTGAACCTTCTTAGTTTAGTTTTTCTTATCTTGATATACTGTCTTGTCCCTTAAATTACTATCACAACCTCATTTACTCTCTTTATGAACAGTACATTTAAGCTGTGCGTATGTTAATTTATCTAGGTCGTGCATAGCTGTTGGGCAATGTTTCTTTTTCTAATGTTTGTCGAGAATACACTCACCTAACCCAAGACCAATAAAAGCAGGCAGAACCGTTATAGACATCATCGATTCATGGGCAACCAAGCAAGTGATGACACATAGTTGAGTGTTTACCCAGCCTAAAACAGAACAGTAAGACCCCAACAACAAATGGGAACAGCATCACACTTAATTAACCACAGTATTTAAGCAGTTGTATACATTGCTGTTGGCATGTTGATACAATAGTGATATCTACAAACCGTTCTCACAAAATTCTAACGGACAAATGATAATACCATAAAGATCAAGACACAACGCCTCTGCAGCAAACCACTTTCCGGTTTATCATTGTTCATAACACTTAGGATTAAAAAGAAGTGTCGTTATATAATATGATTCTTTTCTGTCTGAATGGTTAAAACCGTGTTTGTGCTTTATTTAGTCATGAGCTGCAACATTTTTCGTAAATTGTGGATATCCAGATATGAGCGTTACCATGGGGAGATTCAACCCTTTGCACAAATACAGAGAAACTCTTGCGTGGAATGTGATTCGTATTGGTTTGGTGTGGACAATCATCATAAGGCGACGGCAGTAACATTTGTTCCCATATTGACTCTGACTCTTGTACATTGTAGTTTTTTTTTTACCCATAACTTATGATAATACCTTGTACCACCAACAAAGAAGCATAAACGGTCTTTCGTAGTCCCCAGTTTGTGTGTAGCAACACTATTCAACCGTACGAGGCTGGGGAATACTTTAAAAACCTCTTTGGATAAATCAAAAGAAGCAATTACTAGCTTGAATTTTCGATAATAATGCCAGTGAATCGCCCCATTGTATAAGATACCATACGTGCCCAAAATCTATAGTTAAACTCTCCAAGGACTGATCTCCAAACATTTAATTTCAATGTTAAGACTAGAAAACGATATTTATGAGTACATGTGTTTCTGAACCCGATTACAACCTTGTAATCGTCTGTGGATGAATCATAGCCGCGTCAAAACCCATGCCAGGAATATGTTCTTTAATAAGGTCAGGAATCTGGGGGAGACTTTTTAGTTTTATCAGCTGGTGAGTTGAGGGATTAACAACTAAAAGTTCAGTATCAAAACGTACGCATACTAGACCATTAGAAGAACCAACAATATCACACTTATAATCACTTCTACTTGGACCAGTCAAAACAATCTTTGTATGCCCAGTTTCATAATTGTCTGCTTGCTTTTTGAGAGTGTAGTTAAGATGGGACTTAATAAAACAACCACTTGAGATTAAGGAATTCCATGACTTGCATAAGATCTTGTACCGAATGAAACCCTTTGCATCCGAATTGTGTACACTTAAAACCTTCAGCTCATCAACCATCATCAACCAACATCCAAAGGACTAATCCTGAGATACAAAATATACCAAGTTAGTCCCTTAGGTTATCATCAGATATCAGATGATGTCCTATTTTTCAACAAAGGTTGTGAAAGGCAGGCCAAACAACCTTTGCTGTGATAAAACCATAAATGAAACCAAACGGTTGAAGTGTTTTGTCTACAATGCAAGAGTGCCGAGAAGTTTATCAACATTTGCAAAATCGTCCAAAGCACGTAAATCTTATTCGTATGGCACAAATTGGTTCTTCGAGATCGATAAGAATTTGTTTGATGGGATGTCAAAAAGAAACAAAAACCTAATTCATTTATAGCTACTTTGAGTTCGATAATAATTGGTTAAATGAAATGTCGAAAAAAAAAAAAAAAAAAAAAAAAAAGAAAAAAAAACCAAATTAATTTATAGCTACTTCAATTTGAGGTCACATATTATTTGCACTACTCTATCGTATGTAACTATGTTATGTGCTCAAATTCTTTGATATTCTTTATGTTTTCCATGACGAAAACTTACGGGTCATTAAATATGTACGAGAATTCTTAGTAGTCATTTTTGCGTTTCTACAAATCAGGCTTTTTTTGCGTGATTATGTTAATAGGCAATCAATTGTCACGCGCGATAACGAACAATTTATTTACTTATGCTTATTTCTACACACCTTTATGTGCGTATGTGAGTGATAGTTACCGACTAGTAAGTTATAATAAGAAACACTTCATTAATCTCCAAGAATAGTTGGAAATCACTTGATTAAAGTGTAAATTCGCATATTGCTACTGCATATTTATGTTATAAACACATATCTATTGTGAAGCCGTGTGATGCGACAGAGTTTAAAGAAGAAAATGTTTTAACTCTTAATATTAGATTATGCTTTTGTTTCATTCACATATATTAAAAGAGAAGCTAGTCCTTAGATGAACGAATCAAATCGGCAATGCATAAGAGGAAGTGCCTTGAAACTACTGTCGCATATTACAAAAGTTATAAGAAGAATAACGTAGATTAACCATATGAAATGGTCAAGTCTCCTAAATATTTGTAAAAACAAATGCTTATCATTTCTTAGTTGATGTATTCCAACTTCTTGTGCAGGGTGACTATAGGGGATGCTTGGTATTCGCTGTTGGCACCGCTAACATTGAATCTTTTAATTTACAAGAAAATACCTTCTAACATTGAATCTTGGCTCCGGTCAGCTCTTATTCTTCTGTTATGTATTATCAAAATAAACAATATCAACCTGTATTAGGTTTATTATGACCAAGTTAACTCTTCACACCAAGATCAAAATGAAAGAGTTCCAAAAGAACCTCTTCGCGGCACAACTGTAATGACAACTCAATGAGTAAAATCATTAGCTAATAGTGACAGGTTTAGGGTTTTTTCTGTTTTCATCGTGGTTGCTGAAAACCATAATCAAACAATTAAATGAGATATCAGGCTCAAGTTTCGTGGTTATTGCTTAATATCTTTGGATCATGATAAATGTAAAATCTTAATTTTTACGTGATTGCAACTACAATAGTACAACAAAACAGCACATAAAACGTTTATAAATCTCGTATTATAAAGATATCATTTATAAATACTAAATTGAGCAGAGAAAGGAGTTGAAATCTTACACGATAAGGATCGAAACCATGAGAAACAAAACTTAAGTTTTCAAACAAAATAGATATCATTATTCAGATTTCTTAGGTGCATTGAGAGCTTATTTCATGTGCCTCGTAATCAAGACTAAAACAACGCTACAGTCTTAACACCACGCTTAGATTTCAAACGTAATATATAGCCTTCATTGGCCTGTATTACACCACAGCAGTTGCTTTTGAAGCATGATATCTTATCGTAAAGGTTCATGTTTGTTCACTTTAGCTAGCCATGATAGTATGATACGGCGTAACATCATCAAGTATGTTGGAATTCAATGTAAAGCATTTCAGTAAACAATTTCCGTGCATCATATTATTATACAATTTTTACTATATGAACAATTGGAGATGTCGTATATCACACAGCGCACGGAAATGGCCACCCATGGTGTTAGTGGCAATTTTATTAATAACTGGGACTAAAAACCATTGCCAAATGCAAGTAAAGCATGAAATTACAATATTAAGCAGAAAAAAAAGCACACAAAAAACATATGCAACTACGCACGTGAAACCCTTCGCCATTTTGCCATGAACACTGCCACCTTGACATACACCCAATCTTTCAAGCTATCTTGACACTGAAAAAAAGCATATCTCACACGGCGGTTAAGAAGTAAAGTGCCAACAACCATCCAAAACCCAGTAGGAAAACCAGCTGCCCCTCCAATATAAAACCATCTCATAAGTTCATCTATGGCTTCACCATCGCTCTTACTTTCACCAACTACAGGTGTAACTTCAAGTTCTTTATCTCCGGGACAATACTTGGTCAGCGGAGGTCCACATAGTCCAGCATTTCCAATGAACCTTGATGGTTCAAAGGACTGGAGTTGAGTGCTTGATGGAATCCTCCCAGACAAGTTGTTATGCGACACGTCAAGATAATCTAACAAATTCATCTGAGACATGCTTGATGGCAACCCTCCTGAGAACTTGTTTTTGGATAAATCCAAAGTCAGAAGTTCTTGCATTAGACCAATGTCTTTCGGAATCTCTCCAAGTAGAGCATTGTGTGACAAGTTTAGTACTACTAATCCCTGCAAATTGGTAATCTCGTATGGGATTTGGCCAGTGAGACTGTTGGTTGATAAATCAATTGTCTTCACCAATCTCAGATTTCTACTAAACTCATTTACCTTTCCTTGCCATTGTATCAGCAGATGGTCAATATAGCTATTGTCAACAGGGTAAGACCCCCCTGTAAGATTAGCTATACTATGATAATGATGCAGATTCTGTTCCGTAAACAATCCTTTTTGAACCATGGAAGTAAGATTATGCACACACGATGGGATTGTTCCATGAATATTGTTAAATGACAAGTCTAAGATTTGAAGACTTACTAATTGACATATTTGGGAAGGGATGGCTCCAGAAAAGTTGTTTGCTTTTAGGCTAAGCGCATACAACCTTGACAAGTTTGTACCAATCCAAACAGGAATATTACCATATAAATTGTTGGCCCCCAAGTCCAAAAGGCTTAACTCGGTGCAATTCTTCAAAGAAAATGGCAATTCTCCAGAGAAGCTGTTGTTGAATAAACTTAACGTCTCGAGTTGACCCAAACGTCCTACATAGGGAGGAATATGTCCTGATAGAGTGTTGTGGCCTAAATTAAGAACTCTTAGATACGTCAAATTCTTCAAGCTGTCTGGAAGTTGCCCGGTCAATGAGTTATGTGACAGATCTAAAAAACTTATACGTGCCGGAAAAGTAGGTATTGGACCATAAAAGCTGTTGGAACTCAAATCAACCTTTTCAAGGTCAGGACTTGATAATGATTCTGGTAATCTCCCACTTATGTTGTTGACAGAGAGATCCAAATACCCCAAATGAGAAGGGCGCCATTGGTTCCAGTACTCAGTAGGAATTGTATCTGAAATGCTATTGTTGGAAAGATCAAGATACGTAAGGTTTTTCATTTTTTGTATCGATTTGGGGAAACGAGGTCCTAGCTTATTGGAGCTGAAATCAATTCGCTCTACACTCATAGAAAGGTTTGACACGTCATCATTAAAAAAAGCTCCTTCCAGTGAGTTGTGTGAAACATCTACAGACAAAAGATTTGATTTTCCAATGTTTTCAGAGATAACACCTCTAAGAGAATTGGAAGATAGGTTCAGTTCTTGAAGTGTGGGTAGTTGCCACAATTTCTCACTTATTGTTCCATTTAAGTGATTGGAATCTAGGTACAACCTATCTAGGGATGAAAAGTTTTGAATCTCATCAGACAATGACCCTGTTAATTGGTTATTTGAAGCATCCAACCAATTTAACATACTTGGGGACGTGCATCGAGACAAGTTGTTCAGAAAATCTGAAAGATTCCCATCAAACGAGTTGCCAGAAACAGAAAAACTCCCAAGCCTATTGCCAAGTAATGGGCACAACCAGCGATAACTTGATGAGTTGAGATTGTTGTTATCGAGATAAAGGGAATAAATAGATGAAGAAGAGTTGACAACTGAAGAATATGGATGCATGACTTTTGAGAGGTCACATCCATATAAAAATACAACTGATAGGTTTTGGAGACCTATAATTACATTAACCCAGTTATTTGCTTTGGCCAGAGAAGTTCCATCCATATAAAGGTTACTTAAAGAAGATAGAGAAGACAACCAATCTAAGTTTTCAACTGTACAACTAGTGAGGGATCGTAGTGAAAGACTTTGCAAATTGGTGAGGTTTCCAAATTCTGGAGGAATGGTTCCAGAGAAAGAGTTGTGTGAAAGTTCAAGGTCTGTTAATTTGGTCAATGAACCAATGGATCTTGGAATGATTCCACTGAAATTATTATAACTAAGGGTCAGGTATGTTAGTTTGGTCAAGGAACCAATGGACTCGGGAATGGTTCCAACCAACCGATTCCCTTCAAGGTCAAGAATAGTTAAACCAGTCAAGGAACCAATGGACTTGGGAAAGGTGCCAGTAAACTGATTATAAGAAAGGTCAAGATAAATTAACTGGGTCATGTTACCAATAAAGGTGGGAATGGTTCCAGTAAACTCGTTATCATAAAGGTCAAGATAACTTATATGAGTCATGGGGCCAATGAAAGCGGGAATGGTTCCATGAAAAGAACAGTGGGACAGATCTAGATGATTCAAGTAGGTTAAGTTGAGCAATGAAATGCTAATCTCACCTCCAGCACGACCTGTAGAATAGTCGCACATCAGGTAAAGCATTGTGACATGACCTGTTTGGTTGTCACACTTGACTCCACTCCATTTACAACAGTCCTCTTCTTCTTCGGGTCTCCATGTAGAGAGCAGGTCATCGGGGTCTAGAAGGCGGGCTTTGAAACCAAGAAGAGCTTCTCTCTCATTATCGATGCACGTATTAGTAGCCCCTCCTGCTGCTACAACCAGTTTGTGGCCATGGGAAGTGGCTACCGTGGTATTAAACCATAGTAGAACAAGTGACACAATAAACAAAACATGAGTTTGCATAAAGTAAAAGAAAATATTTTCTCTCATAATGTATATATGTTGTAAATAAGCTGGACGAATTCCTTTTGTGAAAGGCTCAAAAGTATTTGTATTGATGTTATTTTATCTGATATATCAACATAAACACCTCCATGCAGCTTTATATATACTTACAAAAAGAATAATTGAACGAGAATGGATATTTATTTGTGTGGTGCAGAAATTCATGGAAATAAAATTGAAGTCCCAAACTAGACGTTTAAAGACTCTCAAGTCTTTGCAATTTGTACGTATTGCATGTTCATCCAGCGTGATATCTTTTGGTCCCCCAACTGGTATGTGATATATATTTATGTGGTGTAGATATTCATGGAAAAATGGCATGTTCATCCAACGTGATATCTTTGGTCCCCCAACTGTTATGTGATATATAATTGTGTGGTGTAGATATTCATGGAAAAAAATTGAAGTCCCAAACTATACGTCTAAAGACTATAAAGTCTTTGCAATTTGTACTTATTGCATGTGCATCCAACATGTGATATCTTTTTGTCCTCGAATAGTTATGTGACATAAATATGAATATAAGAGAGCTAGGTGCAATACAATGTTATAAGTGTGTTACACACACCGTCACATCAACTTTTATTCTATAACATTCCTATAACACACAACCAAAAAGACACTTTCTCTAATAATTCCTATAACACAAAACCAAAAGCCTCACTCACTCCACTTTTACGTTCAAAAAAGAAGGGAAAAACCCCGATAACTTCCGTTCTATACATGGCGATGGTGCTATAACGCAAGGGGACCGATGGAGCTAAAACGCACATGGCGCCGCTATAGGAAACAAAAAAGCTATAACGCGGGATGCTATAACCAATGCAACGTGCTCTCTGAATACTAACCAAATGAATGGACCCAAATAAAGTAACCATTCATAAGGTAACAAGCTAGATAACGTGATATATTGATCCATCTACAAATTAACTCAACAAATTCTAAAATTTTCGACTGTGTTGATTCAGTAAACTTTAAAGAATAATTTAATTACTACGTACACATATAGGAGTCTCGATAAAAATGGACAAAAAAAGCTTAAGTAAATTCAAAATAAATTCCCACTAATATACAAATTACTAACTAACTAACTCGTGAACATCACAGGATAAAAAGGTAAACAATTTAACTAATCAAAAATATAGCAAAAAAGACTGTTAATCAATCTAGTAGGCGGAGATTCATGAGTAAAATAGATATGTTTTGGCGAAGTTGTAATATGATATAACTATAAGGCAACAAAAAGGTACTATTAGGAATTGAACTTATATTTTATAATGAATAAAGGATGTTAATGACGTTAATTGAAATAACACTGAAACGATGAGTTGAAGAAAATTGTAGCGCGTATTTGTTGACGCATAGTTGTTTATATTTTCGTGGTGAGAGTTATAAATTTTAGGATTTTTTAGGTCATATTAATTGATACATTCTAATAAGTATAGTTGTTAATAAGTACCAAGACATTACCCGTGTAAAACAGCGGGGACAAGTAATACCTTTAGCTAGGGCTATTTTTTTTTTGTCTTTTTGTGGATTGCGTTTTTCAGTGATTGATGATAATTTTTGTGGTCGTGGGCTTGCGGTGAGGTGAGAGATTGTGAAGAAGTTAAAATGTCATATTATAATGTGTTAAGTATAAGGAATTGAAGTTAAAGCTCTCAAATTAATGTTAGGATACTCGTAACTCCTAAAAACTTGTATTTATTAGACATCCTTTTCTATTTCGTGATATATATTGATGAGTTTGAAAATATATTTCTTTATTTTTTATTTTTTTTATTTTTTTTTAAATTATACATTCTTTAAAGTTCGACTAATTGCTACTGAAAAAGTCTCAAAATTTGAAAAAGCCATGGCTTAACTAATTGCTACTACAAATTTTCAATATCAACAATTTAAAGTGAATGGTACTAAATTGATTTCTTATCTTTTTATTTTTTTTTTCCAAAAGTATGCAAAATAACTTTGTTCAATTTTGTGGAAAATATGATGAAGACCGAAGTTAACGGTCTCAAAATAGACATTAGGAAACTCTTACGAACTTGTATTTATTAGACATCATTTTATATCGTGTGATATTTTTTTAGGAGATAGGAAATTTCTTGTTGCTTTGAACTAGCTTTTAAAATTGTGCATATGCGGGATTGTTAAATAAAATTATTTTATAAAATTATGTAAAATCTTTATACATATATTGTTTTAATTACCCATGCATGGTCCAGTTTTTTGCATAAACTTTTTATTATTTATTTATATCAATTAATATTTTATATAGATTTTTGTTGAACGTAGACGTGATGTTAAGGTTGATGTTTTGTTGAACGTAGAATTTGACTTTGTTTAACTGACGTGATGTTAAAGTTGATGTTATTTAAATTTAACTATCGATATCATGTTCTAAGCATTATGCGTGTTTAATAGCAAGTAATGACCCTTGAAAAACTATGTGGCATATTTAATGGTACAATATCATATATTCATTTTTCACATCTAGTAACTTGAGAGTTCGAGCCTTGATTTTTATATTCATGTTAAAATAATTGTAGTCATATTTAACTTTAAACCCGTTTACACACGGGTTAAACTTTTAAAGAGGACATGAGTCATTATTTAATGCATAAAAATTAAAAAATAAAATTAAAATAATAATAATAATAATAAAATTAAAAACTTTTCCGGATATCCTAACACAATTTCATAAAGAGAAACAACATTAATCATTCATATGTGTACAATCTCGTGTATTTATTTAAATATTACAATAATTCGTGTTTTCATTTTCATATTTATAATTTCATACATATACATTAATTTAATAAATATCATAAGATGGTGGGAGCAAAATACTTGATGAAAGATCTTTTTGGCAGAATCGAACTCACATCATTCATGTAATAAAACATGGATCCAGTGCCATACTTGCGTATGAACTGTATCTTTGCAAACTACGCCTCAGCGCTAGCCCATTAAGCGCGTCTTGGCAAAATCCGTACAGATACTTATCACATCTTCAAATCAACAAAAGCATGCACATACACGCTAAAAACATGCAACTCGTTCCATAACAAGCTAATTATCTCATTAAGCTTAATATAATCTACCACTTAGAAGTTATTGCATATTCGCACTACCATGTGGGAATAGGCAATTACTTCCAAGCAACCCCGAGTAAGTAGCATTCATACCAGTAAGTTATGAACAAATACAGAATCAGAGACAAAACTTCGCTTGATTAAAAAGGTGAAACTTGGGACTACAGGATGAGCGAAATAGAACAAATTATTCAGAAGACGATGTTGGCGATATGTCAGCTAAATTGATCTTTAGATTTGACTTTTTATCAAAGTTGTCTAAAAAATGTTATGGAAAAGAAATGTACTAATGCTATAACAGAAGACGATAATACCACAATGATAGCAACAAAGGAGAGCGTTTAAGCATTGGCTCTTCCTGCAAGACCAGTCTCCACTTTCTTCACTTCAAAAATGAGCATTCTCCACATCTTTAACACAAACATTTCAGCTTCATCGTCCAAAATAGACTGAAGCCGCTCTAACATCTCATTTGCTGTCACGTGTTCTTGAGTGCTTGACACAATATAATCTACTAATGTTGTCTCTTCCTCGCCCAAAAATTCGGTTATTTTCTTGGAGATCCATGGTCTCATCCGTTCATGCAATCCATTCTGTATAATGTCATGAAATAGTGTTATACTGAAAAAAAAAAGACACTTACTAACCAATACTTACAAATCATACTGATCTAACATATGGACACTACCTAAGGTCATTGAATATTCCCCTACGAAATCCTTACCTTGTTATAAACATATCTGATCGTTAAATAGTACTGTATTAATCGAACAAAATACCTATCCGAACCCATAAAAAACAATTGTTTTGCAATGCCAGACACATATCTCAACAAGAAAGAACTCTAGGCAAAATACAGGGGAGGGAGTCATACCTAGTTGGCTAGTTTTTGCTTCTTTCTCTTATCCGGAGAAAAATAGTTCACACTGATATGATCTTATTCAAAATAGAACGCCTAGTGGCTATTACTCGTGTAAGTATCCAATCTAATCAAAAGATGCCATATTTAACTAAAAGTATTTAGCGGTTAAACTATCTCCCCCTAAGCAAAAAAGAACAAGTTTAAGAATACCAAAAGTTCTCACTAATCATAATACTTATGTGACAGAAACATAAAACTCTGTTTGTATGTCTAAATGCGTACAGCTAGGTTCGCCGTTTTACAAAATATTCAACATTCAATTATAATTCATAGAAAAAGACTTGGCAATTAAGCAAGCAATAGTGAAAAATGGGCGAGTAGGAATTTGGAAACAAGTCAAACAGGTAGCTTTTATTGGATACGAAAACAGCTCATCCTTGGTTTTTGCTCAATCCTTTCAGCTTACCAATTTGGGATCAGACATAATCAAATCAATCGATTTTTAAGTAAACTATAAAGCAAGAGCTCTATACTAACCTTGTCATAAGTTGCCCAATTTATTGGATACAAAAACAGCTCATCCTTGGTTTTTGGAATGGTGTCACTTAATTGTTTTGCATCCAAAAGCTTCTTATTATCTGGTGTCTTCACATTCTCTTTCTCTCTTGTTTCATCTCTGGATCGGTTAGTCTCCTCCCGGTCCCTATCTCGATGGCTTGATTTATCATGGGACCGTCTACTGCGTTCCCTTTCTGAATCAGGTCTCTCTTCTTTTGTATTTGCATGTCCAATTCGTTTTGCAAATTCAGCAGCTGCAGCCAAATTAGAAGATGGTGCAAGCGGAGTAGTTTCTCTCACAGCCTGCAATTCTTCGGTTGAATAATCTATAGGAACCAAAGGTCGCATCTTTTTATCCATTTGTGCATCCTCATCTTCCTCTTTGCGGATTAGAGAAGGGACTGTAGTTCTTTTTCCCGAGCCCACAAGACCGAATCCTAACTTTTTGGTTCCAGCGGTGTTGTTTTACCCTGTTGATGAAGCAGTCAGAGACCATGACGGATCCCATTTTGTGTATTCCTGTTACCAGTAATGTGAAACTCCATAGCTGGTTAATGAATACAGATGTACAAACAAGTGCAAACATTAGACCATCCCTAGGACCAATTCGGCCCAGAATTTGGTCCTAAATGTCCATTCACTTATGCGCTGAATGTAAAACTGTTCTTCCATGTGATATTTCTTATGAAAGGCAAAAACTCACTCACATGTTATGTTTATAACCCAATATTTAATAACATGTGATCCGTCATTTAACTAAAAGTAAAAAATAGGAAGTAATAAAATCTAGTTGAATTGAAAAACTCACCGTTTTCGTCTGCATCTGCCATTTCAATATCAGTAGTTGGGTGGTCAAGTTCCAAGGCATGTTTTTGTTGTTCTTTCTGCTCTTCCTTTCCTCTCCGCCTTTCTTCTTCAACTAATCTTGCATCATATAAATTTCTCGCGTCATTTAATCTTATGTAACTAATTCCAGGCTAGATTATAACATAAGACCATCTAATAATTAGTTTATAACATCTGGATATTAGGTGTTTTCACCAGAAACCAGCAGTTACCAACATACTTATTTCTTGTTCATTACTAATCAGTTTTAAAAAGTAAGAGCATTTTGACGCTAACATGGAGCATATTAATCGCTAAGACTTTAGTGGTATATTTATAAAACTGTAAGCAAAATTAGATCGAGTCACTACTATCTAGAGCATGTAACAGAACACGAAACTGAGTACATGTTTAGTGCAAGCAATATGTGGTCCTTGTTATAGCAATGGATCAAACAAGAACTGTAGCCAATACTAATGAAGATGGATTTCATGAGAGCTGGAAATAAACCTCACCATCAATAACATTTTCTTTTATGTTTGGCGCAATCAAATCATTGAACAACTATTTCATACTTTAGTTTAAATGCATAATGATTATCTAATTATATTATTTTCATTGCAATACATATCAGAACACTCTTTGTATAAAGCTACTTCAAAGATGTCTAGTCAATTTGAATTAGATGGTCCCAAATTATTGTTTTATTTTTTCATGGTTCAATAATCCAAAAAAATAAGTTTGTCCTGTTTTGTGGAAAATGATGAAGAAAAAGAGTTAAGAATCCCACATTAGAAGTTAGAAGACTTAAAAGTCTTTAAAACTTGTAGTTATCAAACATCTTTTCTATTGTGATACTTTTCCTCCTCAATACCTGTGATATAAATCAAAAGTAAGCTAATGGGCCCAAATGCTAAACCAAAACCAAGACTAAAAGATGAAGACTTTAAGTAGTCATTCACAAAAACACAGATGCACACACATTTTCATCACAATTTACTCATTCCTGTGCTTGCGAAAACACAAACCGTGGTAATCATAAACTCTATGCTGAAGTAATGTACTCTGTTTCATTTTATAATTGTTCATCTCTCATTGATAATTCGATCAACTTTAATCTATTACACTAGTGTCTTAAGTTAAAACAGTAAGTGCATGCTTTCATCAGCATATGTTCAACGCAACTTATCTATTGATATTGCTTTCATCAGCATGTTCAAGGCAACATATCTGCCATGCAAGACTTCAGGTTTACAATACTGAACTATAAGTGACAGACAAAGTGGACTGTATGGCATTATTACTAAGGTAACATGAAGGATAAGCAGGACATTGACATTAAAATATTCAAGTATTTCATATTAAGATTTAAATTTGGATCCAAATGAGTGATAATTCACATGAAACGCCTCACGATTCAAAGTAAAAATGAACGTCATCGTGCTATATGGCCACTCAAAGTAATTCATGTTCCAACTTCATTTAGTATTTGATACCATGGAAGAGAAGACACTTCACCTGATATTGTTGTCATCGTTTGACAAGAATTGCCTCAATATATTGATCGCAAGAACGCGCAAGCCACCACTATCTTCAATACTCATAATAGTATCTACACATTCGTAGAGGATGGCATTTCCTGCATTCTTGTTTGACTCGGTTTTTGTTGCAACCTAGAAAAGAGAATTTTAGCAGGAGAAGCAGTGTAAGCAGACTTCAATTCAGGACCGTCAGTACACTTTTACAAGTAGGTAGTTGTAAGTTATATCTGTTAAAACACAAAATTATCAAACCCTAAAGACTAATAAATATAAGAATAAGCTTCTATCCATAATACTACTAGCTGATACTGAAATACAAGCACAAGTTCCTTTAGCAAAGAGAAAAGTAAACAGTCGAGCTAAACTTACAATTATCAGACATCATGAAAGCTAATCAAGATATCACATAAAAGATAGAAGCTGGCCCGAGCAAGGATATCATTCATGAAATCACTAGCATCAGCATCTCAATGGCCCAATATTCGTAAAATACGCAGCAATCTTATTTGGAGAAAAGGGTCTGCAATGCCAGCAATGTCATATTCAGGAGTGTATGGACTGTTGACGGCATCCTTCAAAACTTTTACCAATCCCTCTGTGCATTTCTGAATGGAAAGAGAATATATACAGAAAATATATCAATGGTGGATGGCACTTAAAAAAGACGTGAAATTGTACAGCAATTTACTCTACGCTAAAAAGATGTACATTAATAAACAAAGGAAATTACAAAGGAATTGAATAGGAGAAAAAAGAGCATTCTGCATCAAAATAACTACTAATTCGTTTAAGTTTAAAAGTTAGAGCAATCAGTCTGGTAGAAGAAAGAAAGACAGTACTAACACACCCAACTCCATCAGTTTAAAAAAATGACACTATCGTTCTACAGACCACCTTCTACTCGAGAGACGAACATATGAGTGACAATAAAAATGATTAAATTTAACACAATTAATTATAAACGTTTCAAATAGACATTTATCACATAGCTATTGTGATTTATTTTTTAATGTTTTCGTCTTATAACCAATTGGTAGCAAATGACATGGTGGAGCTATCCTTCGGTCTTGCACAGTTACGTCAAACCCATATCCAAAAAATGGGATACCAGTAATCTTAACATGAACTTAACCTTTTAGATCTAACGGCCATATTATAGAGCGAATACAAATCATATTCTGGAGGTCATAACAGAACATGTTCCAGACGCATTCAGAAGAAACATCAGTGATGTTTCTCTCAGTATATAAGGTAGGCTACTTCTAAGTTCTCATATACGATTCGTATAGAGCTATTTTCTTCCACACACACTGGTAAAATTATTAGAACAAACAAGGTCAATATACCTTCCTGAAATATTCAAGGGCCTCTTCACTGACTATACAAAGATCTGCACAAAGCTTGATTGCAGTTAAAAGGACCCCATGATGCTTTTCTTTAAGTAATGAAGCAACAGGGTTCACAAAATTCTCTGCGAGGTCGGGAACTTTCTTTATAATCCTTATGGAGCATAAGGCTGCCTGTGCATTGTAAGAACATAATAAGTACTTAATATTATTTGAGTTATTTATATTAAAAGAAACTGAAATATGCTAAACATAATGAACAGAATGTGAGCAGAACTGTAGATTAAATGCCTTAATCAAAGTCCAAGCATTCTACATTACGACATTTTTATTGCTTCTCAAAATATTCCCCAATTTTTAATAAAAACAATATACTATAGCAACATCTGTAGACTGGAATTCTAAAACAAGAAGGGCAACAAAAAAAACAAATTAATTTTCTCATTTTATAGCTAATTTGATTTACACAGGACAAAAGAGATTAACTAATATGATTGTGAAAGTATGATATGACTATGTGGTTAGCAAAATGGCAAGTACTTTTATTTGAGTATAAGACAAAAGGTGTCACGTCTAACCTAAAAGTGACTACATAAAGGGTATTCATCATTTATCTAAACTTAGTAGTTGATCAATTTCATCTACTCTCTCTTTCCAAAACAATCGCAACATCTTGCTTTTGGGTTGTCTCGAAGTGTTCCCTACTTTAGTAAGTGCTCAGGCCAAATTTACTATTTCACCAATCAGTAATCATCACTTGATTTTTGTGACTTTTAAATTGGTCCGTAAAGGCTGTTTTGGTTCTTACTTCTTATGAAATAGCATTATTTTACATACGCCTACTAATCAATGTTTTAAAAAACTATGTGCAAAGTGAAATGGTGCAAGTCTTTAGCAATGGAGTGGGGATACTATGACCTGTGATGTGACTAAGAAAATAAGATTCAAACAACTAGAAATACAGAAGTATAATTGCAAAAAAGATAACCCTGAAAATCTTCGAAAATGTAATATAATAGATATTTCAGTTACGTACTTTCTTCCGAACATTTGGATCTCAAAATTGCAGCAGCCTCTGGACTTCAGGGGCAAGATCACGAGCCATTTCAGCAGAAGATATATTACCCAAAGCACAAAGAGCCAGTCCCACGATATACTGGTTCGTATGGTTAAGATCTCTACATAATAAAAAAACTTTGTTAATCACGGGAGATCGTGTTTGGACAACATCCTGACAAGCCCAGAAGATGTGTGTTCATGATTCAATAAAAAATACAAAACAGAGAAGGGTACGTGCATACTGCCAAAATGAATTGGTGACTAGCATCAAAACTTCTTATCTTTCATCAAGAAGCAACATAAGTCCAAGATATCCTATTCTCTTCTCTGGAAATCCAGGAGCTGCAATTAACTTGAGGTGTGGGATATCCTAGCATGTGAATGAACATGAGCTTTGCCAAATTACTGTGTCTATATGCATAAGAATTAAGGATGGCTCATTACTTGCAAACTTATTTGGGGATATAGGCCAAGTGATGTTTTGTCTTATATGCATAAGAATTAAGGATGGCTCATGAACAATATTAACAGGATTACGATTATGCTTATTTTCACAAATTTCTCTTTAGGTAGTCCCATTGTACCACAAAATCCAAATAAATTTACAATGTTGAGAAAGTAAGGATCTTCACATAAAACAAAACAGCAAGCAAGATTCTATGAACAGCTAGAATGGAGCCATACTATCAATGCCATAATAATTCCATGAGTTTCAATTCTGAGCAAGAGTACAAAAGGGATGGGAAGAGTAGGGGGGCCTCTTGTGCAAAGCAACAACAGATAAATGCTAGCAAAGAAGGAAGTGGCAGGGGATTGCTAAGATGAAGAAAGAAAAAGTTGGCACACACAGTCTTCCCCTGCCTATTTGATCTAACGATAAAGAAGTGAGCTAAGTAAAATGGGAAGTATGCGTAAACAATTACGAGTAATAATGACTTGCTTTGTAATATCTCAGTTTATAAGACGAAGGCCAAAAATTCAGGGTAATTTTCGAACTCACGTAGTTCAGGGACTATATAGAAGCTCTCTAGCTCAGGGACTATAGAAGCTCTCTAGCTCAGGACCTCTTAATTACTTTCAAATGAGCCCAGCCAAAATGCAATGTTAAAATGAGCTAAAATGTAGTTAGAACCATGCATATTGTGACACAGATATACTGCACTATTTGGCATCCAAAAATCCCCATTGCGTTCTGAGACCATGTAACCAAACAATGTGCCACCAACCCAAATAAAATAATTAGATATTCATGACCCCTTGGAACTTGCTAGTCTGCTACCAACTCTGCCTATGTCAATGAGATTTGGGCCAAACAAGAAAATGTATGTGTAAGGGTAGCCCTACTATTATTCTATCTGATGTATAAGATGGACAGAAATGATCACTGCATAGTCCCTTGCACTCCCAAATACCATCTTTTGTCTATCAATTTGTAAATGCAATGACGAAATATTTAACCTCCTCAATATGAAAAATCTAGTAAGCATATCTGATGCACCGCCAGCAGGTTCATATCTCATCAATAAGCCAATCCACTACAGACATCTGCCCTATTTAGATCGTACCTTACTAGTTACTTAGCGTAAAAAGATAGTTATGCCTGATAGGGTGCTAAATTGCAATACATCTCAACATTGCTACTATATCCAAAATGACGTACCCTCCCTTGTTGGAATAGAGTTGTGTGTTAGGATGTAAAGTCTATATTATAAACGGGATGAAGATAAAGAAGAATTCTGTCACGTCAAAGCAAATATTATAACAAAAAAGTCGCAACAAACCCTTAAAGAAGAGGGCGACAACACTCATGAACTTACAAGCAAGGTCGATGAAGTGGATACTATAGTTCTTCCTCTTCATTTTTACACATATAGAGGAATATTTATAAAGTTGAGAAACTAGTTATTGACATTTAAGATGCAAAACATTGATAACCTGCAGCACTAATGACTAAACAGTCTACACGCCCCACCTGACAAACAATATGTAAAAGGCAATGCTAAGCTTATGCTCCACACTGACTTAGCAGCCTGCTCAGGAGAGTCTCGGCTAAAACAGTCATAGAAAGTAAAGAAGTTATGCTACATTTCTCAATGAATCTTAGATTTCCCCGAAACCTATCTACATTTAACTATTTAAGTTACATGCCAACTTACTTCCATTAGTCCATTATAACTCCTCAATGGTTATAGTTTGTGCATTCATAACAACACGTCTTTCAAACTTCATGACTATGAGACGTCTGTACCATGTGAAACCTCAGTAGTTTTCATCATAGTTGGCTATATCTTTTTACATCCCCGGGCATTAGAAATCCTATTTCGATCACATATTATTATATTAGCTTGATTCCGCAAATTCGTTCAACGCGCTATATACTAACCATATAACTCTACGTTCTAGTCATCATTTCAGTTAAGTTCATTCATCGTTATCACATTCTACAAGCAAGCTTCCTAACTCAAACAGTCACACAACAAATCACATCTTCAATTATTCATTATTCACTCAAATACTTAATCGTAACAACTTCATAACTAGATCATTACTTAGTTGAATTCCGTAAATCGCGCTTATCATTCGTTCAACGCACCAAGTTTCAGTCATCATTTCAATTGAGTTCATTCATCATTAACACATTTCACGCAGCAGACTTCCTAACTTAAGAATCACACAACTAATTACATATTCAATCATTACGCACTCATACACTTAATAATCGTGAGAATAATAACCGTAACAACTTAGTTCAATTCCGCAAATCGCGCGTATTATTCGTCTGACGCCGACATCATCTCAGTTCATTTATATACCTAATCATAACTTAGTTCAATTCCGCAAATCACGCATATTTTTCGTCCAACGCCGACATCATTTCAGTTCAGTTCATTAATCTAATAATCACAAAATACTCGTAACAGCTTAGTTCAATTCAGCGAATCGCGCATATCATTCGTCTAACGCACTACGTTTCCGCATCATTTCAGTTCATAATATACTTAATTGAATGAAATCACATAAATTATAACAAAATTAGGTTAAAAAGAAAAAGATGATTAGTGAAAAAAAATGAGATGAGAAATAGACCGTAAGCGTGTTCCGGAAGAGAAGGGATTCATGATTACTGAGTCCGATTGGAATCCACGCGATATCTCCATCAGATCCAGGTTTTCTTTTTATAAAAATTAAAAAAACGGTTATTTAACTAACTAACTAGCTGACTAGATGATGATGATAATGATGAATTGAGTTGAGATCTGTTGAAGATGAAGTATGAGGGATTAGTGAATGATAATAATATTGTTAATGGTGAGAATCTGATTTTCTAGCAAATGAAGAAAGTGTTTGTGTTTGTGTGTGTGAGAGTTGTAAATTGTTGTGAAGATGGAGGACCTACACGCAAAGAAGGAATAAAGTTAAATTAAAGAAAGAGGATGTAAAGGCTAATCACAGTCGACCACCATTTTATCTGTCACATCAGTTTTCTTTCTCCGGAGACTATCAGACGATTTTTTGTCACAGTAAAGGCGACATCCACTATAAAAAAACATATCTCACAGATATTCTATCTTAATTAAATAATACACACACATATGGGAAATAAAGGTAGTCCTTGTTGGTCGTTCCTGCGATCATTGGAGACTACTAAAGTGGCCAACGATCGATCATGAAATCATGCCACAGTGGTGGCGATCGATCGTGACTACCCCATTGTGCTTAGTCTAAAGAAAGAGAGAGGAAGTAAAGTGGTTTTCACCCCAAAAGTAGGGTGAAAGTTTTATAAGCAAAATCCTATCACTTTTACTAATTCTACTTTCTAAGAGAAACCTGAAAACACGACTTTTATCACTTTCACTTTCTTTCCTTCCTTTTACTCAACTTGAGAACACAGTGTTTGTAATGCTTAAGAAACCAACAAAAAATTCCAATTAGAGACAAGTGTTTAGTGTTAATCTTTTTAAGCATTCTTTTTATAAAAAGTCTCAAATGCTTTATATATTAGTATAGGTAGTGTTTGAACAATAAAATTTTCTCATAATATATGATTTCCACCTGTTTTCGAAAAACTTCAAGAACATATTTAAATAAACAACTTAAAACTAACGTGAATAATGGTCTAATAATTAAATCATTGTAGGATGACCATTTAAATCCTAATTCTTCTGAATATGTTGTATAAGTTCTTTCCTCTAAATTTTATTGCGTATTTTCTTGAATTTTTGAAGAGTTTAACTATCAAGTTTAGTGTGTATATATATGAACTAGTTATAATACCCGTGCACGCACGGGGCTTAGACAAAAATTTTTTTAACTAATATTAATTTTGCAATTGTTCTTTTAAAGTATATCAAGTTTTTTAAATGTACATATTATATTTAGTTTTAGAGTTTATCAAAATCGTAAGAAGAAAATAAATTGTTATTGTATGACAATTGTTGTTGTTATGTCTTATGATTATAGTTGCATGAATCTTATATTTTTCTTTTCTTTTTCACTATACCTTTTAAATTATATCTGAAGTTTATTAGTTTATTGCTCAATTTGATAAAAGAGATGACCTTAGTTTGGTAAGCTATATGCATTTTTGTTTTTTATTGTCTGTATTAGTCATGTTTTAATTTTTAAAAATTTTTTTGTTATTATTGCCGATTTTCATTTGGATCCAATTACTATGATGGATTTTGTTATCGGTGTTATCGATAAGAAACTTTTATTGATAACTAAAATGTTAAATATAAGATGTTTGTTAGAGCTTTATTTTGATTATGCTTTAATATATGGGTATTGCTGGAAGAAATTTATTTATATCAAGGAGATCAAACATGACACTTATTTTAAGACGAATGGAGTATTTATGTGTCACGTCTATGATTTTCAAAGCTATCGATTATCTTAGAAACATTATTTCATCGGTAGTTGATATTAAGTTTGCTTTCGTAGGATTATGTTTACATACCACATACCACACACGATGTTGAAAAATTAAAACACTTGAAATGGTTATAAAAAATGTATCACTATTTTTAAGAAACAATGCTAATCATCATGTTTACATAATAGGTATGTCGCACGTTGTTCTCTTTGTTTTTAGTTTATCTGCTATGTTCACACCTCAATTACGTCTCTTCATCATCTGAAAAGTTTAACAAAACTTCAAAATGCTTGTTTGTGCGGGCATAGATAACAAGCAGGTGATAGTGGTTCTAAAAATCAACCAATAATAGACATTTACATACAATAACATTTGAGCTTAAGTACCAACTCAAATTAGCGTAATACGAACGTTGCCAATATCTTTGTTAGAACTGAGCAACTCACTACCATTTGTATCATTTGTACTTGACATGTACAAATTCTTAATACACAAACCGGCATACGTTATATCCATTTGTTTGATGCCTATTGGATATAAATCAAGTAACCTTGGTTGCCATGTGTAATATGAATGCTTCTAATATTACTTCAGTCCTTGAGCGTTGGGATTCAAGTAGTAATACGATGTTGATGCTACACATAAATAAAGTTTTTCCGCCACAGCGTAATATATGGCTAAATATATAGCATCATCATTATTGCACAACATGTTGTTGGAGTTGTAGATATATGCAGATTGTTCAATACGGACTATAATTTTTGTTTTTACTTTTGGATGATCAAATACACTAATCATCTGCCAGCTTTTCTCTATTATTTATAGATTAATTGTTAAAATAATTGTACTCGTTCCACCTCTATGACTTGTGAAACCCAATTACATTTACGCACCTAAGCCATCTACTATCTACCCACAATCTCTACTTTATTTTATAACACGATTGTTAAAATATAACGCGAATCAACATAACAAAGACTCAAAAAAGCAAATACTAAAAAGCAAGTTTGAGTAAAATGACTATAGAATATGAACATTGACTTCACTCAGTTCTAGACTCGTTTGACTTTTTCTCGTATTGTCCTGAACCTGTTGCGACTCCTAAACCATCTTTGTCATTTACCCGACCAAACTCCATAACGCCACCTCGTCACACACAAAGATATATTATAAACATTACATTTTAAACTATTTACATTTATATCTCTTAACCCGACATGTTCTCAGAGCAAGTATCACTATTTATCCCAAAGTTCAAATATCTCTTGTTCAAACTTTTTGCCATGTCATCCCACATGGTAAATAAGATACGTTGCCAGCTATCATAAGTTTAAAATATTTGGTATGATCCGTTTTTTTTGGTGGTGCATTTATAGAAGTTATAAATGGGTGAGTTTCCTGGCTAAGATTATCAATAATCAAGCTTCTTGTACACGTTCCTGGCTGTTTGAGCCTTTTTCTGTGCTTTGATTTGCTGCTGGGATAATTTGGTTTGCTATATTTATTGTCTCATGCACGCCAGAATTCCCAAAAAGGCCTGTATATTCGCAACATCCGCAACATTAAACATGAGAAACTGTAATAAATTACTACTAAATAAGAAAAACAAATCATGATAAATTCTAAAAAAAAGAGTTAACAAAATGCACATCTGTTAGTTGTGTATGGTATCTTAACATGTTGCATAACTATTCTATTTTACACAAACATG
The DNA here is from genome assembly GCA_019973895.1 of Chrysanthemum seticuspe. NCBI lineage: Eukaryota > Viridiplantae > Streptophyta > Magnoliopsida > Asterales > Asteraceae > Chrysanthemum > Chrysanthemum seticuspe. The sequence continues at coordinate 28,898,479 of BPTQ01000009.1, read as the reverse complement.
CTGCATAATTAATTATTTAGGGCCTATTACATGTTAGACTACAATCTACAGTTAAAGGGAAAGAGTTTATATGTGCAATCCTTTGTTTCTTCTGAATAGCAACATATATTAAGAAACCAGAATATAAAGACAATGGTAAAAACAACAACAAAAAGCATAATTCCAACACGTGGTTGAGGCCAATGTGACAGCACCTAAAACTGACCCTAACCCGACCGCATTAGAGATCCGGTTTTCGGGTCCAAACGGGTTGGTTTGGTTGTCTGGTTGTTAGTGAGTTGCCACGATAATTTGTGAATAACATATTTAGAAAAAGTGCAACACACTTAGAGAAAAAAGAAATATTAGTAAGCTAATGTAAAAAAATCAGTAAGCTAAAACTAAAAAAGAATTGCAGCGAACTCAGAAAAAAAAGTGCAAAAAGTTTTAGAAAATAAGAAAAAGAGCAGTAAGCAAAAATTAAAAAGGAAAATGAAATACCATCAGGGAAACTAAACGAACAGTAAGCCAATTAAAAATACAGTAAGCACATTAACCATATGATGTAGCTGCTGGAGGGAAAACGTTGACAATAGCATGATACTTGGTGAATGAGTAAACTCTCGATGAATTAATAACACCTAAATACAAAGAATCAGATTGACAAAAATACATGTGCAGTACCCACATTCGATTGCAGATGGCTCAACGAAAACTATTATAGCATACTCTCAACCAAGAACTCACCAATCAAGTGTTCATGTTGCAGACCCAACGCACAACATTCATGATTTGATGCTCCATGAAAACTGCTACACCTCTTTGACCCTATTCTATCTAGGCTCCCACAATGGCCTTGATCTCATAAATTGTTAATGGTGAGAATCTGAATGAGGAAGTCTATTTGTGTGGGTGAGAGTTGTAAATTGTAGTAAAGATGGAGGACCTACACGCGAAGAAGGAATAAAGTTAAATTAAAGAAAGAGGATGTAAAGGCTAATCAGAGTCGACCACCATTTTATATGTCACATCAGCTTTCTCTCTGCGGGGACTATCAGACAATTTTTTGCTACATTAAGGGTGTGTTTGGCAAAAATAAATTGTGCTGATGTTGGTGCTGTTGCTGATGTTGGTGCTGGTGCTGTTGCTGTTGCTGAAAAAGATTATAAAAAGAGATTATTTTTATAAGCTATATGAAGTAACATTTTATTTTCAGAGATTATGGAAGATTATTTTTTTAATAATCTCTAATAAGTTATGTCTGCTAAACAAAGATTATTTTTTAAATAGCTTATTTTTTGAAAAAATAAGCATAATCTCTCCATAATCTCATGTGCCAAAGGTGACATGCATTATAAAAACATATCTCACAAATATTCTATCTTAGTTAAATAATACACACACATATGGGAAATAAAGGTAGTCCTTGTTGGTCGTTCCTGCGATATTTGGAGACTACTAAAATGGCCAACGATCGATAATGAAATCATGCCACAGTGGTGGCGATCGATCGTGACTACCCCATTGTGCTTGGTCTAAAGAAAGAAAGAGAAAGTAAAGTGGTTTTCACCCCAAAAGTGGGGTGAAAGTTTTATAAGCAAAATCCTATCACTTACACTATTTTTACTTTCTAAGAAAAACTTGAGAACACGACTTTTATCATTTCCACTTTCTTCTTTTTACTCAACTTGAGAACACAATGTTTGTAATGATTAAAAAACCAACAAAATATTCCAATTAGAGACAAGTGTGTAGTGTTAATCTTTTTAAGCATTCTTTTTATAAAAAGTCTCAAATGCTTTATATAGTAGTACAGGTAGTGTTTGAAGAATAAAATTTTCTCATAATATATGATTTCCACCTGTTTTTGAAAAACTTCAAGAACATATTTAAATAAACAACTTAAAACTAACATGAATAATGGTATAATAATTAAATCATTGTAGGATGACCATTTAGTGTATACATATGAATTCAAGTTTAGTGTATATATATGAATTCAAGTTTTTCGAGCCGAGCTCGAGCCTTACTTGAATTTTTGGTCCCTGTGGTTTGGCCAAATTTCAGTTTCGGTCTCCAAAACTTTAAAAGTGCAGCGATAGTCTCTATTTTGGAGTTTGAATTGCATTTTGTGGTCCCTAAACAAAGTTAATGACTAAAATACCCTTTGTCTTCTTCATAAGAAGACAAGGGTAATTTGGCCATTTCACAACGATCGAGGACTAAAAATGCAATTCAAACTTCAAAATGGAGACTATCGCTGCACTTTTAAAGTTTTGAAATCCGAAACTGCAATTTGGCCAAACCACAGGGACCAAAAATGCAATTAACTATTAGCATTTTTGGGATATATTTTTGTTGGGTTTTTGCACCACAAGACCACTATACTTTCTCAAAAAAATCATATAGGTCACTATACAAATTTTTTGTTTATTTAAATTACTATACTTTCGTTTAGTTTTAAAATACAGTAGTCATTTAGCTTTCAAAAACAAAACATTCAAACCACTTATGTAACATGTCATCACCATGTCAACACTACATTGTCCATGTCAGCATCATCTCCGTCTTTGTCATCGCTGCAACCGGTACATCAGCTTTAACACACTCTTTTCGATCAAATATAATACATGGGATTATCATTTTCTAGTTTTTGAGATATCGTAAGTTCAACATATTTGTAACCTTTTACGGATTAATTATTTGGTACAATTGTCAACTTTTAGAGGCTTAAAAATCATTTATTTTAAGGTAATTTTGATGATACGGACTTTGATAGCTGATATATTGCAGTGACATTTTTATTCGTTGTTCATCTTGTTACGTAAAATCCATACCAATCATCATCACAAACAGTTTTAGGTGGACGAAATACTAACAAGTTATAAAAACAATGCTTTATACTCAACCTTTATATACAAATCTATAGACATAGATTTTCCCAGATCTTGAGTTTGAAAGATGGTTGTTGACGACGGCAGTGGGAAGTGAACGACGGCTGTTTACGACGGTTGTAGTGAATTTTTCAAATCAAGCATAGTGAATGGCCGGCCCTGGGGTGGGCGGACAGGGCGACCGCCCAGGGTATCACACGAATAGGGGGCATCAATTTTGGGGTGTTATGAATCGTGATTATGTGATGAATATGGTGTTCTGACGATAAAACCGAATGTTAAACACTTGAGTTAGTTTTAAACTTTTAATAAGTTGTTTCAATGGACAAATATGTACGGTTTCCGGAAAAAGGAATGGTCGCCGGAGGAGGTAAAGGAATGGTCACCAGAGAGGAAGATGAAGACTAAAAGTATTATAAATTTAATTTTGATACACTAGTACTTTTTTGTTTGACTTGGTCACGTGATTAGTACATAGGGAATATAAATTTTATTTAATTATGTCATTTACTTTTAACTTACTTTAATTAACTATAAATGATAGTACATGCTATACAGATGCCCAAAGAGGTTTTTTAATTATGTCATTTTTAAGTTTTATAAGTTGTAAGGATAAGTTGTTCGTGCTTTTCATATACTCCTTACGTCTCATATTAAATGTCCACTTTAAATTTTCTAAGTTTTTCTTTCTTAACTTTGACCATAAATATTTTATTTTTGGTTGTGTTATATTATATTTGATGCAAAATATATGAATAGATTTAGTTTTAAATGTATTTCCACTACATATTATTTTATCTAATACTATATAACACAAGCAAAAATATTAATGGTCAAAGTTGTAAAAGAAAAACTTAAAAAGTCAAACATGGACATTTAATATGAGACTGAAAGAGTAGTATAGATAAATTTACGTATTTATCTAATCTTTGTTTGCAAAGTAATTATCTTTAATTTACTAGTGTTAAAGGTACGCCATTCCATATAAATGTATTTTAATCAAATGTAACGAAATTATGACATTCTTCAAGTTTTATGGAGTCTATATATCTGGTTTTAACACTTTATCGAGTATATCTACGCGTATTGTTCTACAACATTTTGTGGGGGCATTTTTCGATCATCTTGCCCAGGGCATCAAAATCCTCAGGACCGCCCTGGTGATGTTGTTGTCAGTGGTTCGAGCTTTATTGCGTTGCAGTGTTAATGGCGGTGTTGAGCGGCTCGGAACGAGCAACAGTGGTGTTGGTCGGCAGTAGCTATTGGTTGTGGTCGTTTTTATCTTCTGCTGCATATGTAAAGGATAGGGTCAAGCATTATAGCATGATAGAGCTTCCAACATCAAATAAAGAAGACAATCATTTACCTACACCTTCGAGTTCACATATTACTAAGAGGGTGTAAATTTTAAGTTTTGGTATTTATATAACGAAAACTACCCTTTCATAATGCAAACAGTCTGAAATTGGTCATCTAACACCTAATAGTTTGATAATCGTTTTGAAACACTAATCTAAACACCCCCTGAATATATGGACTCCAAAGTTTATACTAACCATTTTTTTCCATGTCAGCATCTGAATCGCCATCTCTCGACTTCGTTGGGAGTTCAGAGGTTATATTAACAGCAGTAACAGGAGCTTGTGGGGTGGAGGTGGTAGAGGTTTATTCTTTATTCTTTCTTCTATCATTCCTATAAGCTTTTCACTAGCTTCTTTGTCAGCTTCCTTATCTTCATCAGTCACAAGACCGAAAGTAGCATAGTCAATATTATCTTTATTTTCTTCATTGTTATCATCCTCTTTAACATCCTTTGATTCCTCCACGGAAGGCTTAAGAGGTTCTTTCTTGTCTTCCTCTTTACCAGCACCTTCAAGTTCTCTTTTTCCTTCTCAATATATCGCTTAAGATACTCCTTGGTTGCTTTATCAAAATTTAACTGCATATACAAATCAAGGTTTAATATTTATAAAAAATGCATGGTTAAAAATGATAGAAAACATGTAAATTTGGGCACATGCAAACACAGATAAGAAATGATAAGGAGAAGTGAGAATGCGATGAACTTTATTGCTATGAGAGCATGCAATAGGGAATTTTCGAGTTTTCACCCACACACTTATGAACTTTATTGCTATATTATACTAATTTTTAGCGGATAAAAAATAATATAGTTTAGTAATCAAAGTTGACACACATACTTTTCTAAGAAGGGGTAACTTTTTGGCAGCTTGTTCTGGGTCAACCTAAACCATCAACTTTCAACCAGATTATGTTACCTGCTTTGACCAGCTACTGAATTTGCACGTTTTGGCTACTTACGCATTATATATTTAAACAAAGACAACAACTTATACATAAGATATAGAAACATAGCCGCTTATATGCAGGGCCGGTTCTGATGTTTTTGATGCCCGGGGCGAGCCGACTAAAATATGCCCTCTTAAAAATAAAAAAAAAACGATTTTTTAGGGGTTTGGAACCTAGTCAATTAAGCTAGGCGGCTCATTCCCACGCCAAACTTATTTATTAAGTAAAATGTTATGATACAATGAAATAAGCTTTGAATTACACGCTCCACCTATACCACCTAAAACTTTAGGGAGACTTTTATTAACTTTTTCAACATGATCTTCATTAACATCAACATCGTCAATTTCATTAGCATCAACATCGTTAGTTTCATTAACATCAACATCGTCAATTTTCGTATTTTCATTATTTATAGGATTTTCAATATTTTCTTCAACATTATTACTATTCTTTTTTTGTCTAACAACAAATGGTTCTAAAGATCCGAATTGAGCTTTATTAGATTCTTCTATTTGTTGCTTTCGTTTTCTATTTTGGGCACCCGACGGTTGTAAACGACGTAACATGATAGATTCTAGCGTAAATTATCTAAATATCAAATATAATAGCAAAATAATGAAGAAAAAAAAAACGTATTAAATGAATTATGGAATAATATCACCTCATTAGTTCACATAGAGTGATCGAGATGAAGAAATTCAAGAGTAGAGAATAGTATATGATTCAATATATCAATTGCCTTAATGCCTTGATCTTGATTTTTTTTTTTTTTGGAACGAGCCTTGATCTTGAATTTGATTACCCACTGCAACAATCAACAATGCGTATACATTGTTTTCTTTTTTTCAAATGGATGACTGACTTTGTCAATATGGTAATGGTACACACAATCACGTTTCTTTTTTAATATGTTTAAAATGGATTGGACTTTGTCAATTTGGTAACTTCCCAAATCCCACAATCAGTCAATCACTGAATCACGTTCTATATATTTTGATATATTTCAGTTACAAAAAAAAAATAAACACCCAAGTACTATGGGCTTAAAAGGGTATAAACTTAGATAGGCTTATAAATTGAACCTAGTCTAGTGGAACACAAGCTAATAAAATGATGCCCCTTCCCTATGTGCTACCTTGGGCTGTTGCCCACCTGGCCCAATACTAAATCCGGCCCTGCTTATATGTTAAGAAACTGACCACCCTTTTCACCAAGGCAAAATGAACAACAAATACGAGTATGAGCTTCCGGACATAGATAGATATGTAACATAGCAGCTTATATGTTAAGAAACTGACCACCCTTTTCTCACGACATAAAAACACATCTTTTTCCACTAAAGTACTTCTAAGTAAACTAAAATGAACATAGCTAGACAAAAAAACGTTGGAATACCAAAACACTTGTGCGAGGTAATGTTTTCTAAGAAACTGTGATATGGGCTCCATATCACGAAGTCCTTCCAAAATTTTTCACCAGAACATCAATAGACACTTTATTACGAGAAAAATCATGTCATCACTACTCCCTAATCCAACGCCAACCCAAAAGGTGCCGTTTGGTTTATTATTAGGAATGAATTTGGGTACGGGTTTGATTATAAAATGGAATGGGAATTTAGATATCATATCTAATATTAATGTTTAATTTATTGGTTGGGTTTGGGTTTTTAATTGTAAAAAAAGTGGATTGATTGGGAATCAAATTCTAAACCTACCATGTAAGGTGGGTATGGGAAAACCCCTGTTTTCGGGTGTCATTCCATCATTTAAAACCCATATCACCTAACCCAACACCCTCAATCAATCCCATTCCCAAAACCCTCAATCCAAACACACCCTAATCTAAACGCTCGTCTCCAAAAACAGCCTAACTCCTCCTAATCTCTCATACAAAATATAAAAAGTCAAAATCAAATAAAAAAAGTCAAAATTGAGACAAAAAGTCAAAATCAAAGAAATTCAACCCACCCGGTGGATGATTCATAGCTCCAGGCGGCAGCTGATGACCTGGCACACCATACTCGCCGACTTCATTCTTCCAAAAAAAATGGATGGCCCAATTGAACAATCATCACACTCGTTAAGTATGTGGCTTTTTTTTTTAATTCTTTTTAGTTAGAGTTTGTATATTTTTTTATATAATTTGGTGTTTGTTTATTAATTATTTGTTTAAAAGTTACATTTGGGTAAATGTGAAATGCACACCATGTGTTTGATAAAGTTGTGGGAGAAGTAGTGTGGTTGGGAGTGCTTATTTCTTATTTGTTATTGTACCAGATAAGCAGTTTTGATGTGTTTGGTAAAAGCTGTAATATAACTAGTGTGAAAAAAGATTGCTCACTATGTGTTTGATAAAATATATAATTAAAAAGTTTTATTGAAGCTGAGAGTGTTTTTTGGATTGCTTATCTAAGTGCTTATTTCGTAGCAGTGGGTGTTGAGGATATTGCTTTCGCGAAATGCAAATCAGGGGTGTTTGTTTTAGCTTATATTTCCGGACTTTTGAAGAGCTAATGAGCTCGGTTTTGAAATGCAACAATGGGAAACCACAAAGTTCAACAACAACAACTAATCCTTCATAACCAAGTAACACAAATCAGATGAACATTACACGTTTATAGAGGTCTATAAACATTGGGGGAATTAACCAACTGGTTTCGTTATGCATCTGACGTCTCAGGTTCTAAGCTATTAACTCACGAACTTCAAACAGATAAGAGATTCACCAACATACACCTTTTTTATTCTTTTTGGCAAAAGTATACAAAATCTGTTTACCCTCCATTGTATAACCCACTGTTAAATGTTACTCTCGTCACTTGTGTCGATTCCAGAAAATAGTAACCCAAACATGTATTACAAAAAACGAGCCTTTCAAATAACCAGTTAACTAACATTAATATACTAGTTGCTCCAAGCGATAACAGGACCACAACAAAGCTAAAATCAAGACACCCAAAACATAAATACACCGTTGGTCCCTAAACTTGCCAAAAAATATCACCCGGGCCCGAAACATGGCATTTTCGTCGCCGTGAGTCCTTTTTTCAAGTTTTTGATGCCGATCGAGTCCTTTTACCCGTTTTCCGTTGGTCAGCACCGTTATTTGCTGTCCTTTTTTGTTTTTAGCTAAAGGGCATAATGGTCATTGATTTAGGGGCCGTTTGGGGAAGGAATAGTGGGGTCCACATCTATATTAGCATCTTAATGGGGAGAGGTTATTATTTTTTGACTTGTGTATATATAGAAAGTAAGGGAAAATTAGTAGGTCTTACTTAAAAAAAATATTATTAAATGTTACGTGGACCCACTTCCTTAGCTAAGGACCTGGGTGTTTATTTTTTCCTTATAAGATACTTAATGAGTGGGCGCAACCTTTATTCCTTCTGAGAGAGTTATAAAAAATAGTCTCTGTATCTCTATGATAAGTGGCTCAGCCCACACCACTTATTTTACTAAACAACCCTTAAGTCATATAAATCTTTTACTTTTTCTACTTTTCTTCCCCTGCTTACCAAACCCTCCACAAATACACACAGATATCATCATATTAGTGCAGGTACGCCCAATTTCATCTTTATTTCTTCAATTAATTCCCAAAATTTCACAATTAACCTCAATTTAGTACTAAATCATAATCTTGTATATTGACCCGATTTCAGAAGTAAATGTGAAATGCACACCATGTGTTTGATAAAGTTGTGGGAGAAGTAGTGTGGTTGGGAGTGCTTATTGCTTATTGGTTATTGTACCAGATAAGCAGTTTTGATGTGTTTGGTAAAAGCTGTAATATAACTAGTGTGAAAAAAGATTGCTCACTATGTGTTTGATAAAATATATAATTAAAAAGTTTTATTGAAGTTGCGAGTGTTTTTTGGATTGCTTATCTAACTGCTTATTTCGTAGCAGTGGGTGTTGAGGATTATGTTTCGAGAGTGATTATTTGGTTATTGCTTTCGCGAAATGCAAATCAAGGGTGTTTTATTTTAGCTTATATTTCCGGACTTTTGAAGAGCTAATGAGCTCGGTTTTGTGAGATTATGAGCTTAACTAAGTTATAGGCTTCATAAGCTCATAGGCCCTAGAAATCGACTTTATTAGCTTTCAAAAGATGATAAGCCCATATCCCAGACAAATAAGCTAGAACAAAGACCCCATAAGCAAAAAATGGTCAGCAAAAAGTTGATTATACACGTTTTTTAGTAGGCTGAGACCTGCTTTTTGGGAACAGAATTTTGCAAACGTAATTAGTTGGTTTCGTAAAACTGATTATCCGAACATTAGGTTTGGTTAACATGATTACTTTATTGCTGGATCCTTATTTGGTTACTGGAATTATGAAGCTCTTAGTACTTTTATGAACTAGGGTGAGTTTTAGGTATTGTGTAAATTCATGTTTTGCTCGATTAGTTTGGATTGTAAACACAACCAACACAAGTAGTAATGATGATGTCCGTATGGGTAATGTCTCTAATGTTTAAATGATTTTTATGCAGCATGATGAACCGTTGGTTGAAGATGTGGTCACAAGATGGTATCGGGCTCCTGAGCTGTTACTCAACTCTTCTGATTATACCGCTGCCATTGATGTGTGGTCTCTTGGTTGCATCTACATGGAGCTTATGAACAAGAAGCCTTTGTTTCAACTGTTTTGCCAAAGCACGCAGCGTAACACATGCTTTATAAAATATCATTATAGCCTTGACTATTGTCTAAGACATGCAAAAGGGATTCCTATATATGAATGCTAATTATGGCAATGGGTTATAAAGGGTTAATTATTGGTATGAGAAATGGATCCAAACATTTTAAACTCTACTCAATTATTATTTTTTCTTTCTTTCCAAAATGGGTATTTTAGGATTATAGAATATTCAACGTTAAGAGATTGTCAACTCATTCTCTTCTTAGCTAACTTTTCTGACCCGTTTCACCAGTTAGAGGTAAAACATAACCCCGAATTGGCCCATTCATAAGTAAATGACTCGAAACTTCCACCTCTATTGGTTTGAAATTGTTCCACCTCTAATGGTTTCTGTTGGATAATTGTACAGTAGTATTAGTATAGAAACTTAAATGCTATTACTAACGCCGATTCTGTTTTCTGCTTTTAGGTACACCAACTGAATCTGATCTTCGGTTTATTCGAAATGAAGATGCACGAAGGTATCTCGCTCAACTCCCTCAACATCCACACCAGTCATTATCCATGGTTTTCCCACACGTTCATCCATTAGCCATTAATTTAGTCGACAAAATGTTAACAATGGATCCAACCAAACGAATCACAGGTAATAATACCATACACACCTCTACTATCTGTTACTTAAAAAGCACACAAAACTGAACAAAAATATTCATCTCTCGGTTGCAGTTGAAGATGCATTAGATCACCCTTATCTTGCAAGACTACATGATGTAGCTGATGACCTATTGCTGCGCTTAAAGAACTAGTAAGATCTCATTTTAGTTTCTATGAAACTTATGTTAGTGTTCTTGTAATTGATAGATCATGTACTCATACCTAGTTATATGCGCAGGCAATTACTTTGTCTTTTTAGAATTTTAAATGTTTAAATAACAAGGATTCGTTTAGACAGACATTGCTCATATATATAATTGTTATGCATTTTATCAATGTTTTCTTTCTTTATGTCATGTTTTCAGGTTGAAATAGATGGGGGAAATGTGGGGTAAGGGAGTCGGGTTAAGATGGGATGAAGCTAAGATGCATGTACACGTTTGTACTTTCCATTCTTTTATTTTATTCTGTCACGCATTTGGAAAATGGGGTCTCATATTAACCTGCGTTATTCTTTTGGGAAATTCTCATGTTTGACTTTTCATTAGGCTGCTGCATTATTCTTTTGCGACCTCTAGCTGTTCAGATATTCTTTTTGGTTGCATGGGTTGTAATTTTTCTTATTTAAGTAACAGTTGATAACGGCTACTCCTAGTCATATTGAAAGTCAGATACGTATCAGTGAGGCCCTTGGTTGAGAAAAAAGATGACTTAGAGGCTTTTTGTCTCCTTTAGGTTGCACTACAACAGTCTGCTACTAATCACGCCACTGGTAAATATTGCTTTTATAACATGATATAAATACGGCACCATTGACTTGTATAAAAGAACTTTTAAGTTATTATTCATCATCTGACAAATGTATTCTTAAAAGGAACAATTGACATGGACCTGATAACAACTGGCGTGTCTGCAAGTGAGGGATTTGTGGTAGTCCATGGTGACAGTGTAAAAAGAGTATGTAATGGTGTACTCACAAACAAGGACTCAAGTCACACCATCAACTCAGTGAAGAACACTGCATCTGCCAAACACCCAGTCAGCAGAAACAGAGCAAGCCATCCAAACACCCTTCACAAGATGCTGATTCTGATGAGCAAAATCTTGTACATGTGTCAACAGATGTAACTTTGTAATGCTAGAAGTTTAGTTAAGTTAGTTATTAGTTGAATTAGCTAGCTTTAGTTTTCCCGCCAAGACTTATTAATTAAACTCTTTGTACTCTCTCATTGTAACCAACAATTTCATAATTCACAAATCATTTCCAAATATGTCTAAGATGTTTTCTCTCTAGTTTTTTGATAGTATGAGAAAATGAAACTGGTTTAAGGAGGGCTAAAAGTTATGCTTAACATTGAAGACACAAAAGGTGTTGCTGGTTTAAGGACTGGTCCAATAAGATGTAAGTTGGGTCACAACTGGTTAGGGTGCAGAATATGCCATGGGCTGCTGTTGACCCATTTTTCGAAGCCAAATTGGCCGAGACATATCAAACACATGTAGCAGCAAAGTGACGTAGCACTAGAACTATTTATGTTACCATTCACAATAATAAGATTTGTCAGCTGACTATAGTATTAATGGTAAATCTACTAGTGAAACTCCTGGGGAAAAAAAGATGAAAATGTGTTTGTTATTCGATGTTGAGATCGGTGAAGTAGAAGGAAAAAAAAAACAAATCGTGATTGCCAATTATCTATTCACGTACGCAGCGGGAAGACTAAATAACATTTAGGGTTTTTGTTCTGATTACCATATTAGATTGGTAATTACAATATATACGTTATATAGATTGGTAATTACAATATATAAGTTACATAAGAATGATTTATAAGTAACATAAACGCGCTAAATCCTTATCTAATGTGCCGAAACATATGAACAAACAATGTCATCATAAAATGGTGTCGTACGGTGCTACGCGCTGTTGCTGCTCAAGATGAAAACAAAATTGTTTTTTGTCTGGTGGCGGAATTTTTGTTGAAACCCAATGAATTTTCACGCTTGTTAGATTTCAGGACCATTGACCTCAGATTGGATGCAGGATTCTATGGTGGCTGACATGAATATTTTATTGAGGATGCAGGATTCTATGCCGAGAAAGGAAAAAAATTTATATATCCCACCCATTTGTGGTAACTGAATCTGACAGTTTCTACTCATTTCGTAATTCTTAGGCACAGTGAGGTTGTGCTCACCCGAAACACTTTTATCCAAAGTAATAAGTGTTTTTAAGAATGAGAACAAACTTTATACTAGTGTTAGTTACTGTATTTTGAACTATATTATTTGGGCAACTTTCGACTTGTTTGATCAGTTTAGACCATTTTTTGCCATATTGTTTTTATCTGTTTTCCCGTCAGAGGTAAAACATTATCTGAATCGACTCACTAACAAGTAACTGGGTCAAAATTGCCTCCTCTGTATTTAATACTTTAGGTACTAATTAAACTAAGCCAAACCACTGGACCAGTTATTACACGCTTTAAAAACACGGGTTAACCTGTTACCCAACCTGGCGCCTCTTTACCTCTAGTTCTAATTTCCAACTCTATGATCTTTGGCAGGTTCGGGCAAATTTGAGAATATCATATAGGAACAAACCCAAATTCTTGAATTTGATTGAATCTTTCTTTAAGAAGTTCGAGGAACTAGGGGTGTCCAAAAAAACCGAAGAACCAAAATAACCGAGGAACCGTACCGGTACCGACCGGGAACGGGACCGTATATTAGAACCATGGTACGGTTCTTGGTTCCTAAAATTTCAAAATTTCGGTTCTCGGGACGGTTCGGGTCGGAACCGTCCGGTTCCGGTACTTTCCCGAAAGAACCGACTTTTATGAAAATATGTAATTTTATAGGGTTTGTTTGGGATATTGTGTACATGCA
>BPTQ01000009.1:28707003-28885000 GCA_019973895.1 Chrysanthemum seticuspe | reverse complement strand
TTCAATATCCAGTAAATTAATTTTCAAAGACTGAATAATTTCAAAAGCTTTACCAATTAACGTTCGGGAAGAAGAACACGATGGGGGTTTTCCAGTTTTACCCTCGGAGTTTAACCCGTCAACCTCATATGGTGACTCGTTTTGGGGTTCTGTTAACCTAGAATTGTGTCTGACCAAGAATCCAGATTTTTCATCTTGAGGGTTTCCATTTGACCAAGTCAATCCATTAGCCAGAGTCAACTGCATCTCGAGAGTGTCACATTGATGCATTTCGTGACTGAAAAATGTCGAGTGGCATGGAGAACAATGGTGTCGTGTAGACCCCACTAGTTCCAAACAATCACACCGATATATTTTCCCTTCACCATTGTCCTTCAGGAATGAACCAAATTTCTTTTCAAATGCTGCCATTGCATTGCCGACATGAACCGTTGACCTCGAGCAATTAGTTTACAGATCAATTTGAAGATTCTGATCATTTGATTTGTTTCTTTGCCATTTAAAAATCGACTTTTTAAGTTCCTTTTCCTTCGCATCATCATTTCTCAACCACTCAATCAGAGCCTCAACCTCGGAATCTGATTCATAGCAATTCCAAGTATCAAATTCCTCACCATCACTGTCGGGACCAGATACAAACAACCTTCCGGGGCGGCCAAGAACCCAGTAGAGTCTTCCTGCTGAGTCATGATCCAAGAAGTTCCTATTAACATCACAATTATCTGTGCTCATATGATTCCGAATTACCGTAGAACCCAAAGTCTCGTCACACAAGAATTGTAGAAGCATAACCCTCTGCAAAAAAATGTTCAAAGAGTTTGATTAATTCTTCATGTTTATCGATTCATATCATTTATAGAAATTCGTCAGTCGTCACAATTTATGTTGGCATTGAAAATAATCAAGAATTATATGTCTTTGAAAGTTGAAGGACCAATAGTATAGATTAGAAACTTAATAACTGTAAAGTTAGTTTATTCTTGTAAAGTAGGAAGATGTGTCGTTTAGATACATGCTTGTAGAAGGGTCACATCGGTTCAATGACACCGATTGACATAGTATAAATAGATACCAGATTGTAAACATTTCAGAGTGTGGAATATATTAATATAGTATCTTTTACAGAAAGTTCCCACCCTATGTTACAACATCGAGTCACTCCACATCTCTTGTGCATACTCTATCAATATATATTGTTCATCAAAGTTCCATGATTCGCAAACTAAGAGAAAATTAACATGTTTAAAGATCCTGGAAGAAGAATAACATTAAGAAACCTGTGGAAGAATGTTTGCGAGATCAATTGCAGTCAAGGAAGTGATCGCGGAAAAGGAAACAAGCAATAGCGGCAACGACAAACAAATTCATTTGTTTTTTAAGAAGAGAAAGAAGGAAAGCAAAACGACTTGCTTTGATAGAAATACCGAGAGGTATTTAAGGCTGTTGTGGAAACCAAAGAAGAAGATTATGTTCATTGCAAGTTTAATACGATACCGGAAAGCAAAAGTGTAGTCTGCCATGAAACTGCTAATGTACCTTGGGGTGAAAAGTCAAAAGATGTAGGAGACGCAAGCAATGATGGCTTGGCCATGGACCTGCAAGACCAGAAGGGAAAGAGAGTGAAGGATGGAGCACTTGAAGAATGATCAAAAGGATCATCCATGGAACGAAACAGAAGGCAACTGAACATGATTAGACCAGAAGTTACAAAGCGATCAGGACAATAATAAAAGAAGGAACGAGACTGCAAGTAGGATGAACAAGGAACAGAGTGAAAAAGTATGAAGAATATGATTTCTTGATTAGGGGAGTGAATGTTGGCATTGAAAATAATCAAGAATTATATGTCTTTGAAAGTTGAAGGACCAATAGTATAGATTAGAAACTTAATAACTGTAAAGTTAGTTTATTCCTGTAAAGTAGGAAGATGTGTCGTTTAGATACATGCTTGTAGAAGGGTCACATCGGTTCAATGACACCGATTGACATAGTATAAATAGATACCAGATTGTAAACATTTCAGAGTGTGGAATATATTAATATAGTATCTTTTACAGAAAGTTCCCACCCTCTGTTACTGTTGAGTTTATGATATATAAAATACAATAAAACATAAAGACATCAAGAGTACACAGCGGAAGACTTAAGATCATAACAAATAAATTAATTAACTGAAAGTATGCGTAACGTACCTCTTGCGAATATCAAATCCCTCGAGCAAAGCAAAACAACCCTCGAGCAAAGCAAACCAAAGAAGTACTTATTGGTGTAAGAATAATGTCTTACAACCACGTTCTTGTACACACGAATTAACCAAACGAATCAAGCGATTGCTAGATCTAACACAAGTCCTCGTTTAAGAAAAACGAAACCAAACTCCCTTACTTGGGGTGTTCGGCCGAATGTAGGACAAGAGAGAGGAGAGGAGAGATCTAGGGTTAATTCAATGCACAAGTGTATGAAACCCTAGAACCTACCCCTCCTTATATACTAGTAGGTAAACTTAGGGAACAAGTTAGGGGATTAGGCCTAGAATAGCCCCTATGGCCGGCCATGATGGAAAGCCCAAAGCCCAACCCATAACTTTTCCAAGTTTTCCATTTCTAGTCCTTCTCTTTTCCATTTAATGGTCGTTAGTCATTTTTCCGTTAAATACTTAACGATCGTTAACCGGACTTAATGTGTAATAATTAATCGTAAACATAAACATTAATTATTAACTTTAATTCTCATTCGCTAATGTGTGCAATCCCGTGGTCACGAGTTCGAATCCGGACATTCACATGTTTGTAAATATATAATTTCCAACAGCTCCCACTTGGATATGTTTACAAAACGTGAAATGACATTGGTTAACGTCTAGCAACACGCCAATGCCCCCGGTACAACTCGTGTATGGTTTTCTGGAGAAAAACCAAGTTTGATGATTCATCATCATATTCATCCTTTTATTTCTAATACCATGTTAATAAGAATATGGATCTTACTCATTTCTTAATTAAATATTCTGTTTCTCGCTTTATATGATTTATTAAGATTACCCATTCTTCTGAACAGAAGACCTTGGGTATGGCCATACAAACATCTTAACAATCCTACGAGGGGCCCAGTAGTATTATACTTCAAAATGAATTTGAAGGAAACAAATCCCATTTTGACTACAAGCAGGATTCATAAATTTCGCAACACTTCTGAAAACAACCCTTATAACTACCAGTTACGTGTAGCGTTAGATTGCTTCACAAAAATGCACTACATCCATGACATATCTCTTGTATCTCAAGTCAGAGGATAAATATTCATGATATACTTAATGACAAAGATCCATAAAGTATTATCATGCAGGTGGGATAAGTCCTATATTCAATTCATTGAATATCATCTAAAATTAGTCATGCTACGCATCAATATACTTTCAAGTATATTCTAACTAATACTCAGATTTGTCTTAATTCAATATCATTCCCATGTTATTGATTGACAACGGACTATTTAGAATAACTTAAGTTATTCAAGGATTTAAACATGCAAATATAGGACAACATCATAATAAATGAATAATAAACATAACAAAATACTTTATTTCATTTCAATAATAATGTTTACAATATCCTTTTATCTAAAATACTTAGTCACAGATGGGCATGAAACTACTAGCTAAACGAAGTCCAAACTTATCAGACAAATGATTAAGTTTTTCACCAGGCAAGGCCTTCGTTAACGGATCTGCTAGGTTATCATCTGTGTGAACTTTGAGCAACTCAACTTCACCTATCTCGACTTGCTCTCGAACATAGTGATATTGTCTAGGATAGTGTCTGGTGCCCTTCATGACTCCAGGTTCATAGGCAAAAGTAATTGCAGCTGAATTGTCACAATATACTTTAATAGGATTTTCAATCGAAGGCATAACACCAAGCCCCGAAACAAACTTCCTTATCCAAAAAGCTTCCATGGCAGCCTCAGACACCGTTATGTACTCACTTTCTGTAGCAGACATCGCAAGTGTTGTCTGTTTCTTACTCTTCCAATCCACACCACCTCCATTGATGACAAAAATGTAACCCGTTTGAGACTTCGTATCATCTTTGTCGCACTTCCAGGATGCATCGCAGTAACCTATAACAGACAGTTCTGCTTCTGGATTTCCTCCATACACTATGAACATATCTCTTGTAGCCCTCAGGTACTTGAGAATATGCTTAACAGCAGTCCAGTGAATTTCACCCGGATTCTGTTGATACCGACTAGTCAAGTTTTGAGCAAACGCCACATCAGGCCTTGTGCATCATACCGCGTACATGATAGATCCTACAGCCGAAGCATAAGGAACTTTCTTCATACGCGCCACCTCTGCAGGTGTTGAAGCACAACCTTGGCTGCTCAAACCATGATTCACTTGCATTGGCAAAAATCCCTTCTTGGAATTTTGCATATTGAATCTCTTCAATATTTTGTCAATGTAAGCACTTTGGCTTAAACCAATTAGCCGCCTTGATCTATCCCGGTAGATCTTGATTCCGAGTATATATGCTGCTTCCCCTAAGTCTTTCATCGAAAAACATTTACCAAGATAGGCTTTCACCTCATTTAGACTTGGTATATGATTTCCCATGATTAATATGTCATCAACATACAGAATAAGGAAAGTAACACGACTCCCACTAGCTTTGTGATATACACACGGCTCATCAAGATTCTGAGTAAATCCAAAACCTTTGATTTCTCCATCGAATATTTTATTCCATTTCCTTGATGCTTGCTTCAGTCCATAAATGGACCTCTTAAGCTTGCATACACGGTTAGGAAATAATGGATTCACAAACCCTTCCGGCTGTGCCATATAGATGTCTTCATCTAGACGGCCATTCAGAGAAAAGCGGTTTTGACATCCATTTGCCAAATCTCATAGTCATAGTGTGCAGCTATAGCTATGAGAATCCTAATAGCTCTTATGTCCGCTACAGGAGAGAATGTCTCCTCGTAGTCAACGCCATAGGTTTGAGTAAAACCTTTAGCCACCAGACGAGCCTTGTAGGTGTGTACATTGCCATCCATGTCAGTTTTCTTTTTGAAGATCCACTTACTCCCAACGACCTTAGCCTTGGGAGGAAGGTCAACTTCAATCCAGACATCATTGTCTTTCATGGATTGCATTTCCCCATTCATAGCAATCTGCCATTTATCCTTCTCAGGATCAGCCATGGCAGCCTTATAGTTGGCAGGTTCATTAAGATCCCCAACCATATTTTCCTCCACCTCTACGTTTAGACATAGACGGTCAGGTGCACGTATAGTCCTTTCAGACCTACGAATGGGAACAACTTCAGGAGGAGCACCTAAGCTTTCAGGTTCTTCTTGAAGTTGGCTAGTGGTTTCAGAAGGTGTTGTATCTTCTTGATCATATTCCAGATCATATACTCTCCCACTGAGTTCTTGAGATATGAGATTCCTTTCAAGGAAATCTCCATACCTAGCCACAATGACTTTATTCTCAGCTGGGTAGTAAAAGTAGTAACCCATAGTTTCCTTAGGGTATCCTACAAAGATACACTTAACAGATCTGGCTTGGAGCTTATCAGGTGTGTCACGTTTAAAAAACGCTTCACATCCCCAGACCTTTAAGTAAGAAAAGTTGGGAGCTTTTCCTGTCCATATTTCATATGGAGTTTTAACAACCTTCTTAGTTGGAACCATATTCAAAATGCGAATAGCAGTTTCAAGGGCATAATCCCAAAAAGTAAAAGGTAGATTCGTAAGTTCAAACATTGATCGTACCATGTCAAGTAAGGTACGATTTCTCCTTTCAGATACACCATTTTGTTGTGGAGTATAAGGAGATGTGAGTTGATGGATAATTCCACACTCAGCTATGTAATCTTTGAACTCTTGACTTATATACTCATCACCTCTATCGGATCGAAGAGCTTTAATCTTCTTACCGAGTTGTAATTCTACTTCACTTTTGAAAACCTTAAATGTTTCAAAGACTTCATGTTTATGTTTAAGTAAATAAACATAACCATAACGACTGAAATCATCCGTAAAGGTTAAGGAGTAGATAGCACCACGTTTTGACACATGTCTAAGTAGACCACACACATCAGTGTGTATCAATCCAAGTAGATCAGAAGCCCTTTCCACTTGTGGTGAAAAAGGTTTCCTTGTCATCTTCCCAGCAATGCAAGACTCGCATTTGTCAAATGATTCATCATTGACCGTTTGTAAAAGCCCATCGTGTTGCAGCTTTTCCATGCGTTTCTTGCCAATATGGGCAAGGCGACAATGCCAAAGATAAGAAGAGTCACAGTTCGACTTGCTCTTCTTATTGCTAATGCTATACAACGAATTATTTTCATTGGATATACAACCATCCATATCAATTTCAAACACACCAAGCATAGGAATTGCATTAAAGTAAAAAACATTATTTAAAGAAACTGAAATTCCATAACTGGTAAAAGTGTGCACAAAACCAATATCTTTTAACAAAGAAACTGAAATGACACCCCTAACAATGGAGGGTGCATAATGAAAATTATTTAGTTCTAAAATTAAGCCCGAAGGCAACACTAAATCAAAAGTCCCTATGGCTTCGACAGCTGCACGCTTTCCATTTCCAACGTACAAGTATCTTTCTCCACAGGTCAGCTTCTTCGCCCCTCTAAGTCCCTGCGATGTATTACAGATGTGAGTACCACATCCTGTATCATATATCCAGGAATTTAACTTATGAGGAAAAGAAAATAATTCAAACATAAAAATACCTGATAAGCTAGGCACCATCTTATTTTTATTCTGAAGGCACTCATTCAGATAAACTGGACAGTTCCGCTTCCAGTGACCCGGTGAGTTGCAGTGGTGGCAAGACAAATCCTTCTTAGGATTCTCCTTTTTCTTTCCAGGGTTCTTCTTAGGAGCTGGTGGGATGACAACTTGTTTCCCCTTTCCTTTTCCTTTCCCTTTCTTATCTGCTTGCGGCTTAGGCTTATTCACCCTACCACCCTGTATAGCGAGCACAATAGGTGTAGGAGCCTTCTTTGGCAATCTCTTCTCGTAGTCTACAAGCATTGCATGTAACTCATTCACTGTCTTCCCCGTGCAATGCATGTTAAAATTGCGGACAAAATCACCAAATCGTTCCTGATTAAGGGAATGATTGATGAGTCCGACACATACATCGTTCGAGTAACCACAGCCGAGCTTCTCCAATTGGTCCAAGTGATGTTTCATCTCAAGGACGTGGTCGGAGACAGATTTGCCAACCTCTTGCCTGCAGCTGTGAATCTTTTCAATTAGTTCATACAGTTCAGCTGCCGGTGGCTGCTCAAACATACGTTTGCGTTCATCTAGCATGCTCATAGGCGGATAGTGCTCAAATTGTTTTTGCAATTGAGCAGACATCCCCGAAAGCATTAGACACGCCACATCATTATGCTTCTCATATTCAACACGATATGCCTCTTGTTCAAGAGCAGTTGCCGTGTCAAGAGGAGCATTAGGCAGAGGTGTAGTCAAAATTTCAACCCTTTTGGCAACACGAAGGATGATCCTAAGTGAACGATGCCAATCATTGAAATTAAGGCCAGTCAGCTTGTCCCTTCCAATCATATCTTTGAAAGCGGCACTCAGTAAGCTCATAGTGTTATCAGATTGAGCCATCTACAGAAAAAGTTCAAAAAACCATAATTAGTATTTTGATAATTTTCCTTTTCAATAAACAATTAAATACCCAAGGTTCATATTCATATAACCAATTAATATTTATTGAAAACTAGGATCCAAATTGTCATAATCTCATCACATCAGTTGATCTGTTAGTGATGAACCTTATACAGAATGGTAGAGCTTTTGCTCAATTGCCAATTTCAATTGCAATTCCTAGATTTATGGGATTTACATATAGCCAATATCAATCGCCATGTAAACATGTTTTATCCCATCTTATGCCTTGAGTTTTCAGTTTTCACCGCCTAACTCAATTAAGTTGTCCAACTTAAGAAACTGCAAAATCGTCCATGCCCGTTCTCACGACACGTGGACATTTTACCCTTTGATTAAGATCTAAGTCACGTTCTCACGCAAATAGAAAGTAATCTTAGGTGTTTCTGTTTCGTTGGATGGCATATAACTTAAATTTAAAGGGTAATAGTTTTGATGTTAAATCAAATATGTACAAAAATGTCATGCATTCATCTTTGTAGCATAGTTTTTATTAAAACATTTATACCTTGTTTTAATGTATAAGCTTTTCATCATCAAACTTTAATTGAGGTATTGGGTTCACCAATCAAGGAATTAGTGTTAATTATCATCCATTATACCGTACTTTTGCATAAGTGTAAACACTTAGTGTTTCGGATAATTACCACCTAAGTGGCGCATGGAATCAACACGAATTCGCCCTTAAGATGAGCTTGCACATTTAATGACTTACTAAGTAGCTCCACTCGAACTTACAGGGGGCAGAGGACCAGGTACGCGCTAAAGCACAACCTTAGACATCCATTCAGTGTGTATGTGCGCACTTCTTTAAACCCCTTTTATTAGTTCATTCTCATGGGTGAGCCGTTCAGTCATTTGTACCAAAGTCATCAATCAATTAAACGATTATGATTACTATTCTTAAAAATACATGTTTCACCATTGTTTAGGTCAGTTTATTTTTCTTGTAAAAATACCATTGTTACACATAACAAACAAGCAAGTATTTGAAAAAATAAACAAATAAACAATGAATGCATAACAAATAAAAGTCATGCATATCAAATAGCCACATGCAAACGGTTTTGATAAATCCTATTAATAACCAATTTTATATCTGTCAATATGCATATATTTAATTAAGGCTTCCACCCGTTTTCATCTATGTACAAGGTGAACCACATGCATCGATTCATCGATTGCGTAAGTCAAAACTAAATATATACCACATAGCACATAATTGATTAAATTAATAATTATTGAGGTCTTCCCCAATTTAAGATCTATCATTATTTAATGTATACCACCTAAAACTTGAAAGACATACAATAAAAAGCAGATCCATGATAAAACATGCAGATAATTATCATGGATATAAATTACACTTAACAATTAATGCAATTAAACAGAGTTACGCATATACACATAAAGTTGCATGCATCTTAGGGTTTCTAATCCAATTAAAACAATAGTTTACAAAACCCTAATTAGGGCACCAAAAAATGCCCCCCCTCAAAATTAGGGTTTAGGTTTTGAAAACCCTAGATCTAAGCATACAAATAATAACACATTCATGTTTATTTTAATTATGTGTTTCAGTAATTAATTACTTGTTATACAAGGCTCGTGATGCCACTGTTGAGTTTATGATATATAAAATACAATAAACATAACGATATCAAGAGTACACAGAGGAAGACTTAAGATCATAACAAATAAATTAATTAACTGAAAGTATGCGTAACGTACCTCTTGCGAATATCAAATCCCTCGAGCAAAGCAAAACAACCCTCGAGCAAAGCAAACCAAAGAAGTACTTATTGGTGTAAGAATAATGTCTTACAACCACGTTCTTGTACACACGAATTAACCAAACGAATCAAGCGATTGCTAGATCTAACACAAGTCCTCGTTTAAGAAAAACGAAACCAAACTCCCTTACTTGGGGTGTTCGGCCGAATGTAGGACAAGAGAGAGGAGAGGAGAGATCTAGGGTTAATTCAATGCACAAGTGTATGAAACCCTAGAACCTACCCCTCCTTATATACTAGTAGGTAAACTTAGGGAACAAGTTAGGGGATTAGGCCTAGAATAGCCCCTATGGCCGGCCATGATGGAAAGCCCAAAGCCCAACCCATAACTTTTCCAAGTTTTCCATTTCTAGTCCTTCTCTTTTCCATTTAATGGTCGTTAGTCATTTTTCCGTTAAATACTTAACGATCGTTAACCGGACTTAATGTGTAATAATTAATCGTAAACATAAACATTAATTATTAACTTTAATTCTCATTCGCTAATGTGTGCAATCCCGTGGTCACGAGTTCGAATCCGGACATTCACATGTTTGTAAATATATAATTTCCAACAGCTCCAACTTGGATATGTTTACAGAACGTGAAATGACATTGGTTAACGTCTAGCAACACGCCAATGCCCCCGGTACAACTCGTGTATGGTTTTCTGGAGAAAAACCAAGTTTGATGATTCATCATCATATTCATCCTTTTATTTCTAATACCATGTTAATAAGAATATGGATCTTACTCATTTCTTAATTAACTATTCTGTTTCTCGCTTTATATGATTTATTAAGATTACCCATTCTTCTGAACAGAAGACCTTGGGTATGGCCATACAAACATCTTAACAATCCTACGAGGGGCCCAGTAGTATTATACTTCAAAATGAATTTGAAGGAAACAAATCCCATTTTGACTACAAGCAGGATTCATAAATTTCGCAACACTTCTGAAAACAACCCTTATAACTACCAGTTACGTGTAGCGTTAGATTGCTTCACAAAAATGCACTACATCCATGACATATCTCTTGTATCTCAAGTCAGAGGATAAATATTCATGATATACTTAATGACAAAGATCCATAAAGTATTATCATGCAGGTGGGATAAGTCCTATATTCAATTCATTGAATATCATCTAAAATTGGTCATGCTACGCATCAATATACTTTCAAGTATATTCTAACTAATACTCAGATTTGTCTTAATTCAATATCATTCCCATGTTATTGATTGACAACGGACTATTTAGAATAACTTAAGTTATTCAAGGATTTAAACATGCAAATATAGGACAACATCATAATAAATGAATAATAAACATAACAAAAGAAACCTGTGGAAGAATGTTTGCGAGATCAATTGCAGTGAAGGAAGTGATCGCGGAAAAGGAAACAAGCAGTAGCGGCAACGACAAACAAATTCATTTGTTTTTTAAGAAGAGAAAGAAGGAAAGCAAAACGACTTGCTTTGATAGAAATACCGAGAGGTATTTAAGGCTGTTGTGGAAACCAAAGAAGAAGATTATGTTCATTGCAAGTTTAATACGATACCGGAAAGCAAAAGTGTAGTCTGCCATGAAACTGCTAATGTACCTTGGGGTGAAAAGTCAAAAGATGTAGGAGACGCAAGCAATGATGGCTTGGCCATGGACCTGCAAGACCAGAAGGGAAAGAGAGTGAAGGATGGAGCACTTGAAGAATGATCAAAAGGATCATCCATGGAACGAAACAGAAGGCAACTGAACATGATTAGACCAGAAGTTACAAAGCGATCAGGACAATAATAAAAGAAGGAACGAGACTGCAAGTAGGATGAACAAGGAACAGAGTGAAAAAGTATGAAGAATATGATTTCTTGATTAGGGGAGTGAATGTTGGCATTGAAAATAATCAAGAATTATATGTCTTTGAAAGTTGAAGGACCAATAGTATAGATTAGAAACTTAATAACTGTAAAGTTAGTTTATTCCTGTAAAGTAGGAAGATGTGTCGTTTAGATACATGCTTGTAGAAGGGTCACATCGGTTCAATGACACCGATTGACATAGTATAAATAGATACCAGATTGTAAACATTTCAGAGTGTGGAATATATTAATATAGTATCTTTTACAGAAAGTTCCCACCCTCTGTTACTGTTGAGTTTATGATATATAAAATACAATAAAACATAAAGACATCAAGAGTACACAGCGGAAGACTTAAGATCATAACAAATAAATTAATTAACTGAAAGTATGCGTAACGTACCTCTTGCGAATATCAAATCCCTCGAGCAAAGCAAAACAACCCTCGAGCAAAGCAAACCAAAGAAGTACTTATTGGTGTAAGAATAATGTCTTACAACCACGTTCTTGTACACACGAATTAACCAAACGAATCAAGCGATTGCTAGATCTAACACAAGTCCTCGTTTAAGAAAAACGAAACCAAACTCCCTTACTTGGGGTGTTCGGCCGAATGTAGGACAAGAGAGAGGAGAGGAGAGATCTAGGGTTAATTCAATGCACACGTGTATGAAACCCTAGAACCTACCCCTCCTTATATACTAGTAGGTAAACTTAGGGAACAAGTTAGGGGATTAGGCCTAGAATAGCCCCTATGGCCGGCCATGATGGAAAGCCCAAAGCCCAACCCATAACTTTTCCAACTTTTCCATTTCTAGTCCTTCTCTTTTCCATTTAATGGTCGTTAGTCATTTTTCCGTTAAATACTTAACGATCGTTAACCGGACTTAATGTGTAATAATTAATCGTAAACATAAACATTAATTATTAACTTTAATTCTCATTCGCTAATGTGTGCAATCCCGTGGTCACGAGTTCGAATCCGGACATTCACATGTTTGTAAATATATACATTTCCAACAGTTACAACATCGAGTCACTGCACATCTCTTGTGCATACTCTATCAATATATATTGTTCATCAAAGTTGCATGATTCGCAAACTAAGAGAAAATTAACAATTTATTCAGTGCAAAGTCGTTGCCAACAGTTATCATGTCGTCAAAAAATTACTGTCTCAACCATAATGAGGATTTAGAATTACCAAATTAACATGTCACCAAAATATTAGTTACTAAATCAGGACAGTAAAAAGTATAATCACCTAAACTTGAACACTAGCAAAAGTAGATAGCTATTTTATGCAATTTGCCTTTCTATATATAGATCCTCTTAAAAGTCTCTTAATTCAATTACAGCCAAGTATTTATCTTTAATCTTCCATTTAACTATTTCGAGAAATTTAAAATACCATAATACCAGGACGGGTCGGTCACGTTGAGTAAGGAATCAAAACAGGTTGGGGTTGAAATGGGTCATTTACAGTATCGGGTCGAATCAGGTTGGACCATTTGGATGCCAAGTGTATTAACTATGAATTCAGATAATATTATAAATAATAAATGTATTAACTTTGAACTTAAAAAACGATATTACAACAAGAGTAATGTATTTTCCTTCTACAAAGATATTTTCCTTATGACATTATGGAACAATTTTACAATCACTGGTGACCCACATCACTCGTGCCCCGTCTACTTTCTTATGTACCCTAATTTATATAAAGATATAATTGACCCGTCTCAAAATAAATGGTTCAAAATAGCCACGTCAAAATGGGAATAATTTACCAAGCTTGTATTAAGCAAAGATACATATTTTTGTATTACTCCACGACTTAAAAAATACAGTTCCGTCAGATATCTTTTATCTGATATTAGATATCTTAGATCAATTTCCAAGTTAAGAGAAGTTTGTTTGACATAAAAAGTCAAAGTAAGACAACTAACAGTGATGCAATATAAGTCAAAACTAACCTCCTTGACGCCTAATTCCCAATAATCTGATTTCTCCATTTTATCTGCTAAATTTGCCACTTCCTTTAAACCACTTCGGGTAAACTCTCTCTGAATCTTCATCCTCTTTGGGGGTTGACTAAAATCAAAATCCTCTTCTTGCGCTTGTCTTGTGATTCTGAAATGCAAGTAGGGCAATACCAACTCTTTTTCGGAACCTTGGAAGTGGAGGATATAGACAGTATGTATGATACTCTGAATTACATCTATCACACAAAAGCAAGACATGGTCGTTTTCGTCCTTTCCACATCTATCACACAAAAGCAAGACATGCTCGTGATTGTGTCTGTAAACATTGTGTTTAGTACAATTTTTGTCTCTTCAGATGAGACATCGGAACCGTTGATTCTGCTAACCAGTGAAAGTACCTATATAGCAAAAATCATAATTATTGGCAATTCGGGTAAAATGCCACCTGTTTGCTTAGAATAAGAATATAAATTCTAGATATAGAAATCAACTGACCTCTTGCTCATACAGTTCCTCGAACTTCTTAAAGAAAGATTCAATCAAATTCAAGCATTTAGGTTTGTTCCTATACGTTATTCTCAAATTTGCTCGAACCTGCCAAAGATCATACATGTCAGATATCGAGACAGTTAGAACTTAGAACTAGAGGTAAGCAGGTTGAGTAACAGGTCAACCCATGTTTTTAAATCGTGTCACAACGGGTCAAGTGGATTGGCTTAGTTTAATATACATGAGGCAATTTAGACCCAGTTACTTATTAACGGGTCGATTCAGAAAATGTTTTGCCTCTGACAGGAAAATGTTTTTAAGTTGTTTGATAATATGCCTAACTCATGTCTTGTGAAAGAATAAATTTGAAACACTATATACTCTTTGTTTGTCAAATGCTATAATCGCCTACTCTTTGTTTGACAAACATGAGAATCACCGGTAGATGAAACGCCATTGCAGGAATGGCTATATTAGTGCAGTAGGATTAGGGGGTTAAAAGAGATGATTAAGGTTTTGGATGGGAATGTGATGGATTCGGCTCGTCGGATACATGATTTAAATGTTACTAGAAGTGATTTGTTGACGTTGCAAGATAAACTTAGGCTTACTTTATATGCTATGCTCATACCGTTCTTCATTTTTTTTTATTGATATAGCATATTGGATTGAATTGTGTACTCGTAGTCGTATTTAAGTGCCGAATAAGTAGAATATGTAGTATCTAGTAGAAATAGGTATAAACGAGAACTAGTAAACATGTTAAAACCCCCTAATATTTGGACGTGTATAAGAGCAACACATTCCTACCTGTAAGATAATATGTACAGAGGGCACTGGTTAGTGGTTGATCCATTTAATTGTGAAGGAAAACCAAGCATCCCAAGAGGTTTCCACTCGGTGGTATGGGGTAAGTTGTGAACAAATTAGTAGATCACGTATCACAGTGATATCGTATTTGGCACCCGTTTGACACGTTCTTATTTGTATTCTTTAGAAGTGGCAGCATAAGTAGAGAATTTAGAGGAGAGTTCAGGAAATTTCAAACCTTTTCGGGTCAAGGTTGTAAAAATCGCTTGGTGGTACCGTGGCGATTGACCCCCGCCAAGCGCCATAGCCGCCATACTTTCTCTCTCACGCAAACACATAGTTCTTCACATAAACACATACTTCTTCTCATACAAATTCTATTAACAGATCTACACCACCACCATATAATATCTTGAAAGCTCGTCTATATATAATAAAATAAACCCTAAACCCCACTTATTTATGTTTTGATTGTAGAAGAGGCGTTTCTCGAGACCTTTTTGTAGATCTGAACTGGGAGTGATTTCGGCTTGTAAGAAGCTTGTTGAGCTTTCAGCTTCTAGAGGATCACTTGATGATACATGTGTGATGATCGTTCAACTGGGCCATCCATTTTTTGATAGAATGAAGGTCTTTGTGGAAATTCCTTTTGTGGAAATTTAAACGGGTCAGTTATTGGGACTGGTTTATTGGTGTTCATATCTGTTACTATTGTTGTTCTGTTCATGATGAGAGAAAAGCAAGAAAAGAAGGTGGAAACAGTTGGAAAAGAAGAGGAAGAAATCCAAGACAATAATAATAAGCCATTGGTAATTCTTGGAAGTGTGTTTGTTGAGAATCTGAAACAAGCTATAGACTTTGATACCATCAGGTGGGTTGAAATTCTTTGATTTTGACTTTTTTTTCAACTTTGACTTTTGTTGACTTTTTTTTAATGGTGTTTGGTTTTATTGAATTTTGTTGATGTGTGGAAAAGTAGTGGAATTTGTGATGTTAGGAATAGCGGTAATTAGTTTAGGATGTGTTTGGAGACGAGTATTTAGAGGAAGTTTATTCTACTAGTTTCGCCAAACATATAAGAAGGGGGGGTTGTTTAAGCTTATATACGTGGCCTTATGAGCTTATTTGATTTCGCCTTATATTTCACAAGCTCTAATTTTCACCTTATTTTGAGGCTTGTGCCGATGGATCTCAAAATAAGCCGGAAAATTGGAGCTTACGAAATATAAGCCGAAATCAAATAAGCTCATAAGCCCACGTCTTAGATACAACCCATATAGTGATATCGGCTTCTACTAACAAGTTGGCCTAGTATTTTTGTCTTTTTTATGCAGGGCTTATTCGTTATCCCTCTCCATACCCACAAATGATTCGACCTGGATATCCTCAACGACCACTTGGACCAGGGGGAGTCATTCCAGCTTTACAACGCCCTCCAATCATGCCTATGCGGGGTCCAGTGATTCCTACTATTATTAGGCCACCTACCAATCTAAACATAGCTCCTGTTGAAAAGCCAATGACCACAATTTATGTTGGGAAGATAGCATCAACGGTGGACAATGATTTCATGCTCTCCCTTTTGCAGGTAAGTTTGTTACCACCTGTGCTGTTTGCTGTTTTGGAAACAGATTTTAGTTTGCATGGGCTTACAGTTTTAAACGTCCATCGCAGCTATGTGGGCCTGTTAAAAGTTGGAAACGTGTACCAGATCCCACTACAGGAGCGTTGAAGGGCTTTGGGTTTTGTGAATTTGAATCCGTGGAAGGAGTATTACGTGCTTTACGACTGCTGAGTAAATTGAGTATTGATGGTCAAGAGCTTATGGTATGGTTGGATCTTTTTCTATTCTTCATCCTTATTATATTTTCTCTCATTTTCTGTGTCATATTAAGAAACTTATACCTCATGGATCTTACATATCTATCTATGTCCGGAAGCTCATACTTGCATTTGTTGTTCATTTTGCCTTTGGTGAAAAGGGTTGTCAGTTTCTTAACATATAAGCGGCTATGTTTTTATATTTTATGTATAGGTTGTTATCTTTGTTAAATATATAATGCGTAAGTAGCCAAAACGGCAAATTCGGTAGCTGTTAAAGCAGGTAACATAATCTGGTTGAAAATTGACGGTTTAGGTTGACCCAGAACACACTGCTGTAAAATTATACCTTCTATCAGAAGTATGTATGTCAGATATGATTACAAAACTAGATTATTTTTTATCAGCTAAAGATTAATATAATATGATCTGACACACTCATAAGCGTGTGGGTGAAAATTCGAAAATTCCCTATTGCATGCTCTGTTCATAGCAATGAAGTTCATCGCATTCTCACTTCTCCTTATCATTTCTTATCTGTGTTTGCATGTGCCCATATTTACATGTTTTCTATCATTCTTAACCATGCATTTTTTATAAATATTAATCCTTGATTTGTATATGCAGTTAAATTTTGATAAAGCAACCAAGGAGTATCTTAAGCGATATATTGAGAAGAAAAAAGAGAACTTGAAGAATCAGAAAGCAGCAGATGCTGAAGGTGCTGGTAAAGAGGAAGACAAGAAAGAACCTCTTAAGCCTTCCGTGGAGGAATCAAAGGATGTTAAAAAGGAGGATGATAACAGTGAAGAAAATAAAGATGATATTGACTATGCTACTTTTGGTCTTGTGACTGATGAAGATAAGGAAGCTGATAAAGAAGCTAGTGAAAAGCTTATAGGAATGATAGAAGAAAGGATAAAGAATAAACCTCTACCACCTCCACCTCCACCCCCACAAGCTCCTGTTACTGCTGTTAATATAACCTCTGAACTCCCAACGAAGTCGAGAGATGGCGATTCAGATGCTGACATGGCAAAAAATGGTTAGTATATACTTTGGAGTCCATATATTTAGGGGGTGTTTAGATTTGTGTTTCAAAACCATCATCAAACAATTAGGTGTTAGATGACCAATTTCATACTGTTCGCATTATGAAAGGGTAATTTTCGTTATATAAATACCAAAACTTTCGAATTTCACAAGACATATGTATTTTTTTACAAAGACGTCTTTTTTGGTCATTTGGGTATAAAATCTTGAAATTAGCAAAGTTCACGACTGAATATATGATATTTTTCAACTTCAAACAGTATAAGTACATGTAAATGCTATTTCAAGTTCTTCTACTACCCGTTTTTATTACATCTGGCTATGTGCTCCGGATTGTTCACAGTTACATAGTATAGCTTAAAATATACACCCTCTTAGAACTTGTAATATGTGAACTCGAAGGTGTAGGTAAATGTTTTTCTTCTTTATTTGATGTTGGAAGCTCTATCATATGCTATAATGCTTGACCCTATCATTTACGTATGCAGCAGAAGATAAAAACGATGAAGAGACGACCAGCAAAAGCAAACTTTCTAGCGAAAGCGAGAGACCCAAAACAAGCTCACCTGAACGAAAAAACACTAGGCGGAGCAGGGATCCAGAGCGAGACCTAAAACGTGAAAAGGAACGCGAATTGGAAAGGTATGAAAGAGAAAGGGAGCAATACCGAGCTAAGAGAGAAAGAGAACGAGAATACAAAATACGTGAAGATGAACGGCGATACCGGGGTCGTCTAAAGGAGTGGGAAAATCGGGAAAAGGAAAAAGAGCGTGCCCGCAAACAAGAGAGGGAAAGGGAAAAGGATAGAGAACAGGACAGGAAATATGAGATATTAGAACAAGAGAATGATGATGGATATAGCAAAAAGATAAAATATAGAAGTAGTGGGGAGGAAAGAGAAGAAAGAAAACGAAGGTTAAGGGAAAAGGAAGAAGATATAGAAGACAAGATTAAAGAGGAAGAAGAGATTGCTGAGGCGAAGAAGAAAGCCGAAGAGGAAAGGGAGTAGCAGAAAGAGCAACAAAAACATGCCTTGGAGCTTTTATCTAGTACTACAACGAATGGAGCTGATAGTGCTGTTGGAAATGTATATATTTACAATCATGTGAATGTCCGGATTCGAACTCGTGACCACGGGATTGCACACATTAGCGAATGAGAATTAAAGTTAATAATTAATGTTTATGTTTACGATTAATTATTACACATTAAGTCCGGTTAACGATCGTTAAGTATTTAACGGAAAAATGACTAACGACCGTTAAATGGAAAAGAGAAGGACTAGAAATGGAAAACTTGGAAAAGTTATGGATTGGGCTTTGGGCTTTCATTGGTGGCCGGCCATAGGGCCTATACAAAGCCTAATTCACAAACTTGTTCCCTAAGTTTACCTACTAGTATATAAGGAGGGGTAGGTTCTAGGGTTTCATACACTTGTGCATTGAATTAACCCTAGATCTCTCCTCTCCTCTCTCTAGTCTAATATTCAGCCGAACACCCCAAGTAAGGGAGTTTGGTTTCGTTTTTCTTAAACGAGGACTTGTGTTAGATCTAGCAATCGCTTGATTCGTTTGGTTAATTCGTGTGTACAAGAACGTGGTTGTAAGACATTATTCTTACACCAATAAGTACTTCTTTGTTTTGTTTTGCTCGAGGGTTGTTTTGCTTTGCTCGAGGGATTTGACATTCGCAAGAGGTACGTTACGCATACTTTCAGTTAATTAATTTATTTGTTATGATCTTAAGTCTTCCGCTGTGTACTCTTGATGTCTTTATGTTTTATTGTATTTTATATATCATAAACTCAACAGTGGCATCAGAGCCTTGTATAACAAGTAATTAATTACTGAAACACATAAATAAAATAAACATGTTGTGTTATTTTTTGTATGCATAGATCTAGGGTTTGCTAAACCTAAACCCTAATATTTTAAAGGGGGCGTTTATTTTGGTACCCTTATTAGGGTTTTGTAAACTATTGTTTTAATTGGATTAGAAACCCTAAGATGCATACAACTTTATGTGTATATGCGTAACTTTGATTTAATTGCATTAATTGTTAAGTGTAATTTTATGTCCATGATAATTACATGCATGTTTTATCATGGATATGCTTTTATTGTATGTCTTTCGTGGTTAAGTGATATACACTAATTTTGATAGATCTAAAATTGGGGAAGACCTCAATATATATTAATTGGTTAATTAATAGGATTTATCTAAACCGTTTGCATGTGGCTAATTGATATGCATGACTTTATTTGTTATGCATTTATTGTTTATTTGTTTATTTTTTTAAATACTTGCTTGTTTATGTTTTGTAACAAGGGTATTTTTACAAGAAAAATAAACTGATCTAAACAATGGTGAAACATGTATTTTTTAAGAATAGTAATCATAATCGTTTAATTGATTGATGACTTTGGTACAAATGACTGAACGGCTCACCCATGAGAATGAACTAATAAAAGGGGTTTAAAGAAGTGCGCACAGTCACACTGAAAGGATGTCTAAGGTTGTGCTTTAGCGCGTACCTGGTCCTCTGCCCTCTGTAAGTTCGAATGGAGCTACTTAGTAAGCCATTATATGTGCAAGCTCATCTTAAGGGCGAATTAGTGTTGATTCCATGCGCCACTTCGGTGGTAATTATCCGAAACACTAAGTGTTTACACTTATGCAAAAGTAC
Source organism: Chrysanthemum seticuspe (assembly GCA_019973895.1). Lineage (NCBI taxonomy): Eukaryota > Viridiplantae > Streptophyta > Magnoliopsida > Asterales > Asteraceae > Chrysanthemum > Chrysanthemum seticuspe. Next base: position 28,864,802 of record BPTQ01000009.1, on the reverse strand, counting down.
GGTATAATGGATGATAATTAACACTAAATTCCTTGATTGGTGAAACCAATACCTCAATTAAAGTTTGATGATGAAAAACTTAAACATTAAAACAAGATATAAATGTTTTAATAAAACCTATGTTACAAAGATGAATGCATGACATCTTTGTACATATTTGATTTAACATCAAAACTATTACCCTTTAATTTAAGTTATATGCCATCCAACGAAACGGAAACACCTAAGATTACTTTCTATTTGCGTGAGATCGTGACTTAGATAGTAATCAAAGGGTAAAATGTCCACGTGTCGTGAGAACGGGCATGGACGATTTTGCAGTTTCTTAAGTTGGACAACTTAATTGAGTTTTGTAGTGAGAACTGGCAACTCAAGGCATAAGATGGGATAAAACATGTTTACATGGCAATTGAAATTGGCTATATGTAAATCCCATAAATCTAGGAATTGCAATTGAAATTGGCAATTGAGCACAAGCTCTACCACTTTGTATAAGGTTCATTACTAGCAGATCAACTGACGTGATGAGATTATGACAATTTGGATCCTAGTTTTCAGTGAAAATTAAATGGTTATATGTTTATGAACCATGGGTGTTTAATTTTCTTGAAAAGGTTAATTATCGAAAATACTAAAATTGAATTTTGTAATTCTTTTGAATGTATAATTGCAACATTTAACCGTAAACGAAGTTTAGTCTTTGATCAATAAATTGTTCCATTCTGCTTTCAAACAAATGTTTGATCGAGAATAATTTACCGAAAAGACAAACGAAGTCTCTTTTCCATGGGAGAAGCATGAGACTCAATCCTATTCCTTTTCATGAATGAGAAAGGTATAATAGGAACATTTGAATTGTCTAAATTCTAAATGTAACTCATAGCAATGAATTGCACATCTTATTTTCCATAAAGATTTCATTACCTTCATTTGGTGAATGAATTCTTTTGTAACAACATGAATGTTGATTAACTGGAAAATATGTATGTGAGTTACTAAATTAGAAGCTAGACTAATTACCGCGAAAATTGGTAAAAGGCAAACTAGCATATTTTATCTAGTTGTTTTGCTTTAGCCTTTAAAGGTGCTACATACCAGTATGGTCATGGTAGGCCTGTTAAGGAAGAAATTGCATACCCAATTTTTCAAGTTAATGACTTTGATGGATAACCCAGTATTCATAGTAGAATACACCTTTTAATACCTTAGTAATGATTACGTATGGTTCTTCAAAGGTGTAGGAAAGTAAAAGGCAAGCAAGTTGTTTTCACTGGTTATGAAACACTTACAATGTTGTCAAATTCAGTGGGAGCATTTGTGTTGCATTACTGAATAAGAAGTTGTTTTAATGATTTCTAATTCAGTGGGAGCTACAAGCCTTATTTGCTGTGTAGTAATTCAAATTATCTCTTGAAAATCATGTAGATAATTACTTTCCAATTGTAGGCATTTATGTTTTTTAAGGATTGTCATGTGCGTTTCCTTACAAATATATATAGTCCTATATCTACTAGTTATATCTATGACACAAATCATATTAATCAAATAAACGAACGTGTATCGTGTTGTTTATATGATACATGATGTTGTTCCGTGCACAAGTGGGAGAAATCTTTATTGTGTGCAAGATACAACACATATAAATATGATTTAAATGGATTCTCTTGATCGCAAGGTAAGAGAGTTACGTTCTAATAGGAATTATATATTTTATATGTATGATTGCCTTATTAAGAACATGTGTCAAGATGATAACAAAGACTACTTTATTTTCAAAATTTATGTCATTCAATATTTAAGAAACACTTGTAGTTACAATTTATGTTACGTGAGAACGTGAACTAGATTATAGCCCAAGGTAAAATATCCACGTGTCGTGAGAACGAGCATGGATGATTTTGCAGTTTCTTACGTTGAATTTTCATGGAATGACATAATTAAATGAAGTAATCTAACACTACTTTGAATTTAAGTATTCGTTGAATGACTTAAATATATGTAGTAAGTATTAACTTGAAATATTAATTGAAACCTGAGGTGGTGTTCATAATTACTTTAATTAAAAAATGTTTATGGTTTTGTAAAGTCACAAACATAAAGTCTTTTAATACAAGACTTACAATATAAAGTAAGAAGTTAACTTGCTATGTTTTAAGACATATGCATGAAGTCAATGAGGTGATCAATGACTTATAACGTATAGTGGGATTATAACTGATATGTCTTTTGACTTGGTCAAAAATACTTGTGTTATAATACATGCAATTGACTTGGTAATTCTATTGTACCATTAAGTTTTACTTTGTTGGTAAATAGATGAGCCAAAAAGTAGATGGTTATCTTAAATATTGTTAGATTATCTTACAATATTAATTCTAATGAAATACCATAGTTTTATGGTATGTTCAGTTAGAAGAATCAAAATCTATTGGCATGTTTGATTCAAGATAACTATAGTTTCTTCCAAAAGTTATCAAGTTAGAATATTGAGTATAGATTGAATATACTCAATAAGACTCCAACCTAGAAGATTAATAAGACACCATTTGTTTATGGAATGTGATGAATCACATTAAGTCTTATAATGAAGTTCTGAATTTGTTAAACTGCTTGTATAGTGAGTTGTAACAAAATAATGTTAGGAACTGTCAATGTTTTTTGTAATATCCCAAAAGAGAACAATGTATTGTTGCTCTACTTGCTAAACTATTTAAAGGTAATCTTTAAATTGTTAAAGGCAAGTGGGAGTTTTGTTTAGATCTTGAAAGATTAAATTACAAAATACATAATCTTCTAAAATGCACTAGCAAATATCATGATGAGGCTAAACATGTATATGATAGACCTCAATATGATGGAATTGTCATTCATAGATCCGCAAGGATATCTCAGATATTTAATATGTTGAGAAATATGAGTTACAGGATCATGGTAAGCCTGATAATCATAATGATGAATTTACCAAATGATGAATTGTGGTAAATCAATCATACTATGAATGTTGAGATGTTGTCCATAAAGATAATCAACTTTAGATACTTGGTTTATCTTAATAATGAATATGAGTTTCTTCAAAGGATGGAAACCTTAGTGGTTTAAATCTTTATGTAGAAATCATATGGACAAAATTGTACACATATTTAATGCATGTCTAGTGATAATAATATTAATCATATTTAAGCAATTAACTATGATTGAATATTCTTTACTAGATCCATTAAATAGAAGTATAAAGATTATAATTGTCATACTTAGTTTCATTGATATGAAATTTTGACAATGAATGTCATAACTCTTTGTTGTGGAATTACTTTTGCGAGGACGATGAGTAATACAAAGAAGTTTTATGAATTCAAATAATCCTTGGATATGTACAAACTGCAAGAATCCATAAATGGATATATGCATGCATCTATGAGATGATTCTTATGTTTAATATTAAATCCATGTTTGATTTAATAATTAAAATAAGATAGCTCATAAGTATTCCTGAAAGCTAGTGGGAGTATTATTTTTATTTTCTTAAATCTTATAAGTTGTATGGGCAACTACATTCCACTTAAATTAAGTTTTAGTTGGGAATGAAACTTTGTTTGTAAGATTTGGAAATAAGACATGCAACCTTGGAATATATGTTTATTACTATAAACATATGCGGTAAAATAAATGAGTCTAATAAAACATGATAAATACATATCTTTAACAAGATATAATATGAATCAGATCTTAAAGTTTAACTTGAAGATTCATCATGTACATCATGTTGTGTATAAGATTGTTGTGTCATGCTTGGTTACAAGATGATTTGACAACATTGAAAGTTGTTAGTGTAATAAATATTTTAAAAGGAATATGTTTGGATTTAGAATCACATTCCACAGTCTGGATATGCTCCTAGATTCTATGGACGAAAATATGGCAATTATTTCATAATTGTCATTGCCAACAAACTTGAGTTTGGTAGGCACCAACATTACACTATAACTGTTCAAAGTTTACGGATGTTTAAAGTGCATATTGTTGTACACAATGATGCTGGTATAATTGAGATGACACTCAATTCTAGTCATGGTATTCTTGATAATGACCATGTTGACTAGTTATGCTCAACTAAGAGCATAGTTGCATTATACATTAAAGAATGAAGAATACTTTAAAACTTTAAAAGTTTTGAAAGATGATTGTCATATAAAGGTGGTTCAGGTTATCACGCACCTTATGGAATGATATGACAATATCAAGATATGTGTAAACACATACAAGAAATTCAATTATTGAATTTTTGAAATAAGTATTCTCAAAATTCTTGTAGATCAAAGTTAGTTGAAATTATGCCTTGTCAACAAGTATGAGTTGCATGACTTGTGGCAAAATTCATTAACTGATAATTATCATGCATTGATCTATTTAGTATTTGGATAAAGGATGTTAAACAATTATTATTTATAATGAATTAAAGTACGGTATACGTTTAATTTCATTTATAATATTGTGTCCTGTATTTGCATGTTTAAATCCTTGAATAACTTAAATTATTCTAAATAGTCCGTTGTCAATCAATAACATGGGAATGATATTGAATTAAGACAAATCTGAGTATTAGTTAGAATATACTTGAAAGTATATTGATGCGTAGCATGACTAATTTCAGATGATATTCAATGAATTGAGTATAGGACTTATCCCACCCGCATGATGATACTTTATGGATCTTTGTCATTAAGTATATCATGGATATTTATCCTCTGACTTGAGATACAAGAGATATGTCATGGATGTAGTGCATTTTTGTGAAGCAATCTAACGCTATACGTAACTGGTAGTTATAAGGGTTGTTTTCAGAAGTGTTGCGAAATTTATGAATCCTGCTTGTAGTCAAAATGGGATTTGTTTCCTTCAAATTTATTTTGAAGTATAATACTACTGGGCCCCTCGTAGGGTTGTTAAGATGTTTGCATGGCCATGCCCAAGGTCTTCTGGAATATGTTCAGAAGAATTGGTAATCTTAATCAATCATATAAAGCGAGAAACAGAATAGTTAATTAAGAAATGAGTAAGATCCATATTCTTATTAACATGGTATTAGAAATAAAAGGATGAATATGATGATGAATCATCAAACTTGGTTTTTCTCCAGAAAACCATACACGAGTTGTACCGGGGGGCATTGGCGTGTTGCTAGACGCTAACCAATGTCATTTCACGTTTTGTAAACATATCCAAGTGGGAGCTGTTGGAAATGTATATATTTACAATCATGTGAATGTCCGGATTCGAACTCGTGACCACGGGATTGCACACATTAGCGAATGAGAATTAAAGTTAATAATTAATGTTTATGTTTACGATTAATTATTACACATTAAGTCCGGTTAACGATCGTTAAGTATTTAACGGAAAAATGACTAACGACCGTTAAATGGAAAAGAGAAGGACTAGAAATGGAAAACTTGGAAAAGTTATGGATTGGGCTTTGGGCTTTCATTGGTGGCCGGCCATAGGGCCTATACAAAGCCTAATTCACAAACTTGTTCCCTAAGTTTACCTACTAGTATATAAGGAGGGGTAGGTTCTAGGGTTTCATACACTTGTGCATTGAATTAACCCTAGATCTCTCCTCTCCTCTCTCTAGTCTAATATTCAGCCGAACACCCCAAGTAAGGGAGTTTGGTTTCGTTTTTCTTAAACGAGGACTTGTGTTAGATCTAGCAATCGCTTGATTCGTTTGGTTAATTCGTGTGTACAAGAACGTGGTTGTAAGACATTATTCTTACACCAATAAGTACTTCTTTGTTTTGTTTTGCTCGAGGGTTGTTTTGCTTTGCTCGAGGGATTTGACATTCGCAAGAGGTACGTTACGCATACTTTCAGTTAATTAATTTATTTGTTATGATCTTAAGTCTTCCGCTGTGTACTCTTGATGTCTTTATGTTTTATTGTATTTTATATATCATAAACTCAACAAGTGCTATGTTAATTGATGGAAGCTTGGCGGAAATCAGAAATAAGGCTTCTGACCACCCGACCACTGATATTGAAATGGCAGATGCAGACGAAAACGGTAAGTTTTTCAACCAGTTAAAACCAGTCCTTGTCCTAGATCTTTTTACTTCCTGTTTTTTACTTTTAGAATGACATATCACATGTTATTAAATATTGGGTTATAATTTATACTCGCAATTAATAATCAAGTTAAAACAAGATTTACTAAATTTTTGGAAAATGAGCATTTAACATTTCTAATCCTTTGAAGAATGAAAATACCCTGTTTTCGAAAAACACCTTAGATCATTCTTTTGATAGTGTACAATTTAAAAAGATTTATACAAATATCAGAAAACTACGTTTAATATCATATGGAAAACACCAAAGGCCTTTGGTATGTGATTGGCCCATCAACCAAAAGGTGGGTTGACGCATAATATGTGAGTGAGTTTTTGCCTTTCATAAGATATATCACATGGAAAAACAGTTTTACGTTTTGTGCATAAGTGAATGGACTTTAGGACCAAATATTCGGGCTTAATCGGTCCTAGGGATAGTCTCATGTTTGGGCTTGTTTGTTCATCTGTATTATTAACCACCACTGGGGTTCCGTATAACAGGTAACAGGAGTACACAAAATGGGACTGGTGACGACTCAGTCATGGAGTCTGCGACTGCTTCACAGACAGGACAAAACAATACCGTCGGAACTAAAAAGTTAGGATTTGGTCTTGTGGGTTCGGGAAAAAGAACTACAGTCCCTTCTCTATTCCATGAAGAGGAAGATGAGGATGCACAGAAGGATAAAAAGATGCGACCTTTGGTTCCTATAGATTATTCAACCGAAGAATTGCAGGCTGTGAGAGAAACTACTCCGCTTGCACCATCTTCTAATTTGGCTGCAGCTGCTGAATTTGCAAAACGAATTGGACATGCAAATACAAAAGAAGAGACCTGATTCAGAAAGGGAACGCAGTAGACGATCCCATGATAAATCAAGCCATCGAGATAGGGACCGGGAGGAGACTAACCGATCCAGAGATGAAACAAGAGAGAAAGAGAATGTGAAGACACCAGATAATAAGAAGCTTTTGGATGCAAAACAATTAATTGACACCATTCCAAAAACCAAGGACGAGCTCTTTTTGTATCCAATAAATTGGGCAACTTATGACAAGGTTAGTATAGAATTCTTGCTTTATAGTTTACTTATAAATCGATTGATTTGATTATGTCTGATCCCAAATTGGTAAGCTGAAAGGATTGAGCAAAAAGATAGAATGGGTCAAATGAAATAGAAGCCATCCTAAGCTTAGTAAAATGCATAAAAACCTTCTAAATCTCTATGTAAATTGAAGTTGAATTATTTTGTTAGTAATATAGGTTTTTGTACTCATGTTTACCACACTACAGTTGATGGCCTTGTAAATTGGTTTTTATAAGCTGTTCATCTTTCAAGCCTTAATGGCAGTCCTGATAGGCCTTTGGTAGGTTTCCAATGTGTGAAGGGTAAGTAGCTTTGGTGGGCAGTGTATGGAGATAGGAATAGTGACGAGTGAAAGATGTACCTACTTGGTCCTATCTATACACACACAAAAAAGCTACCTGTTTGACTTGTTTCCAAATTCCTACTCGCCCATTTTCCACTCTTGCTTGCTTAATTGCCAAGTCTTTTTCTATGAATTATAATTGAATGTTGAATATTTTGTAAAACGGCGAACCTAGCTGTACACATTTAGACATACAAACACAGAGTTTTATGTCTATTACATACGTATTATGATTTGTTAGAATTTTTGGTATTCTTAAACTTGCCCTTTTTTGCTTAGGGGGAGATAGTTTAACTGCTAAATACTTTTAGTTAAATATGGCATCTTTTGTTTAGATTGGATACTTACACGAGTAATAGCCACTAGGCGTTCTATTTGAATAAGGTCATATCAATGTGAACTATTTTTCTCCCGATAAAAGAGAGAAGCAAAAACTAGCCAACTAGGTATGACTCCCTCCCCTGTATTTTGCCTAGAGTTCTTTCTTGTTGAGATACGTGTGTGACATTGCAAAACAATTGTTTTTTTATGGGTTCGGATAGGTATTTTGTTCGATTAATACAGTGTTATTTAACGATCAGATATGTTTATAACAAGGTAAGGATTTCGTATGGGAATATTCAATGACCTTAGGTAGTGTCCATATATTAGATCAGTATGATTTGTAAGTATTGGTTAGTAAGTGTCTTTTTTTGTTTTCAGTATAACATTATTTCTTGACATTATACAGAATGGATTGCATGAACGGATGAGACCATGGATCTCCAAGAAAATAACCGAATTTTTGGGCGAGGAAGAGACAACATTAGTAGATTATATTGTGTCAAGCACTCAAGAACACGTGACAGCAAATGAGATGTTAGAGCGGCTTCAGTCTATTTTGGACGATGAAGCTGAAATGTTTGTGTTAAAGATGTGGAGAATGCTCATTTTTGAAGTGAAGAAAGTGGAGACTGGTCTTGCAGGAAGAGCCAAGGCTTAAACGCTCTCCTTTGTTGCTATCATTGTGGTATTATCGTCTTCTGTTATAGCATTAGTACATTTCTTTTCCGGAACATTTTTTAGACAACTTTGATAAAAAGTCAAATCTAAAGATCAATTTAGCTGACATATCGCCAACATCGTCTTCTGAATAATTTGTTCTATTTTGCTAATCCTGTAGTCCCAAGTTTCACCTTTTAAATCAAGCGAAGTTTTGTCTCTGATTCTGTATTTGTTCATAACTTACTGGTATGAATGCTACTTACTCGGGGTTGCTTGGAAGTAATTGCCTATTCCCACATGGTAGTGTGAATATGCAATAACTTCTAAGTGGTAGATTACAGTAAGCTTAATGAGATAATTAGCTTATTATGGAACGAGTTAAATGTTTTTAGGATGTATGTGCATGTTTTTGTGATTTGAGGATGTGCTAAATATTTGTAGGAGTTTTGCCAAGGTGCCCTTAATGGACGCGCTGAGGCGTAGTTTGCAAAGATACACTTTATAAGCAAGTATGACACTTGATCCATGTTTTATTACATGAATAATGAGAGTTCGATTCTGCCTCAAGCATCTTTCATCAAACATTTTGCTCCTACCTCATTTCATGATAAATATTAAATTAATGTATGCACGCAATTATAAATATTTAAATGAAAACATGAAATACTCTGATATTTAAATGAATACACGAGATTGTATATATACGAACGACTCATGTTGTCTCTCTTTATGAGTGTGTAAGGATATTCGAAAAAGTATATTTTTTTTATTATTATATACGTTCAATAACGAGTCATGTTATTCTTCTTTATAAGTTTAACACGCGTGTACACGGGTTTAAAAGTTAAATATGGCTACAATTATATCAACAAGAATATCAATATCAAAATGAAGGTACGACTTCATAAGTTACTAGGATGTGAAAAATAATTATTAATAACGCAACATAGTTTTTCAAGGGTCATTATATGCTATTAAACATGCATAACGTTTAGAATATGATATCGATAGTTAAATTTAAATAACATCAACCTTAACATCATGTCAGTTGAACAACATCAAATCGTACGTTCAACAAAAATATATAAAAAATATTAATCAGTATAAATATATAATAAAAAGCTTATGTAAAAAACCGGACCGCATGGGTATTAGAACTATATAAGTATAAAGATTTTACATAATTTTATAAAATAATTTATTTAACAATCACGCATATGCAGAATTTTAAAAACTAGTTCAAAGCAACAAGAAATTTCCTATCTCCTAAAAAATATCACAATATAGAAAATGATGTGTAACAAATACAAGTTCGTAAGAGTTTCCTAACGTCATTTGAGACCATTAACTTCGGTCTTCAATTTAGGACCATCAACTTCAGTCTTCATTTGAGACCATTAACTTCAGTTTTCAAAATAAGACATAGTTATTTTGCATACTCTTGAAAAACAAAAAGATAAGAAATTAATTTAAGACTAACCAGTTTAAATTATTGGACATATATAGCATCATCACTTAATTTCTATGGCTTTTTCAAATATTGAAAATTTGTAGTAGTAATTAGTTAAGCTATGGCTTTTTCAAATGTCGAGACTTTTTCAATAGCAATTAGTCAAACTTCAAAGCATGTATAATTTAAAAAAAAGAAAAAGAAAAAAAAAAGCAATAAGATATTTCCAAACTCATCAATAAATATCACAAAATAGAAAAGGATGTCTAATAAATACAAGTAATGCATCAATCATTGAAAAACGCAATCCACAAAAAGATAAAAAGATTAACCCTAGCTAAAGGTATTACTCGTCCCCGCTTCTCTACACGGGTAATGTGCTAGTACTTATTAACAACTATGCTTATTATAAGGTATCAATTAATATAACCTGAACAATCCTAAAAGTTATAACAACTCTCACCACAAAAATATAAACAACTATGCGTCCACGAATATGCACAACAATTTTCTTTAACTCACTGTTTCAATATTATTTTAATTAACGTCCTTAACATCCTTTATTCATTATAAAATATAAGTTCAATTACTAATAGTACCTTTTTGTTGCCTTATAATTATATTATTATACAACTTCGCCAAAACATATATATTTTACTCATGAATCTCCGCCTACTAGATTGATTAACAACCGTTTTTTGTTATATTTTCGATTAGTTAAATTGTTTACCTTTTTATCCTGTGATGTTCGCGAGTCACTAAGTTAGGAATTTGTATATTAGTGGGAATTTATTTTGAATTTACTTAAGCTTTTTTTGGCCATTTTTATCGAGACTCCTATATGTGTACGTAGTAATTAAATTATTCTTTAAAGTTTACTAAATCAACATAGTCGAAAATTTTAGAATTTGTTGAGTTAATTTGTAGATGGATCAATATATCATTCTCGGAACTATATGTATATTATATAGGTGTCCTTTATATCACGTTATCTAGTTTGTTACCTTATGAATGGGTTACTTTATTTGGGTCCATTTATTTGGTTAGTATTTAGAGAGCACGTTGCATTGGTCAATGGTGGAGCTAGAAGAAATTTCGTGGAGGGCCGAAGCAAAATTTTTTTCTAGAAAAACATTAATGGGAGGGCCAAGATGAAATTTTTTTATTTATTTTTTTTTATTATTTTTTTAAACACATGAAATCGCGAAAAAATACACTAACGAGCTTAGGCCTAGGGGGTCGGGACCCTCCCCGATCCTCACATAGCTCCGTCCCTGGCATTGGTTATAGCATCCCACGTTATAGCTTTTTTGTTTCCTATAGCGGCGCCATGTGCGTTTTAGCTCCATCGGTCCCCTTGCGTTATAGCACCATCGGTCCCCTTGCGTTATAGCACCATCGCCATGTATAGAACGGAATTTATCGGAGTTTTTCCCTTTTTTTTTAACGTAAAAGTGGAGTGAGTGTGGCTTTTGGTTGTGTGTTATGGGAATTATTAGAGAAAATGTTTTTTTGGTTGTGTGTTATATGCATGTTACAGAATAAAAGTTGATGTGATGGTGTGTATAACACACTTATAACATTGTATTGCACGTAGCTCTCTTATATTCTTATTTATGTCACATAACTATTCGAGGACCAAAAGATATCACATGTTGGATGGACCAAAAGATGTCACATGTTGGATGCACATGCAATAAGTACAAATTGCAAAGACTTTAGATTTTTTAGACGTATAGTTTGGGACTTCAATTTTTTCCATGAATATCTGCACCACACAAATATATATCACATAAGTTGGGGGATCAAAAGATATAACGTTGGATGAACATGCAATAAGTACAAATTGCAAAGACTTGAGAGTCTTTAGACGTCTACTTTGGGACTTAAATTTTTTTTCCATGAATATCTGCACCACACAAATATATATCACATACAAATTGGAGGACCAACGATATCATCACGTTGGATGAACATGGAATAAGTACAAATTGCAAAGACTTTAGAGTCTTTAGACGTATAGTATGGGACTTCAATTTTTTTCCATGAATATCTGCACCACACAAATATATATCCGTTCTCGTTCAATTATTCTTTTTGTAAGTATATATAAAGCTGCATGGAGGCGTATATGTTGATATATCAGATAAAATAACATCAATACAAATACTTTTGAGCCTTTCACAAAAGGAATTCGTCCAGCTTACTTACAACATTTATACATTATGAGAGAAAATATTTGCTTTTACTTTATGCAAACTCATGTTTTGCTTATCTTTTCACTTGTACTACTATGGTTTAATACCACGGCAGCCACTTCCCATGGCCACAAACTGGTTGTAGCAGCAGGAGGGGCTACTAATACGTGCATCGATAGTGAGAGAGAAGCTCTTCTTGGTTTCAAAGCTCGCCTTCTAGACCCCGATGACCTGCTCTCTACATGGAGACCCGAAGAAGAAGAAGATTGTTGTAAATGGAGTGGAGTCACGTGCGACAACCAAACTGGTCATGTCACAATGCTTGACCCGTGCGACTATCCAGGTGGTGGGGTGAGATTAGCATTTCATTGCTTAACTTAACTTACTTGAATCATCTAGATCTGTCCTACTGTTCTTTTCATGGAACGATCCCTTCGTTTATTGGCTCCATGACTCATATAAGTTATCTTGACCTTTCTGATAACGAGTTTACTGGAACCATTCCCACCTTTATTGGTAACATGACCCAATTAATTTCTCTTGACCTTTCTTATAATCAGTTTTCTGGCACCTTTCCCAAGTCCATTTATTTCTTAACCGGTTTAACTTTTGTAGACCTTTCTTATAATCAGTTGGTTGGAACCATTCCTATGTCCATTGGTTATTTGACAAATTTAATAGAGCTTCACCTAGGTGACAATAATTTTAGTGGAACCATTCCCGAGTCCATTGGTAACATGACCAATTTAACAATCATTGACCTTAGTTGGAATAATTTCAGTGGAATCATTCCGAGATCCATTGGTTCATTGACCGGTTTAACTTCTCTTGAACTTGTAGGGAATCAGTTGGTTGGAACCATTCCCATGTCCATTGGTTATTTGACAAATTTAATAGAGCTTCACCTACGTCGTAATAATTTTAGTGGAACCATTCCCGAGTCCATTGGTAACATGACCAATTTAACAGAGCTTCACCTAGATGATAACTCTTTCTCTGGAACCATTCCCGAGTTCATCGGTTCCTTGACCAAACTAACATACCTTAACCTTGGTTATAATAATTTCAGTGGAAGCATTCCGAGATCCATTGGTTCATTGACCAAATTAACAGAGCTTTACCTAGACGATAACTCTCTCCATGGAACCATTCCTCCAGAATTTGGAAACCTCACCAGTTTGCAAATTCTTTCACTATATTCCCTCGGTAGTTGTACAGCTGAAAATTTAGATTGGTTGTCTTCTCTATCTTCTTTAAGTGACCTTGATATGAGTGGAACTTCTCTGGCCAAAGCAAATAACTGGGTAAATGTAATTATAGGTCTCCAAAACCTATCAAGTTTAAGCTTAGGCAGATGTGACCTCTCAAAAGTCATGCATCCATATTCTTCACTTGTCAACTCTACTTCATCTATTGATTACCTTAATCTCGATAACAACAATCTCAACTCATCAGTTTATCGTTGGTTGTGCCCATTACTTGGCAATAGGCTTGAAACTTTTTTTGTTTCTCGCAACTCGTTTGATGGGAATCTTTCAGATTTTCTGAACAACCTGTCTCGATGCACATCCCCAAATATGTTAACTATATTGGATGCTTCAAATAACCAATTAACAGGGTCATTGTCTGATGAGATTCAAAACTTTTCATCCCTAAATGTGTTGAACCTACATTCCAATCAGTTAAATGGAACAATAAGTGACAAGTTGTGGCAACTACCCACACTTGAAGAACTGCACCTATCTTCCAATTCTCTTAGAGGTGTTATCTCTGAAAACATTGGAAAATCAAATCTTTCGTATGTTGATCTTTCATACAACTCACTCGAAGGAGCGCTTTTTAATGATGACGTGTCAATCCTTTCTACGAGTGTAGAGTATATTGATTTCAGCTCCAATAAGCTAGGACCTCGTTTCCCCAAATCGATACAAAAAATGAAAAAACTTTGGCATCTTGATCTTTCCAACAATAGCATTTCTGACACAATTCCTACTGAGTACTGGAACCAATGGCGCCCTTCTCAATTGAGGTATTTGGATCTCTCTTTCAACAACATAAGTGGGAAATTACCAGAATCATTATCAAGTCCTGACCTTGAAAAAGTAGATTTGAGTTCCAACTGCTTTTATGGTCCAATACCTACTTTTCCGGCACGTATAATTTTTTTAGATCTGTCACATAACTCATTGACGGGGAAACTTCCGGACAGCTTGAAGAATTTGACGTATCTAAAAGTTCTTAATTTAGGCCACAACATGCTATCAGGATATATTCCTCCCTGTGTAGGATGTTTGGGTCAACTCGAGACGTTATCTTTATACAACAACAGTTTCTCTGGAGAATTGCCATTGTCTTTGAAGAATTGCACCAAGTTGAGCCTTTTGGACTTGGGGGCCAACAAATTATATGGTAATATTCCTGTTTGGATTGGTACAAACTTGTCAAGGTTGTACGCTCTTAGCCTAAAATCAAACAACTTTTCTGGAGCCATCCCTTCAGAAATATGTCAATTAGTAAGTCTTCAAATCTTAGACTTGTCATTTAACAATCTCCATGGAACAATCCCTTCGTGTGTGCATAATCTTACTTCCATGGTTCAAAAAGGAGTGTTTACGAAACAGAATCTACATCATTATCTTAGTAATTTTACTTTGCCACACACGTTTGGCACTTATGAAAACAGCTATATTGACAATCTGTTGATTGAATGGCAAGGAAAGGTAAATGAGTTTAGTAGCAATCTGGGATTGGTGAAGACAATTGATTTGTCAACCAACAATCTCACAGGACAAATCCCATATGAGATTACCAATCTGCAGGGATTAGTAGTACTAAACTTGTCACACAACGATCTACTTGGAGAGATTCCAAAAGACATTGGTCAAATGAAAGAACTTCAAACTTTGGATTTATCCAAAAACAGTTTCTCAGGAGGGTTGCCACCAAGCATGTGTCAGATGAATTTTTTAAATTATCTTGACGTGTCGCATAACAACTTGTCTGGGAGGATTCCATCAAGCACTCAACTCCAGTCCTTTGAACCATCAAGGTACATTGGAAATGCTGGACTATGCGGACCTCCCCTGACCAAGTATTGTTCCGGAGAGAAAATTTTAGTTGGTGAAAGTAAGAGTGATGGTGAAGCCATAGATGAACTTAAGAGATGGTTTTATATTGGAGGGGCAGCTGGTTTTCCTACTGGATTTTGGATAGTAGTTGGCGCTTTACTTTTTAACCGCCGTGCGAGACATGCTTTTTTTTGGTGTCAAGATAGCTTGAAAGATTGGGTGTATGTCAAGGTGGCGGTGTTCATGGCAAAATGGCGAAGGGTTGCACCTGCGTAGTTGTATATGTTTTTTGTATGTTTTTTTTTATCTGCTTAGTATTGTAATTTCATGCTTCACTTGTATTTGGCAATGGTTTTAAGTCCCGGTTATTAATAAAATTGCCACTAACACCATGGGTGGCCATTTCCACGCGTTGTGTTATATACGACATCTCCATATGTTCATATAGTATAAATTGTATAAGAATATGATGCACGGAAGGTGTTTACTAAAATGATTTACATAGAATTGCAACATACTTGATGATGTTAATGTATCATGGCTTGCTAAAGTGAACATGAACCTTTACGATAAGATATCATGCTTCAAAAGAAACTGCTGGGGGTGTAATACAGGCCAATTAAGTTTGAAGCCAATGGCTTGCTAATGTGTTGAATGTGTTGAAGTCTAAGTGTGGTGTAAAGACTGTAGCGTTTGAAGCCAATGTAGGTGTTTAACCCCTCGACGCACCTAAGAAAATCTGAATAATGATATTGTTTTTCTTTGTAAGCTTTAGTTTTGTTTTTAATCGCTAAAATAAAAATCATTAGAAAATTTCTTAAGTCAGCACACTGGTTTCTACAATGGATTATTAGTCCCTACCACAAGATAGCGAATGCACATCAAAAAACTGTAACAAACATAAATTGACGGTGATGTTTGTCTTCATTAGTATCGGCTACAATTCTTGTTTAATCCATTGCCATAACAAGGACCACATGTTGCTTCAATTCCACTAAACATTTTCTCAATTTCGTGTTCTGTTACATACACTCAATAGTAGTGACTTGATCTAATTTTGCTTACAGTTTTATAAATATACCTCTAAAGTCATAGCATACGATTAATATGCTCCATGTTAGTGTGAAAATGCTCTTACTTTTTTAAACGGATAATTACTCGTAGTAATGAACAAGAAATAAGTATGTCGGTAACTGCTGGTTTCTGGTGCGAGCACCTAAAAATTAAGATTTTACATTTATAAAGAACCAAGAAACTTGAGCCTGATATCTCATTTAATTATTTGATTATGGTTTTCAGCATCCACATTAGTCTCATCTTGTCATTGTGGATACCAACCACGATGAAAAGAGAAAATGTCAGATAAAGAAAGCTTTGCAATTACCTACCACTTTTAGCTAATGATTTTATTCATCAAGTTATGGTAACTGTTCGAAGAAATTCAACAAACCAGTTTTCTAGAGCGGAACCACGAATCAAGAACTACTCCAACAAGACCTCGACAAAAGGGTATGATCCTTTAATGTCGAGTGGCACCAACACACACACAAAAAGATATTTTGCACTCAAACTTTTATTAAATGTGAGCAAGAAAAGAAGGTATAAATAAACCTCACACTTCATCTCTATTTATAGAGAATAAGGGGGAGAAACCTAATACTTGGTGAACAATGAATTATTAATTGAGAAGGTTAGGAGATTTTCTAATACATGATTAACCTCTTTAAGTTTGAACTAAACTACAACTAGCCGCCTAAACTTATATTCTAACTTTTACACACTAATATTCTAACAATTTCCACCTTAGTGGTGATAGTTAGCTTTCTTCGATACGCAGTAGCTTTAACTAGTGCCGGAACCATACCGGGGACCGCCTTTGTCAAGGCACCAATAGTAATACCCGCAACTAACTTTAGCTCAAAACAAGGTCCCTTTAGGCATGTATTCTCCTTCAATTCTCTAGTAAGTGTCATATACTATGCTTCGGTTGTTAACAAAGTCATCATGTGCTCCAATATAGCTTCGAAGCTCACCGCACATTCATGTATCATAAACCCCGTACCTTGTGATTGAAGTACCCATGACAGTGATCGATCTACCCATGGCGTAGTCATATTCCACAAATGCTTGTACATCTGTCTCAAATCCATGATCAAACCCATCTAACATTCACACATCCGCAGATGCTATGTAAGGTCTTATGCACACCACTTGATACTCATGACTTCCAGTTGCATATATACATGACCCCTTACTCTTCTTTTCTTCATCACGGTTCTGTGAGAAACCACCCTCCAACGACAGCGTGGAGTGGAGTTCCCCCCTAACAATATCTGAACACACGTCGTTTTTAAAACTAAAATCGTGACACCCTCAGATTATTACCACTCTAAGTCTTGAAGATCTCCATACCAAGTATATTTTCCTTTGCTTCATCTAGCAAACCCTTGGTAACCAAGATCTGAGCCATCCTTTCGTAAGTAAACCCCATATAATCTTTAGGGAAAATGATAAAAAAAAAAAAAAAAAAAAAAAAAAAAAAAAAGGAATCAAAGTTGCCACGTTTTCCTTTTCTGGGCATCAAACTTTTTTTTCCTATAGTAGCACTAAACTTGACTAATTTTCCTTTTGTGACACAAAGTCACACTTATTGTGTAATTAACATTCTTAATCCCACTAAACCCGTTTTAAGTGTGATTTTGTGTCACAAAAGGAAAATTAGGCAAGTTTAGTGCTACTATAGGAAAAAAAAAGGCATCGAAGTTGCCACCTTTTTTCTTTTCTGGGCATCGAACTTTTTTATACGTTTTCTTACGTTTTACACGTTTTCGTCCGGTTTTTTTTTACGTTTTCGTCCATTTTTACACTTTTTCGTCCGCTTTTTTTACGGTTTTGTCTATTTTTTTACGTTTTCGCCCGTTTTTTCACGTTTTCGTCTGGTTTTTTACGATTTTGTCCGTTTTTACACGTTTTCGTCTGTTTTTTACGTTTTCGTCCGTTATTTGACAATTTTGCACGTTTTCGTCAGGTTTTTTTACGTTTTTATCCGTATTAGACGTTTTTGTCCGGTTTTTAACCGTTTTCGTCTGTTTTTTTACGTTTTTGTCTGTTTTTACACGTTTTCGTCTGTTTTTTATGTCTTTATCCGTTTTTACACGCTTTCCTCCGTTTTTTTACGTTTTTGTCCGTTTTTACACGTTTCCGTCCAATTTTTTTACGTTGTTGTCCGTTTTTACATGGTTTCATCTATTTTTTTACGTTTTCGTCCGTTTTAATACGTTTTCGTAAAAAACGGACGAAAACGTATAAAAACGGATAAAAACAAAAAAACATGTAAAACAGTCAAAAAAGTAAAAAAACCCCGAAGAAAACGTGCAAAAACGGACAAAAACGTTAAAAAACAGACGAAAAACGTGTAAAATGGACAAAAACATTAAAAAAATTGGACGAAAACGTATAAAACTGACGAAAACGTAAAACACGGACGAAAAGGGTAAAAAAAATGGACGGATACGTGTAAAAACGAACAAAAACGGATGAAAACGTGTAAAAACGGGTAAAAACATTAAAAAACCGGACGAAAACAAGAAAAAACAGGCGAAAACGTAAAAAAATGAACGAAAACGTGTGAAAATGGGCAAAAACGTAACAAAACAGACGAAAACGTGTAAAAACAGACAAAACGTAACAATAAAACGGACGAAAACGTTTAAAAAAGGACAAAACCGTAAAAAAACGGACGAAAACGGTTAAAAACTAACGAAAACGTAAAAAACCGGACGAAAAAGTCTAAAACGGACAAAAACTTAAAAAAACGCTGACGAAAACGTGCAAAACGTAAATAAACGGACGAAAACGTGTAAAAACGGACAAAAACGTAAAAAAGCGGACGAAAACGTGAAAATACGGGAGAAAACGTAAAAAAAAGGACGAAAACGTATAAAAACTGACGAAAACGTAAAAAAATGAACGAAAACGTAAAAAAATGTACGGAAACGTGTAAAAACGGACAAAAAACGAAAACGTGTAAAAACGGATAAAAACATAAAAAACCGGACGAAACTTGCAAAAACGGACAAAAACGTAAAGTAAACGTTAAAACGGACGAAAACGTAAAAAAACAGACGAAAACGTGTAAAAACGGACAAAAGTGGACGACAACGTGAAAAAACGGTCTAAAACATGTAAAACCTAAGAAAACGTATAAAAAAAGTTCGATGCCCAGAAAAGGAAAAAGGTGGCAACTTCGATCTTTTTTTTTTCCTATAGTAGCACTAAACTTGCCTAATTTTCCTTTTGGGACACAAAATCACACTTAAAACGGGTTTAGTGGGATTAAGAAGGTTAATTACACTATAAGTGTGATTTTGTGTCACAAAAGGAAAATTAGTCAAGTTTAGTGCTACTATAGGAAAAAAAAAGTTCGATGTCCAGAAAAGGAAAACGTGGCAACTTCAATGCCTTTTTTTTTTTTTTTTTTTTTTTTTTATCATTTTCCCTAATCTATATAAAGGAATAGATATATGAACAGTGCATACTTCCAGTAATATATGTTATTGTCGTCATTGTTTCACCTAAAACCATTGTTGAGCATACACATACTTGACCGAGTATGCATATCTTCTTTCATTACAACCATTCACTTGGAAATTACCTCACAAATAACTGCATCCCTGAAAGTCAATGACTCATCTGCATATTATTTTATCATTGCATCAACTTCTAAAGCAGCCATAAGTCATAATATTGTCACCCTCTAAACTTGAGTTTTTCTCGTATTGAACATTGCTCCCTCTCGTGTGCAAACTGATAGGCGATTAAATCTTGAGTCAGAAAAACATGTGAGCCACACCCAGATCGGATCTCCCTAGAGTTGAGGTTCCAACTCCATGCAACATCTGTATTGAACCCGTACCTACACCAGACCCTTTGAGAGTATAATACCGGCCATTCTCAAAGTAAACCATGTCCCTAAACATGAAAATGTCAGATACCGTTGACATCCAGTGAACCCTTTGTAAAATTGATCGAACCTAGTGAAAAACTCACATGAAATAGACTAACAAGTACCTTGTGTGCAACCCTTCAAAGTATTGATTTTTCTTCGCTCTTCAATCGACTCAACCCTTGTAGAATACCCTAAAAAGAAATCGACTAACCAGAGAGCTACCAAAAAACCTTTTGAAGTAAATCTTTTGTCAATTAAACCCTAGCAAACCTGAAATTTAAAACCCAAACTAGCTAGTCGGCAAAACCCTTGATGATAGAAGTGTCTAACGATGAAAACCCCGTAAGGTGTTATATTTTATTGATTCATAATTTATAATGGTGACTACACATGAAACCCTAGAAATTCTAAGCCCACAAACGGGCTTGGGTCATATATCTTCTAATACTCTTTTGCAATCCGAGCGGCGAAATCGCGAAAGCTCGGATAGGATGAGAAAACTAAATAAACATTAAAGCAATAAAAACATAATTTGTTGATGAAGAATTCGGGAAGCGAGCGGAAGCAATTCTTCAAGAAGCAGTAAAAGCAAATAAATGCAGTAGCAAAAGAAAATAACATATTTGTTGATTAAGACATCCGACAACGATTGGAGATTAATCTTTACCATGCAGCAAAAGCAGAAGCAACGAAACAAAAAATAAAATCGGACATTTTCTTTGGAAAAAGGATATATAATGGTGGCTAGAGTTTGACTGGGTGCCATAAAGGAGGCGGCTCAACATAGCCACCTAGGTCTGAGGATCAGACCCGCTCCAATACCATGTCTAACGATGAAAACCCCGTAAGGTGTTATATTTTATTGATCCATAATTTATAATGGTGACTACACATGAAACCCTAGAAATTCTAACATATCGACCAGTTTAGGAGAGATCGTGGAGTACATCCACATTACGTTAAGAGAGTCGTTGGTTCCATGATGCGGGTCAGATTGAGAGGTGCTAGCAGTCGATGGTTTATCGAGATGATGAACAACCTCATAGGTTCGACAAAATCGTTTAAAAAGGTTGCTCCAGGAATTATAGTTTAGTTTATCGGGGTGAGGGGATACACTCCTTGATGCTAGCGATTGAGTAGGCCTTATCAATCGGTTGTTTTGGTGGTATAGTGTCTCCCGTCATGATGCTATGACAAGAAGAAAACAAAGCAAAGCTTAAAAAGATAAAAGCGCAATTGGCAGTAGCAAGGGAAGAGCTATAGCAGGCGTGAAAAAAATAGAAAAAATTTAGGGTTTAGGTGGAGGATCTTGAGGCTTTGATACCATATTAGAATTAGGTTAATCCCCTTAATGATTCATTATGCATCAACGAATATATACAAAGAGTAGCTAGGGTAAACACGGTTTAAGCATTGGGCTAGGCCCATTAATACAACTAGCCAATCAATAATAATGTAAACTAATAAGAAGAACCCTAACTGAAAAAACCTGAACAGAATCGTTCAAAGAAAACCCTCTGATGACACCCTTGCTCTAATTGATCAAACTTTATTACCATGTAACCTTCTTTTAAACGAAACCTTGGAATTGAAACTTCTTGTAAAACCTTGTCATCTTTGAAGCTCAATACCGAAACTCCAAGAACCTTGTGACAAAAGAAAATGATTTCCTATAACCCTAGGAGAATCGATTTACTTCCTTGCAAGAAAACTTCAAGAACCTTGTTGCCCAAGTAATCTTGACTCGTAAACCTAGAAACCTTGAACCTTATTATCTACACAATGATAGGCAAATAAAAACCAAAACGACAAATAACACAACCACCAGATCAGAAACTTCGGTAGCATATATCTCCTTCCTGGAAGCTTCAATGCAAGATCCCTCCCATGCGATCCTAGATCTATGTGTCTTCAACCTACGATTCGAAATTTGTATAAATCGGTTAACAAACACGCAGGCAATTCTCTCACGACTGCGCAGTAATCGACGAACCAAACCTGGTTCACTCGTTTCTCTTGTTTTGGATCTATCCACGTTGTGTGATTCGTTCTTCTCGAACAAGGCTCGGATACCAATGTTGGAAGAAATTCAACAAACCAGTTTCTAGAGCGGAACCACGAATTAAGAACTACTCCAACAAGATTTCGACAAAGGGTTATGATCCCTTAATTTCAAATAAACCTCACCCCCTCATCTTTATTTATAAAGAATGAAGGGAGAGAAACCTAATCTTTGATGAACAAAGAATCTATAATTTAGGAGGTTAAGATATTTCCTAATACATTACTAATCTTCTTATGTTTGAGCTAAATTACAACTAGCCCCCTAAACATCACATACTAATATTCTAACAATGACTTTGAGGCTAAAATATCCCTCCTAATCTTTTCAGCCCGATTACAATGTGGCATCTTACCTTATATAAATTAAACAGGAAAAACATGGGAGAAAAACATAAAACCCGAACCACCAAAACTATCTCTAAGACTTCTATCACAAGCAAGAAATCCATACCAAACCCAAACAACCAATGCAGATTCTATTAACTCCAAACAAATAAATAAACAAACATTCAATAGCTATATCAACTGCATATATACTTGATCATTGAATAACTTATGGCTCACATCAACTCCATAATACATAAACATATGAGCTAGCGTGTTTGTGATACAACGAGATCGAATCACATCCGCATGCATATCCCAGTCTATAGCCGGCGTCGGGACGTCTACTACTGCCCTTCTCACGCTACATATTGGTGCCCATGTGTCTATACCATATCACTCATTGGTAACGAAACTAATTGCCTATAAGACAATAAGAGTAACATTGTCCATACCTTACAATCGGGGCAGGGTATCGAAATGGCATTGTACCACGTTACCTTATATAACTTAAACATGGAAATCGTTGCCGAAAAACATCAAACCCGAACCACCAAAACCATCTCCACTAGATCCATCACAAACAAAGAATCTATACCAAACCCAACAACAAAATTAACCAATGCAGATTATATTAACTCCAATCGGCTATTTCAACAATAATTGTGCACAAAATGAGCAAATGTCAACAAATTAATTGTGTAAGAAATTAAAATTTTGGATAATATGAGGTTACAATCTAACATGACTGCAAGAGACCAAGATTTATAAAACCTGGTTATGTCAAAACTAGAGATAAAGTCGTGGATGCGAAAAAAATGATAGGTGAAAAATAGAGAGTTTTACAAACTACAAACTACTTGGAAGCAACATTTGATCTCGTAAAATTTCTATTTTTAGTTACTTATTTTTAAAAAAGAAAAGAAAAATCAATCTTTTTAGTCTTTAGCGCCAAACATGCCATAAAATAACTACGTAATTATCCCGATTTAAGTGATAACCTCGTCCTAAAACACACAAACTTTTCTTAATAATTCTGCGGCAACGTATGGGTTGCAACTTTCTGGTTGTCATTAAAAGGGGGTTCAAAGGCTGCTCCTGGTATTAACATGAGATCAGTGCAGACTAACTTACCATAACCATAAAGGCTTACGCAAAACTGTAATTTTTGGAAAATCCAACTTGTTTCGATTTCTTTGATTTCACATGGCTTTACAAGCCCTAGAATCCATTTAGAAAGCAAACTAAAACACAACAATCAAAGGGAAAAATGTACAACAACATTTTCATATGTTGGAGCCCACTCCCATTTCCTACAACACTCGGGGTGCAATCACTGAGTCCAGACCACATGACCATCAAGTTGGTTCACTGTTCACCCCTCAGGTCCAGTCTAACTATCATCAAAGTTTCACGATTAACCATTTACAACTCTAAACAGAAAAACATCAGATTTTAATCAGCTTCATAAATCACTTGAAACTTTAAGTTTCTTTTTCTTCGGTTTGTCTTTGATTATTGCACTGTCAAAGGGCTCTGCATCATTCGACGTTCCAGCCATTATTGAGGTGCTCAACTTTTGCCTCTTCTTCGGGGTTAACTTTTTGGGGGTGCTTCATCCATTGACATTTTGGTTGGCTCGGATGGTTCTGCGTCATTCAGCGTACCCACTATTGTTGAGATGTTTAACTTTCGCTTCTTTGGGGTTAACTTTTTGGGTGCTTCTTCCATCGACTTTTGGTTCACTAATTCCATTGACTTTTTTAGTGCTTCTTCCATTGCTATGAAATCTTCTGGCACTACTATAGGTTCTGTAGGGTCCACAGGTGGTGGTGGAGGTGGTTCGTCATAATATATGGCATCATCGAGGGCGTAAACTAGTAGAGCAAGTGATGAAACAGTTGAGATTTTGGCCGCAGTTGAAGGTGATGACCAATACCACCATTCTTTTTTCAAGTGCTCTGTTTTAATCATGTCCTCTAAGATCATAGTCGCTTGTGCCATCTGAAATGCATAAAGATACACAAGGTACATTTGTATGCATAAAGTTTACGTGCCAGGTCATAAAAGATGGCTCGGGTTGGGTTTCCCCAGCGGTACCAAAAGAACATAATCACTTAAGGGACTAAATTGTGGTTGCAAAAAAAGACAGATAAGAATACAAACTTACCTCATAGATAGATTGGGCCGATTTCACAAAAGCGCGCCAAGCTCTTAACTTATCTGAGCCTCCTCTTGAAGGTCTAAAAGCTTCTCGCGGAAGAGCAGCTTCAATATCCAGTAAATTGATTTTCAAAGACCCAATAATTTCAAAAGCTTTGCCAGTTAACGTCCCGGAAGAAGAACATGATGGGGGTTTTCCAGTTTTACCCTCGGAGTTTAACCCGTCAACCTCATATGGTGACTCGTTTTGGGATTCTGTTAACCTAGAATTGTGTCTGACCAAGAATCCAGCTTTATCGTCTAGAGGGTTTCCATTTGACCAAGTCAATCCATTAGCCAGAGTCAACTGCTTCTCGAGAGTGTCACATTGATGCACTTCGTGACTGAAAAATGTCGAGTGGCATGAAGAACAATGGTGTCGTGTAGACCCCACTAGTTCCAAACAATCACACCGATATATTTTCCCCTCACTATTGTCCTTCAGGAATGAACCAAATTTCTTTTCAAATGCTGCCTTTGCATTGCTGACATGAACCGTTGACCTCGAGCAACTAGCTTGCAGATCAATTTGAAGATTCTGATCATTTGAATTGTTTCTTTGCCATTTAAAAATCGACTTTTTAAGTTCCTTTTCCTTTGCATCATCATCTCTCAACCACTCAATCAGAGCCTCAACCTCGACATCTGATTCATAGCAAATCCAAGTATCAAATTCCTCACCATCACTGTCGGGACCGGATACAAACAACCTTCCGGGGCGGCCAAGAACCCAGTGGAGTCTTCCTGCAGAGTCATGACCCAAGAAGTTCCTATTAACATCACAATTATCTGTGCTCATATGATTCCGAATTACCGTCGAACCCAAAGTCTCGTCACACAAGAATTGTAGAAGCATAACCCTCTGCAAAAAAATGTACAGAGTTTGGTTAATTCTTCATGTTTATCGATTCATATCATTTATAGAAATTCGTCAGTCGTCACAATTAATTCAGTGCAAATTGCGTAAAATTCTATGGGCTACTGTTATCATGTCAATAAAAGTTACTGTCTCAACATGTAATGAGGATTTAGAATTACCAAATTAGCATGTCACCAAAATATTAGTTACTAAATCGGGACAGAAAAAAGTATAATCACCTAAACAAAACTTGCAAAAGTAGATAGCTATTTTATGCAATTTGCCTTTCTATATACAGATCCTATTAAAAGTCTCTTAATCTTCCATTTAACTATTTCGAGAAATTTAAAATACCATAATACTAGGACGGGTCGGTCACGTTGAGTAACGAGTTAAATAGGTTTGGGTTGACATGGGTCATTTTCAGTATGGTTGACGTTGGGCTGTCCCATAAACACCATTTGTCGTTTTTTAGATAATATTATTAATTATAAATGTATTACCTATGATTTAGAAAACAATATTACTGGTGAGTGGTGACCCACACCACTCGTGCCCCGTCTACTTTTTTCGTATTACTCCACGACTTAAAAAATACAGTTCCGTTAGTAGTTACAGAGCTTATTCCAAGTTAAGAAAAGTTCCGTTAGATATCTTCGGATCAATTTCCAAGTTAAGAAAAGTTTGTTTGACATAAAAAGTCAAAGTAAGACAACTAACAGTGATGCAATATAAGTCAAAACTAACCTCCTTGACGCCTAATTCCCAATAATCTGATTTCTCCATCTTGTCGGCTAAATTTGCCACTTCCTTTAAACCACTTCGGGTAAACTCTCTCTGAATCTTCATCCTCTTTGGGGGTTGACTAAAATCAAAATCCACTTCTTGCGCTTGTCTTGTGAATTCTGAAATGCAAGTAGGGCAATACCAACTCTTTTTCGGAACCCTTGGAAGTGGAGGATATAGACAGTATGTATGATACTCTGAATTACATCTATCACACAAAAGCAAGACATGGTTGCTTTCGTCCTTTCCACATACTTTGCAGATCCCCTCCTCCCATGGTGCAATGTGAAGTGTTGTCGTGATCGGGTCTGCAAACATTGTGTTTAGTTCATTTTTTGTCTCTTCAGATGATACATTGGAACCGTCGATTCTGCTGACCAGTGAAAGTACCGAAACAGCAAAAATCATAATATGAATATAAACTCTTGATACAGAAATCATCTGACCTCTTGCTCATACAGTTCCTCCAACTTTTTAAAGAAAGATTCAATCAAATTCAAGCATTTGGGTTTGTTCCTATATGTTATTCTCAAATTTGCCCGAAC
Organism: Chrysanthemum seticuspe; assembly: GCA_019973895.1. Lineage (NCBI taxonomy): Eukaryota > Viridiplantae > Streptophyta > Magnoliopsida > Asterales > Asteraceae > Chrysanthemum > Chrysanthemum seticuspe. The sequence continues at coordinate 28,837,839 of BPTQ01000009.1, read as the reverse complement.
CTGCCAAATATCATACAGTTGGAACTTAGAACTAGAGGTAACGAGGCGCCAGGTTGGGTAACAAGTCAACCCGTGTTTTTAAAACATGCCAGAACGGGTCAAGTGGACTGGCTTAGCTTAATTAGTAATCACTGTATTAAATATAGAGGAGGCAATTTCGACCCAGTTACTTATTAACGGGTCGATTCAGAATTTTTTTTACCTTATGACGAGGAAACAGATAAAACAATATGGCAAAAACGGTCTAAACTGATCAGACAAGTCGAAAGTTACCAAAAGTGAATTTTGGAAGCTTGAAATCTCGTAAATAATGTAGTTCAAAATACAGTAACTAATATAAAGTTTGTTCTCATTCTTAAAAACACTTATTACTTAGGATAAAAGTGTTTCGGGTGAGCACAACCTCACTTTGCCTAAGAATTACGAAATGAGTAGAAACTGTCAGATATAGTTAATGGTCCTGAAATCTAACAAGCGTGAAAATTCATCGGGTTTCAACAAAGATTCCGTCATGAGACCAAAAACAATTTTGTTTTCATCCTGAGCAGCAACATAGCGTAGCACCATACGACACCGTTTTGTGATGACATTGTTTGTTGATATGTTTCGGCACACCAGGTAAGGATTTAGCGCTTTTATGTTACTTATAAATCATTCTTAGGTAATCAGAACAAAAACCCTGTATATTAGTTAGACTTCCCGATGCTTACGTGAATAGATAATCGGCAATCACGATTTGTGTTTTTTTTTTTGTGACCAACATATGTAGTTCTAGTGCTAACGTCAGTTTGGTGCTAGGAATTGTGTTTGATATGTCTCGGCCAATTTGGCTTCGAAAAATGGGTCAACAACAGCCCATGGCATATTCTGCATCCTAACCAGTTGTGACCCAACCTACATCTTATTGGACCAGTCCACAGAAAGCGTCCCAACAGGCCTTTGTCAGCCCACAGTTTAAGAAAACAAAAATTGATTAACATTTACTTCCCCATTGTCATTATAAAGTATAAACAGTTTTAGTCTCTGTAATCTTTCCTAGCTATTGATACGTTTTTTTTTTTATTAACTGTTGTTTTTAGTTTGATGTCAGAACCAATTTTTACGTCTGACGTGATTTTTGTACCCAAAAATGTTCATATCAAAACCAAATTCGTTTTCATAAATCACAGTGATTGAAAATATTTTTTTGGTAACTTACACCATTGGTCCCCATGGTTAGGGTGGGTTGCGGGTACAGTCCTCAGATCTAGGGTTATGCAGCCGTAGTCCCCAACGTCACGTTTTCACTCCCTCACATTCCAAAGCCCTAACGCTCGTTAAAAACCTCGTTAGCTGCAATGGTTTTTTCGTCTTTTTAGCCTTTCATGTCCAAACACCCCATTATAGTTTATGTTCGTGTATATTACTAGCAAATTAAATCTCAACTAGGCACGTTTGATTCATCATCATTTTAGTTGCAAATTAAATTGGTCTTTTTTCACTTATGTGATTTGCATCATGTGTTTCATGAGTCGAGTCGAATCTTACTATCTTAACTAAAACATTTTTTAGCAACAATAGCACAATACCAGACTAATTCACCCTAAGAATTTAATCTTATAATCGATCAGTCAATACAAAATGAGAAAACGTGTACCAATTGTTGCACTTTATAAACGCCAAGTTGCATAAAGTAAAAGGCCAAAATTTTCAGATGCATCATCACGGACATGGACCAATGCATATTGGTTTATCAAATAAAATAACACATTTTCTTTAACCAAGTTGAGAACACGTGTACCAATTGTTTACCCTTTCTGCAACATACTATTTTTCTTTTTCAAAATGTTGGTTTATCAAATAAAATAACACTTTTTCTTTTACCAAGTTGAGAAAACGCGTACCAATTGTTTACCAACTCTTTTCAAAGTCTATATATATATGTTGGTTTATCAAATAAAATAACATCAACCAATACCAATTATAAACAACATATATACATTATGAGAGAAAATATTTGCTTTTACTTTATGCAAACTCATGTTTTGTTTATTTTTTCACTTGTTCTACTATGGTTTAATACCACGGCAGCCACTTCCCTTGGCCACAAACTGGCTGTAGCAGCAGGAGGGGCTACTAATACGTGCATCGATAATGAGAGAGAAGCTCTTCTTGGTTTCAAAGCTCGCGTTCTATACCCCGACGACCTGCTCTCTACATGGAGACCCGAAGAAGATTGCTGTAAATGGAGTGGAGTCACGTGCGACAACCAAACAGGTCATGTCACAATGCTTGACCTGTACTCGTATGGTGTTGGAGGCGAGATTAGCCCTTCATTGCTTAACTTAACCTACTTGAATCATCTAGATCTGTCCTACTGTTCTTTTCATGGAACCATTCCTGAGTTCATTGGTAACATGACCCAATTAATTTCTCTTCACCTTACTTATAATCAGTTTACTGGCACCATTCCCATGTCCTTTGGTTCCTTGACCGCTTTAACTATTCTTGACCTTGAAGGGAATCAGTTGGTTGGAATCATTCCCTTGTCCATTAGTTATTTAACAAATTTAACAGAGCTTTACCTAGGTGAGAATAATTTTAGTGGAACCATTCCCGAGTCCATTGGTAACATGACCAATTTAACAACCATTGACCTTAGTTGGAATAAATTCAGTGGAATCATTCCAAGATCCATTGGTTCATTGACCAAACTAACAAGGCTTTACCTTTCAGACAACTCTTTCTCTGGAACCATTCCTCCAGAATTTGGAAACCTCACCAATTTGCTAACTCTTTCACTTAATTCCCTCCATAGTTGTACAATTGAAAACTTAGATTGGTTGTCTTCTCTATCTTCTTTAAGTCACCTTGATATGGATGGAACTTCTCTGGCCAAAGCAAATAACTGGGTAAATGCAGTGATAGGTCTCCAAAACCTATGTTGGTTAAGTTTAAGTGAATGTGACATCTCAAAAGTCATGCATCCATATTCTTCAGTTGTCAACTCTAATTCATCTATTACTGACCTTTATCTCGATAACAACAATCTCAACTCATCAGTTTATCACTGGTTGTGCCCATTAGTTGGCAATAGGCTTAAGAAATTTCATGTTTCAGGCAACTCGTTTGATGGGAATCTTTCAGATTTTCTGAACAATTTGTCTCGATGCACATCCCCAAATATGTTATTTTATTTGTATGCTTCAAATAACCAATTAACAGGGTCATTGTCTAATGAGATTCAGAACTTTTCATCCCTAAATGTGTTGAACCTAGATTCCAATCAGTTAAATGGAACAATAAGTGAGAAATTGTGGCAACTACCCACACTTCAAGAACTACACCTATCTTCCAATTCTCTTAGAGGTGTTATCTCTGAAAACATTGGAAAATCAACTCTTGGGTATGTAGATCTTTCATACAACTCACTCGAAGGAGTTTTTTTTAATGATGATGCGTCCAACCTTTCTATGAGTGTAGAGCATATTGATTTCAGCTCTAATAAGCTAGGACCTCGTTTCCCCAAATCGATACAAAAAATGAAAAAACTTTGGCATCTTGATCTTTCCAACAATAGCATTTCAGACACAATTCCTACTGAGTACTGGAACCAATGGATCCTTTCTCAATTGACGTATTTGGATCTATCTCTCAACAACATAAGTGGGACATTACCAGAATCATTATCAAGTCCTGACCTTGAAAAAGTAGATTTGAGTTCCAACAACTTTTATGGTCCAATACCTACTTTTCCGGCACGCATAAGTTTTTTAGATCTGTCACATAACTCATTGACCGGGAAACTTCCTGACAGCTTGAAGAATTTGACGTATCTAAAAGTTCTTAATTTAGGCCATAACATGCTATCAGGATATATTCCTCCCTGTGTAGGACGTTTGGGTCAACTCGAGACCTTATCTTTATACAACAACAGCTTCTCTGGAGAATTGCCACTGTCTTTGAAGAATTGCACCAAGTTGAGCCTTTTGGAATTGGGGGCCAACAAATTATATGGTAATATTCCTGTTTGGATTGGTAAAAACTTGTCAAGGTTGTACGCTCTTAGCCTAAAATCAAACAACTTTTCTGGAGCCATCCCTTCAGAAATATGTCAATTAGTTAGTCTTCAAATCTTAGACTTGTCATTTAACAATCTACATGGAAAAATCCCATCGTGTGTGCATAATCTCACTTCCATGGTTCAAAAAGGATTGTTCACAGAACAGAATCTACATCATTATAGTAGTTATTACTTTGTTGGTGATAGCTATGACCATCTGTTGATTCAATGGCAAGGATACTTAAATGAGTTTAGTAGAAATCTGAGATTGGTGAAGACAATTGATTTATCAACCAACAGTCTCACAGGACCAATCCCATATGAGATTACCAGTCTGCAGGGATTAGTAGTACTAAACTTGTCAAACAATGCTCTACTTGGAGAGATTCCGAAAGACATTGGTCAAATGAAAGAACTTCTGACTTTGGATTTATCCGAAAACAAGTTCTCAGGAGGGTTGCCATCAAGCATGTCTCAGATGAATTTGTTAGATTATCTTGACGTGTCGCATAACAACTTGTCTGGGAGGATTCCATCAAGCACTCAACTCCAGTCCTTTGAACCATCAAGGTACATTGGAAATGCAGGACTATGTGGACCTCCACTGAACAAATCTTGTCCCGGAGATAAAGAACTTGAAGTTACACCTGTAGTTGGTGAAAGTAAGAGTGATGGTGAAGCCATAGATGAACTTGAGAGATGGTTTTATATTGGAGGGGCAGCTGGTTTTCCTACTGGGTTTTGGATGGTTGTTGGCACTTTACTTCTTAACCGCCGTGTGAGACACGCTTTTTTTCAGTGTCAAGATAGTTTGAAAGATTGGGTGTATGTCAAGGTGGCTGTGTTCATGGGGCGAAGGGTTTCACGTGCGTAGTTGTATATGTTTTTTGTGTGCTTTTCTTCTGCTTAATATTGTAATTTCATGCTTTAATTGTATTTGGCAATGGTTTTAAGTCCCAGTTATTAGTAAAATTGCCACTAACACCATGGGTGGCCATTTCCCCACGTTGTGTGATATACGACATCTCCATATGTTCGTATATTATAAATTGTATAATGATATGATGCACGGCAGGTGTTTACTAAAATACTTTTACGTAGAATTGCAACATACTTGATGATGTTAAAGTATCATGGCTTGCTATTGTGAACAAACATGAACCTTTACGATAAGATATCATGCTTCAAAAGCAACTGCTGGGGGTGTAATACAGGCCAATGTAGGCTATATCTTACGTTTGAAATCTAACTGTGGTGTAAATACTGTAACGTTGTTTTAGTCTTGATTACGAGCCACATGAGATGAACCTTTAGTGCAAACTAGAAATCTGAATAATGATATCCTTTTTGTTAAAAAACTTTTGTTTCGTTTTTTTAAGTCAGCACACTAAAAACTGTAACTAACATAAAAGAACATGTTAGTATCATATAGTTATTGTTCGATCCATTGCTATAACAAGGACCACATGTTGCTAAACATGTACGTTGCTTACAGTTTTATAAATATAACACTAAAGTCTTAGCATATGATTAATAAGCTCCATGTTAATGTGAAAATGCTCTTACTTTTTTAAACTGATTAGTAATGAACAAGAAATAAGTATGTTGGTAACTCTGGTTTCTGGTGCAAGCACCTAATATCGGCCGGATGTTATATTCAAATTATTAGATAGTCTTATACTCTTATGTTATAAACTAGCTTGGAATTAGTTATATAAGATCAAATTACGCGAGAGAAACTATTGACGGAAACTATTGTAGTTGCAATCAGGTAAAAATTAAGATTTTACATTTATGCTAGCTTAATGTTCCAAAGATATTAAGCAAGAACCACGAAACTTGAGCCTAAATGCCTAATATCTCATTTAATTCTTTGATTATGGTTTTCAGCATCCACATTAGTCTCATCTTGTCATTGTGGATACCAACCACGATGAAAATAGAAAAAGTCTCTTTTAGAAAAAGGGTCCTATGTTCTTGTTATTAACTTTTCACTCATTTTAAAAATCACATGTGATATTAGTGTTAAATCACATATGACATTCACATGTGATATGTGATATATTAGTGTAATATCATATGTGATTTAATACTAATATCACATGTGATATTCAATTTAGTGTTTAATTACATTTGATTTTTTACATGCAAATTTCAGTAACGAAAAAAAAAAATGTGAAAACCACGAATTTTTTTTTGACGAAAGTATATCAAAGTTCCTATCTATAGAAAGATAATTAAATGTTTGACGTAATTGGAATTTTTTTTCTTAACGATTAACGGTTTGAAAGATATTAATATTTGGAAGAAAAAAAAGATGCTGAAAGTGAGTTTTTTACATTGTTGTGATTAATCTCATCCATTAGATCAAATAAAAATGGAGGAAAGAATGGAGTGGAGATTGATCCTTTGATATGTAAAGAATGTTTTATCCTCAAATGATCTTAAATCTAAGTATATAAATTGTTTGTTATCACTACTCGAACATTTTGCGACACTCGTATACCTATTATTTATTAACATATATATTAGCGCATAAGAAGTTCTATTTGTAGAAACGGAAAATAATGACTACAAAGAATTCTCATGGATATTGAATGACCCTTTTCGAAATGGCAAACATAAAGATTTACAAATAATCATAGCACTCATACATAAAGTATTTACATACCATAGAGTGGTGCAAATAATAAAGACAAAATGACAAAAATAACCAATTTTACAAACATATTCATAAAATACTCAAGTTTTATCCGAAAAATCAAATTACCAGTGAAACTTGCAAGGTCAACGTTGCTAGTTTCGGTGAACTAGCAAGGTTCACGTTGCGATTTTTTTTAAAAGATTAGCACTGTCTTACGAGTTTTTGTTTTGGCCATTACTGGTGGAGGAACTTAAACTTGACTATCTTTGATCCGTTGAAGCTATCATAAATCATCTTATCAAAACCACGCCTACACACTCATGTTTCTTCCCATGGAGTTACTATGAAGAATGTTCGAATCATGATATACCATGCATGGGTTATGTTTTTCCCGTGTCTTGTGAGTTATTGTTGCTCATATACTTTTGGTTTCCGAAGTCGTTAAGGGCATGGTTACCACGTTATCAAAACTGTAAGCTGTACAAGGCATTCAAAACCTTGCTAAATATTTTTTTTTTTTTTTAAATCGCAAGACCTTATTAGTTTTTTTTAAAACTAGCAATACCTTGTATTTTTATAATCCCAAAATATAGCAAGACCTTGCTATTTTCATGGGTCATTTGACTTTTTGGATAATAAATTGAGTATTTAGTGAAATATGTTTGTAAAATTAGTTATTTTTGTCATTTTCTCAATTATTGTGACCTTAAACTGAAGTGGCTATCAATTAATTAGATTCCTTATTTTTTTATTACATCTCATAATACAATTCTTATCGATCTCGGAGAATCAATGTGTGCCAAACAAATAAGATTTTCATGCCCCAAAGTTTCTGTAAATTGAGTTTGTTTCAATTGTTCATAAACTTCTCGGCCCTCATTGCATGGTACACAAGGCATTTCTGTTAGATGATAGGTTAAGGCTTAAGAATAAATGGGGGGCGATCATCCATATGAATCTTTGGTGTGCGACGCTAAACATCTGTTTGACAATCACATAACGTTTGGTTCAACGACCGGCTGATTGGATCGAACTAGTAAATCAGACTAGGAATTGGTCCTTCTGGGCTGGGTCTTCGATCTCCATCCTCGAGAAACTGTTTGGTTTCACTATGTCTTTAACACAACAAGCAAGGATGAAATCATGAAATCACTCTAAATTAAGAAAAGAAACTTATGTAATTAGAAAATATTAATGACAGTAAATTACACTATTGGTCTTCAAAATATGCCCGATTCTCGCATTTGGTCCCAAGTTTCAAAATATCGCACTTTTAGTCCCAATATTTTCGATTTTGCTTCATTGTTGGTAATTTTTCTCAATACTTGTTATGTAACGCCCCGACCCGTCAAGGGTAAAGGAATCACAAGTAATGGTGTCATATCAAAGCAAACATAAATAACCAAACAAAATCTTAACATAAATGCGGAAATAATTCAAGTCAAAATGACTTCAATACATAGGTCCCAGCGGAAGATAACTCCAACAAAATATCTAAAATAATAAGTCTTAAATGGCATCATAAGATCAAAGCTAAATATCTCTAAGGTAAGTCCACTCATGCACTCATCCCAAAGCAAAACCCAGCTTCCAATGCTTAGATACCTGCCACGAAAGAAAAGAAAATGCGGCTGAGCTTCAAAAGCCCAGTGAACAGATATGAAAGCAAAGCGAATACGAAACGATATCGAATATGAAATATAGTGAATGAAAGATAGCAAAATCATAATCATTTTCAAAGTATAAATCAGAATTTCAAATAAAGTTTATAGTTAACTACCACGAGCCCAGAAACAAATATCAGATCATAATCATATTCTCATAAGGCAACATTTCTCGTAAGGCAACATTTGTAGGGGAGACCTACCAGAGTTATGAAGGACGTGCATGCACGCAGCATCAATCATCAGATAACATATAACAGATAACAGATAACAGATAACAGATCTAGGATGCATCCATACGCCCCTTCCTACATATACAAAATATGCTTCACCATCCAGAGACGTGGCAGAACATCACTCTACTGCCCTAGAGTCATATCAGAGGTGCATCACTGATACGGACATGGAACCCCATTGACTAGTGAAATATTTGGCTCGGGTGTCAAACTATCTTAGGTCAAATCAGAATGTCATAACTGACACAGATCATATTCTATCAGAAAGTTATTCATATTTCCAAAATCAGAGTTTTCATATCATATAGTTCAAAATCAGATGTTTCATAATTTAGAAATCAGAGTTCAGATAAGCAACAGCTCAAACAAATCAGAATGGGGTTCATAGCAAAGGCTTAGGAAACCCTAATATAAAAGCTAACGAAAGAAAACGTTAAAAGGAACCTTTACTGAAAAGGTCAGAATATCTGTACCTTATTCCAAAGCAAATGATCGAAAAGCAGAAAGACGGAAAGCAAAGGATTACTCCTTCTTCTCAGAACCAATACACATTAACGGTCGTCCATGTTATTTATGATTCCATAATCGTCGAAATGATCTTTTAATATTTGGTGTTTATACTTAGTGTATTTAGTGATCTTCATACTTTAGGGTTTTTATGATTAAATGAGACTTAAGTGTTTTATAATTAATATCGTAGGTTAAGGTTCATTATGTCATTTATTAAAGTTTAGGGTTAAATGTGAAAATAGTTTATAAGTCATAACTCACACATGAAATAACGAATTAACACTCTTAGCTTGAAACCCTAATCGACTCTCATTATGTTCTAGGGTTTTCTCCTTCTTTTAATATCTCATTAATATGCATTTACTTACATATTACGTCTTTTAATGACTCGCTTCTTTAACTAACACCTTCATGTCTTAACCCTACGTTACTTATATACATGTTATACGTCAACTTTTATTCCCATGCACGTTTATGATTTTATGTGACATACAAGTTACTTATTACTCGGATTAATTATACGTTTACACATCTACAAGTTCACTTGACTTATAATAACGCACACATGGTAAATGATTCACAACTCATTAGGGTTCGACATACCTTATTCGGTTCACATATCAAACTAGGGTTTATGTTTACATGACCTTTACTCGTTTAATACATGTTCAAAGCTTTTATATGGTTCGGTTCAAACCTAGGGTTTCGGCTACAACACTTTACGCAAGTCCTAGCTCATCTAAGTACTTTCCATATTCAAGTTATCAAGTTTTTATACCTTGGCCGAAACATACACATGGTTCGGTTCACATGCATGTGGTTCGGTTCTTATATACTCGACTTAACCATGATCCGATTCAATAATAGTTATTACGTAACATACTCTTTAATACTTATAAGGTTCAAATCGTATGGTTTGTTCTTTTTGGTTTCATACGGCTCGACACAAGGAAAAAGGAAAACACAAGTCGACTAAAACAAACAAGCTACAACATAATAACTTAAGGTGCATCAAAGGAAGACGAGAAACACGTTATACCTTAACTTGGTTGAAGCAAAATCTCGACACCAAAGGTTGTAGGTGTTCGGCCGAGTAGGAGCAAAAAGAAAAGAGAGGCAACCAAAAACTAGGGTTTCACTTTTGAGTTTATGTGTTATATTTATAGCTAGAAACATTTTTAGTTAGGGCTTTAGGAGGGGGTTTGGGTTCGGCCTAGTCCAACCGAGCACACACAAAACCCACGCCCATATGGGCTTCGGCTCTTGACCCACTCGACACAAAAACAAACGCCCCTTGGGCTCTCGGCTTGGCAAGAAAAGAAACGAGCCCATCGGATCAAAGTTAACTAAATGGCGAGGCTCAAACTTCTACGCGAGACATTTACATCTTTCGTCGTACCAAAATCGATCACGTAACATATTCGTTAAGTTTTTATTATTCGTAAGTTAGGTTTTAATTTTTCGTTAAATGATTATAAACGTGTTTTACGTATTTTATAATTTTTGATTCCAAGGGTATTTTTGTCTTTATCTATGTTTTAGATTTTCAGGTTTTACAATTCTTCCCCTCTAAAGAAAAAATTTCGTCCTCGAAAATTGAAATGAAACGAAACGAAAACGAGATGAGAACATACCAAACTATTCAAAGAAATGAGGATAACTAGCTCGCATCGACTCTTCGGTTTCCCAAGTAGCCTCACGCTCCGGGTGATTTTTCCAAAGAATCTTAACGAACGGAATGACTTTATTTCTCATGACTCTTTCTTGTCTTTCTAAAATAGCTTCCGGTTCTTCAGATAAAGACATATCGGATTGAATTTGATCAAACGGATAAGAAGCAACGTGTAACGGATGATAATTGTATCCCCTTAGGAGAGATACATGGAAAACATCATGAACATGCGATAACTGAGGCGGAAGTGCTAATCGATACGAAACTTCTCCTATACGCTCCAAAATTTCAAACGGACCGATGAATCGAGGACTGAGCTTGCCCTTGATTCCAAAACGTTTCACACCTCTAAACGGCGAGACTTTCAGAAATACACGATCTCCAACTCGAAACTCTAAATCACGACGATGCTTGTCGGCATAACTTTTCTGACGAGACCTAGCCTCCTTCAACTTTTCTCTAGCAACAGCTACTTTCTCATTAGTGATCTCAATCATTTCCGGACCTTCAATTAAGCGTTCACCTACTTCATCCCAGCAAATAGGTGCTCTGCATTTCCTGCCATAAAGAAGTTCAAACGGTGCTGCCTTAATGCTAGCATGCCAACTGTTGTTGTATGCAAACTCTACTAGACACAAATATTCATCCCAGCTGCCAGTCCATTCTAAAGCACAAGCCCTTAGCATGTCCGCTAAGGTCTGAATAGTCCTCTCTGACTGACCATCTGTTTGAGGATGAAATGCCGTACTAAAATTAAGTCGAGTACCCCAAGCTTTTTGCAAACTTTTCCAGAAACGAGAAGTAAAACGTGGATCCCTATCGGACACAATAGATGCCGGAGTACCATGAAGTCTAACTATTTCTTGCTGAAAAATCTCCGCCAATCTACCAATACCATAATCCTTTCGGATTGGTAAGAAATGAGCAGATTTGGTTAATCGGTCAACAACTACCCAAATCGCATCATGCTTTATCTTGGTAAGAGGTAGTCCAGTCACAAAATCCATAGATATCTTATCCCACTTCCACGTCGGAATATCCAATGGCTGTAACAGTCCACTAGCCCTTTGATGTTCAATCTTAACCTGCTGACAAATCATACACTTCGACACAAACGTCGCCACATCTTGCTTCATGCCATTCCACCATAAGTACTGTTTCAAATCCCTATACATCTTGGTAGAACCAGGATGGATAGTGAAAGGAGAACTATGAGCTTCAGTCAAAACTTTCTCACGAGGTACCTGATCATTGGGAACACAAAGCCTATCTTCATACCATACAATACCATCATTATCAACCTTAAACTCCGTCTGCTTACCTTCTTCAACATTTTGCGCCACGGCCCACAGCTCGCCGTCATCTTTCTGAGCTTCCTTAATTTGCAGTATAAGGTTCGACTCCACCTTCATACTAGCCCAGTATCCATCAAAACCTCGTAGGCACAGCTCAACATCCAAACGCTCTAAGTCACAAAGAATCTTAGGTTCAATCTCAATACTTGCAAGAATACCTGATTTCCGGCTAAGTGCGTCAGCAACTACATTAGCCTTACCTGGATGGTACTGAATGTTGGCGTCATAATCCTTAAGAAGTTCTAATCATCTTCTTTGTCTCATGTTAAGTTCTTTTTGAGTGAAAATATACTTGAGACTCTTATGATCGGTGAAAATGTCACACGTCTCTCCATACAAGTAATGTCTCCAGATCTTCAATGCGAACACCACAGCAGCTAACTCAAGGTCATGAGTTGGGTAATTCTCCTCATACGGTTTCAGTTGTCTTGAAGCATAAGCGATTACTTTTCCATGTTGCATCAAAACACAGCCTAATCCTTTCTTAGATGCATCGCTATAAATTTGAAATCCTCCAGAACCAGATGGAAGAGTCAAAATAGGAGCGGACACCAATATCCATTTCAACTCCTCAAAACTCTTTTCTCGTTCATCCGTCCATACGAACTTTTCACCTTTTCTCATCAGTTGGGTTAGGGGCAAAGCTAATCGAGAGAAACCTTCTACAAAACGTCGATAGTAACCAGCAAGTCCTAGAAAACTCCTAACCTCAGTCACTGTCGTATGTCTTGGCCATTTAGTGATAGCCTCAACTTTAGACGGATCCATGGTGATACCATCAGCAGATACAATATGACGAAGGAACGCGACTTGTCTTAACCAAAATTCACACTTTGAAAATTTGGCTTACAACTTCTTCTTCCTCAAAAACTCCAAAACTATATGGAGATGTTGTTCATGCTCTTCTTCAGACTTGGAGTAAACTAAAATGTCGTCGATGAAAACGATAACGAACTTGTCGAGGAACTCATGGAAAACACGATTCATTAGGTCCATAAACACAGCAGGCGCATTTGTCAAACCAAAAGGAATAACGAGGAATTCATAATGACCATATCTAGTACGAAACGCGGTCTTAGGAACATCTTGCTACCTCACACGTAGCTGATGATAACCAGATCTCAGATCAATCTTCGAAAAGAATTTAGCTCCTTGCAATTGATCAAACAAATCGTCTATACGCGGAAGAGGATAACGGTTTCGAATAGTAATACGGTTGAGTTCACGGTAGTCGATACATAGACGCATACTTCCATCCTTCTTCTTCACAAACAAGACAGGTGCACCCCATGGAGAAACACTGGGTCGAATGAATCCATTATCTATCATCTCTTGCAGCTGTTCCTTCAACTCCTTCAGTTCTACAGGTGCCATACGATACGGAGCTTTCGAAATCGGTTCAGCACCAGGAATTAACGCAATGCTAAACTCAACTTCTCTAGCTGGGGGAAGACCAGGAAGTTCATCGGGAAAAACGTCGGTGAATTCACAAACAACAGAAAGGTTTTCAATGTCATGACTCTCCAAAGATGTGTCCTTAACAGATGCCAGAAAACCTTGACACCCATGAGCAATCATGGTCCGTGCCTTCATAGCAGAAATGAACTTAACAGATTTGAGAGGTTGAGAACCATAATAAACAAATTCAGGATTTTTATGTCTCCAACGATCACAGTTCTAGCATAGCAGTCGATGAAAGCTCTATGGTAAGCTAACCAATCCATGCCTAGAATGACATCAAAGTCGACCATATCGAGAGGGTACAGATTTGCAGAGTGAATACGATCATCAAAACGAAAAGGACACTTAACGTATTTATGATCAATGATCATGTGGTTTTTCGTAGGCGTAGATATTGATAAGTGATTTGTTAGTGGTTTGGGCTTCATATTAAGTTTCTTAGCAAATGTGACAGATATAATGGAGTGTGTGGCACCGGTATCAAATAAAGCGAAGACAGAATAATCATCAATGAAAAGAGTGCCCGTAATGGTACCTGAAGTGCGCTCCGCCTGATTTCGAGTAGTAGCATAAACACGTCCAGTAGTAGGTGGCGGCTTGATGTAGTTTCCAGGAATCACCGGATTCCTCTTAGGGCAATCCTTGATCTTGTGAGTAGTGGAACCACAAGAGAAACATCCACCAGTGGCCTTAAAACACGGTCCCGGATGAGCCTTTCCACAAGTAGTACAGATAGGTGGGGGAGGCAAAACTTCAGCTGTCCTTTGCTGACCAGAAGATCCTGAAGCACGACCCTGATTTGATCCTCGAGCCGACTGATCCTTGTTGTAACGCTGGTTATTGTTACCTTGATTCTGACGATCATTTCCATTCTTACCAGCAGCTCTGCTATCCTGACTCCTCGCCTCAGGGCGCCTAGAGTCCACATTCCTTCCTGACTGACCCCGCTGATCATAACTCCTATCCACTTGTCCCCTCGAATCATAACTCCTGCCAGAATTTCCCTTATAATCATTACTTTGAGTCCTTCCTTGAATCCGATCACCATCGCGATTACGCTTGTTGTAACCCGAACCCTCATGAAAGATCTCAATATTACGAGCTGCGTCATTGCAGGCCGACACATCCTCATACTCAGTGTTAAGCAGTCGGTCCAACACCCACTTCTTCAATCCCCACTTGAAGTGCTTAGCATGGCGCCTACTATCTCCAGCAATCGTTCCCATAAAACTTACCAGCCTCATAAATCTACTCATGTACTCATTGGAGTTCTCATGATCAAACTGGTAGATTGCCTGATAATCCCTCTCATACCTTTGCTGTTCAGCATCAGGGAAGTAACGGTTATAGAAGATAGTCCGAAACTCAGTCCAAGTACAAGTAACAGCAAAAGCATCTCCTCCTCGTGCCTGTTTCATTGCCTTCCACCAATTTAAAGCATCACCCTCCAATTTAAATGCAGCCAAACGGGTCTTAGATTCATCTCCACAACCCAATACTTCAAACAGCTTCTCAATATGAGTGATCCAGTCCTCGGCCTCAGTGGGAGTAGCAGCAGTGCTAAAAGAAAGAGGCTTGAGCTTACCGAAACGCTCGAGCCAAGTATGAATGCCGACGGGTTGAGTACCTCCACCATTTCCTGAAGGTTGACCAGTCTGGTTCCGAATGTTGTTGATCACCTGTGTCATCACCTCAGGTGTAGTAAGACCAGGGAAAAGAGTGTTGAGCGCATTGGCAACCGCAGCATCCAATCCAGGAATATCATCGTCTCCATCAGCGCTACCGTTAGTACGAGTTCGAACCATCTGAACGATATTCAAACGATTAGCAAAATGAACAAAGGTGAGATACGAAATGGAAGTTCGCAGAAGGAAACCTAAAGTCTACCCAATCCTCACAGGTCAAAACCTAAGCTCTAAGGGAAAACCTAGGGTTCTTATGTCACAGGTCCTGACTACAAGTCGTAAACCAAGGCTCTGATGCCATAAATTGTAACGCCCCGACCCGTCAAGGGTAAAGGAATCACAAGTAATGGTGTCATATCAAAGCAAACATAAATAACCAAACAAAATCTTAACATAAATGCGGAAATAATTCAAGTCAAAATGACTTCAATACATAGGTCCCAGCGGAAGATAACTCCAACAAAATATCTAAAATAATAAGTCTTAAATGGCATCATAAGATCAAAGCTAAATATCTCTAAGGTAAGTCCACTCATGCACTCATCCCAAAGCAAAACCCAGCTTCCAATGCTTAGATACCTGCCGCGGAAGAAAAGAAAATGCGGCTGAGCTTCAAAAGCCCAGTGAACAGATATGAAAGCAAAGCGAATACAAAACGATATCGAATATGAAATATAGTGAATGAAAGATAGCAAAATCATAATCATTTTCAAAGTATAAATCAGAATTTCAAATAAAGTTTATAGTTAACTACCACGAGCCCAGAAACAAATATCAGATCATAATAATATTCTCATAAGGTAACATTTCTCGTAAGGCAACATTTCTCGTAAGGGAACATTTGTAGGGGAGACCTACCAGAGTTATGAAGGACGTGCATGCACGCAGCATCAATCATCATATAACATATAACAGATAACAGATAACAGATCTAGGATGCATCCATACGCCCCTTCCTACATATACAAAATATGCTTCACCATCCAGAGACGTGGCAGAACATCACTCTACTGCCCTAGAGTCATATCAGAGGTGCATCACTGATACGGACATGGAACCCCCATGACTAGTGAAATATTTGGCTCGGGTGTCAAACTATCTTAGGTCAAATCAGAATGTCATAACTGACACAGATCATATTTTATCATAAAGTTATTCATATTTCCAAAATCAGAGTTTTCATATCATATAGTTCAAAATCAGATGTTTCATAATTCAGAAATCAGAGTTCAGATAAGCAACAGCTCAAACAAATCAGAATGGGGTTCATAGCAAAGGCTTAGGAAACCCTAATATAAAAGCTAACGAAAGAAAACGTTAAAAGGAACCTTTACTGAAAAGGTCAGAATATTTGTACCTTATTCTAAAGCAAATGATCGAAAATCAGAAAGACAGAAAGCAAAGGATTACTCCTTCTTCTCAGAACCTATACACATTAACGGTCGTCCATGTTATTTATGATTCCATAATCGTCGAAATGATCTTTTAATATTTGGTGTTTATACTTAGTGTATTTAGTGATCTTCATACTTTAGGGTTTTTATGATTAAATGAGACTTAAGTGTTTTATAATTAATATCGTAGGTTAAGGTTCATTATGTCATTTATTAAAGTTTAGGGTTAAATGTGAAAATAGTTTATAAGTCATAACTCACACATGAAATAACGAATTAACACTCTTAGCTTCAAACCCTAATCGACTCTCATTATGTTCTAGGGTTTTCTCCTTCTTTTAATATCTCATTAATATGCATTTACTTACATGTTACGTCTTTTAATGACTCGCTTCTTTAACTAACACCTTCATGTCTTAACCCTACGTTACTTATATACATGTTATACGTCAACTTTTATTCCCATGCACGTTTATGATTTTATGTGACATACAAGTTACTTATTACTCGGATTAATTATACGTTTACACATCTACAAGTTCACTTGACTTATAATAACGCACACATGGTACATGATTCACAACTCATTAGGGTTCGACATACCTTATTCGGTTCACATATCAAACTAGGGTTTATGTTTACATGACCTTTACTCGTTTAATACATGTTCAAAGCTTTTATATGGTTCGGTTCAAACCTAGGGTTTCGGCTACAACACTTTACGCAAGTCCTAGCTCATCTAAGTACTTTCCATATTCAAGTTATCAAGTTTTTATACCTTGGCCGAAACATACACATGGTTCGGTTCACATGCATGTGGTTCGGTTCTTATATACTTGACTTAACCATGATCCGATTCAATAATACTTATTACGTAACATACTCTTTAATACTTATAAGGTTCAAATCGTATGGTTTGTTCTTTTTGGTTTCATACGGCTCGACACAAGGAAAAAGGAAAACACAAGTCGACTAAAACAAACAAGCTACAACATAATAACTTAAGGTGCATCAAAGGAAGACGAGAAACACGTTATACCTTAACTTGGTTGAAGCAAAATCTCGACACCAAAGGTTGTAGGTGTTCGGCCGAGTAGGAGCAAAAAGAAAAGAGAGGCAACCAAAAACTAGGGTTTCAATTTTGAGTTTATGTGTTATATTTATAGCTAGAAACATTTTTAGTTAGGGCTTTAGGAGGGGGTTTGGGTTCGGCCTAGTCCAACCGAGCACACACAAAACCCACGCCCATATGGGCTTCGACTCTTGACCCACTCGACACAAAAACAAACGCCCCTTGGGCTCTCGGCTTGGCAAGAAAAGAAACGAGCCCATCGGATCAAAGTTAACTAAATGGCGAGGCTCAAACTTCTACGCGAGACATTTACATCTTTCGTCGTACCAAAATCGATCACGTAACATATTCGTTAAGTTTTTATTATTCGTAAGTTAGGTTTTAATTTTTCTTTAAATGATTATAAACGTGTTTTACGTATTTTATAATTTTTGATTCCAAGGGTATTTTTGTCTTTATCTATGTTTTAGATTTTCAGGTTTTATATGTTAATTGGAAGGTCTTTTTCGTCTTTTTAGCCTCTCTTGTCCAAACACCCCTTAACCCCACTTATTCTCACACATATTTCTGACATAAACACATACTAACAGATCTACGCCACCATCTTCATCGCTGACCTCCTCCTCCGTCACTTGTAATAACCACCACCATGCAATATCTTGAAAGCTCGTCTATATATAATTAAATAAACACTAAACCCCAGTTATTTATGTTTTGATTGATTACTGATATAAACCCAAATTGGTATAAACCCAAATCGAAAAATTGATCATTCTTGCATTATTTGGTAATTTTATTTCAATTATATTATGTTTGTCACATACTGGAGAATTAATTATTGTGTGAGTTGGATATTGAGGTCTATAAACATGTAATGTATGTTGTAATTGCCAAAAAACAAGTGGAAGGTGATGTCATTGGTGACGCGTTTATACGTATTATTGTGATAAGTTTGAATGTCATTATCAGATTTTTTTTTTTGGTAATTTTATTTATTTTTTTAGTTTATTGTTACTATTTTTAGTTTAGATTTTGCTGTGATTGCTTGATTTTAGAGTGTTGTTTGATATGTGGTATGGTGGTGGTGGTGGGTGACGGTGGTGATGATGGTTACAAGTTGAAGAAGAGTGGTGAGGTAAAAGAAGAGGGTGTTTGGGTCAATGTTTTTTGTTAGCTAAAAAATATTCAATTGATTGTTTGGAAAAAGGACAAAAATACCCTCACAGCTAACGAAAAAACTAATGACCATTAGCCAAAAAGGACCCGACGTAGACTTTGGGGACCAAAAGTGCGATTTTTGAGTACTTGAGACCAAATGCGAGAATCAGGCGCACTTTGGGGACCAATGGTATAATTTACTCTTTTACTAACAAACTAAAAGTTGATATCTTATTAGCCACATCCTTATTTTGCTCATTAGCTAAGTGGTTCCTGCTTACATCGGTTGTACCATTAGCTACACAGCTTGCACATTTATAAAATGCATTAAGGCCATCTCCAATGGGCCACGTCGCTACGGTCAATTGCAATCTATTAAACGGTCAATCCATTGAGGAAGTGCCAGGTGCAATGTAACACCCCAAAATATGGTCCAGCATAAGCATACGAACCTTTGGGTGCTACTATCTTGGTATCACAACATAAGGTCCAAAGAATGGTTTTTATTCCAGTTATTTAGAATAAAATACATTATTGAAAACGTTAAGTTTTCATTATGTGAAATTAGTGCGGAAATAGGCCAAAAAGTTAATTTAAGCGGTCCCGATTATTCATCAGAGTCTCCTATGACCATGCCTCTTGCCAAGCGTCTTCTAATAGTGAGCTATCGCCTTAAACCTGAGAACACATGCTAAAACGAGTTGTGCGACTAAGGCAGATATATAATAAACATACCAATCATCAATCAATCCAACAATAATCCAATCAACACAATCAAGATCTCAGCAGGGCCCTAAGCTACTCTAGCCAGCACAGTCGTAGCAAGGCCTAGAACACAAGCTACCCTGGCCTAGGTCGGTCTATTCTTAGCTAGGCATCGCGTTATGGCATAGGAATGCTACCCTAGTCTAATTCAAAAAATGTCGCATGTCTAACCTTTCCTAGTCAACGCATTAGCAATTCAAAAGAGTGGTGGTAGGTCCAAGAAATAGTTTGTATTCACATAAACCCATAAGATCACAATCCACAAATCAAATATACCAAACAACAGTCATTCTCAAATAATGTTCACATATCCAGTTATGGTTCGTTAAAAGCAGCATGTATTCTCCCCCAAAAGAGTTATGAAAACATTTGAAAAGAGGGGCTATGAAACTCACCTTAGCCATTGAAATGCACCATTCACAATTAACATGACTGGCATCTAAAGCTAATCTCCATGGCATCCAGAAGAATGTACGACGAGTACGATAGAATAGAGATGACGCAACCTAATGCGTATACGATTATCTTAAAATACGGCTCATATGATAAAGAAGTCGATAGTAGATAATGTGTTGTAGTTTTCGTGGATTATTCATATCGTTACTTTCAAAAGTCTATTATCAATATCTCAAAAGTTTAGTTTTAACATTTCGTGTGGTGGTAAGAAATATAGACGCGACGTACAACTCACGCGAAAGAAAAGAAGATGTCGACATAGTCGAGACATACTAACTAGAACGTACGCCAAAGAGGAAAAGCCATCGACAAAGTCAAGAAATACTAACGATACTTAAGCTAGTCAAAGACTAGGAAACTACGACAGCTATTTATGACACATAAATAGGTCAATTAGTAAGCTTCGATAATTTACCCAATAATCCCAAACGTATATGTTTAAAAGATAAGTTTCCATTTATAGCTTAATTAACAAAGGTTTCACAATCGTTACTAGTACTTAGACGAGTTTATAATAAAGTACGTCATATATGGTACACTATGTAGTGTTTTATAACGACGCGTTCATTTATACAACGTTTCCAAAATATTATGTTTTTAATAAGTTGTCTTATCAAAATAACCGTTCTCATTTTATAGAAGCTAACATGTATTTATAAAACGCGAGTTACTATCGTAGTTAATAAGGGTTTATAATAAATAAAACCATATTTATTGACAGTATATATCTAAATATCTCGTTATTAGTTAAAATGTGAAAATGGAATATTTAGGCTTATCACGAAACAATTAGATTAAACTCATTTCCGAGTCTAATATATTATACTCGTTTAAGCCAAAACGTTTAATAAGGTCCAAATTGATAATCAATATAACTCGTGTATCAAATGTTTTTCTAATTTATAAACCGTAGTTGATTCTTATAACGTATACATAATATTCGATAATAATTATTAACCACGTAGTTAGTTCTTAATGTTTAGCACACCGTTTTATAAGTAGTCATTCGTACATTTAAACCGTTAAGTATCCGTAACTTTAATAATCCAAGTCACAACAGATTAACGAGTATCAAATCTCATGTTTGTTAATAACTTACTAATTACCCAAATCACCAAAATTAATTTGTTCCAAATCAAGGCTATTAATTATCAATATCGTCCAATATCGTTCATCACAATAGTTTTATTCCGTTATCGTTGTATAATTGTTTCGTAACAAAATCAAGTCGTTATGTACATATATATCTATAACCAATGGTCATATTACAAGTTTTACCGTTGATTTATACAATTAATCGTTTCATTAATTTCGACATCCATTATAATGACCATTGGCTCTAATATTAACATTCCAATTGTATCATTATATCCAAATTAGTAATTGTTTCATCATACAAAATATTTTCATACTATTACTCGTATGATTTTCAAACTCTCCTCATAAGCTGTAAACAACACGACTACATATACCCCTATGTGGGTTGTTTTGGTCAGACGAGAACACATCAACCCTTCGCGGGTGGTGTCAAACCGAGACCATAGTCAAACTAAATACCACGTAAACAACTCTACACCATACGAACATAATAGATTACTACTCAATTTAAAATAACCCCAAGTTAGTAAGCAAACCAAATCAGACCCGGCAAAACCGTTCTGACCCGACCCGTACGGGTTGACCCGATTCCATTACAAACTCACACAACCAAACGTAAACAACAAACACCACTGAAACGATTTCTCACCACACGAATTCATAAACCGACGTTTAATCTTTTTATTAATCCGCATGATTAACCGTTTTCTACAACTTGTTTATCAACTTTTATCCACACGATTCTTTGATAAAAATGTTTTAAATCCCATTTCATTATCCACGAAATAATACACAACACAACAATATATGTATATATGTTCAAACAGAAAAGTAACTATAAAACTAATCGGGTTGAGTTTTACCATGAAGATGACGAGAAATAAAGAGACGAGGGAGAGAGGAATGAGACGGAGGAGGAGCGGCGGTCACAACTGTTGTGGTTGTGGTGGTCGTGACAATTGAAAGTATAGGGGTTGTGGTGAAACTTATCAAAGGACTAAGCTTGTAATTTTTGCTATCTTTTGTAATATTAAGTTCGGGACTTGTTTGAACTAGCAAACGACAGATTCGTGACTCGGGAATTACGCCAACGTTCTCAGAATAATATTTCCAATAAAAATGACAATAAATACGACTTGTATCTCAAACTAGAGGAAAAGATCACTATAATCGTCGTTTCTCCATATACGACGCATCGTGGAAATTACGAGTTGTCACATGCAAGGTTCGTGCGTTCCGAAAGATACATTTATTACATGATGATGAGAGATAATTTATTATTTTAAAATGCCCCAAGCCTATTTATCATTTACATGCATACCGGGTAATTTGTGGGAATAATAATACAACTTTAAATTAAAACCCAAACTAGAATTCTGATTTAGTAATAGACATTTATAAATTAATATTGAATTGTATGTAATTTGCAACTAGGGTCTATTTTCAACATTTATTTGGCGTGAAGCTTGGTTTAAAATTGCGCGCATCGTTGCGCTCGTATCGCGCATCAGAGTGATGCATTTGAAAAAACGCAATGCAAAACCTGATGCGAGGTTGTTCCAGGATGCGGCCTGATGCGAACGCATCGCGTCGTAATAGTATATTGCTCGCATCGGACGCAATGGACGCATCACTTCGCAACAGTTTTAATTTTGAGTAGTATAGACTTTTATAGTTTGTAAGTTGACTTTTTGTTTCTGGTCAAACCATTAAGTTGGCATATTTGATGTTATAACATTAAGTAGTATCATTATACACGTGACTTATTCCATATTTAATCATTTACTTGTCGAGTAAGTTATGTAAAAATATTACATATTTTTTATTTATTACCTAGCGCCGCGCGTCCGTGATGCGTTCGCAATCGCATCGCGCATCACGCATTGGTTTTTTGGGCCTCGAGCGCAACGGATCACCGTACGCAATTTAAATCCAAGGCGTGAAGCAACAAGAACGAAACTTATTTTATTTTAATTTTATAAATATTCAGCTTAAGATATTTTTTTCGCTGTTTATGAAAACTAGTTGAGATAACTTTTTAATTTTTATGTAACTCGTCTTTTATTTTTGTATTAGCATAATTTTAAAAAATGACTAATTTTATGATGATGTGTAAATGCATTAACTCTGTAAAGTTTAATGCATTATGAAAGTTTTATAAGAAAATGAGATGCTGAGAGTGTACTGAACTTTGTATTACACTCTGTATTGGAGATGCTCTAAGTGATTATATATAGTTTATGTTTTACAAGTTAAACTTGCCGACCTTCGTTATAGTTCCAACATGTATGTATGTATAAAAGATCTAGCTCAAACCTATTGATACATGAGGTAGTTTAGAATCGAGCTTCAACAAATTCTTTCATGAGAAGATAAAAGATTATCTCTTAGCAAGTTTCACTATTTGTTTTTGTCATTTGACATGCTTTATTTGTGAGTCATAGTGTGCTATATCGCTCGAGGAGAATAAGCAAATACTGTTGCATAATTCAATTACCAATAAACATCTCGTTGATCAAAATCATCACTGATCAGTAGGAGCTTGTCAAAATTTAAGAACTATCAAATGTGTTTTTATGAATAAGTTACCTAGTAAATAAACTGAAAAACAGGTTTTCCAATTCTTATGAAACAATACATTTATGTACTCATTTGGTTTTAGAGCTCCGTACTTATACATTTCATACTCAATATTATTCCCACAGGAGTACTAAAAGCACTCGAGTTTCTAAAAGTTGAGAGTTTGAACAAACAATATAACAAATCAATTCTTGAGTTCTGACATAAACATGGTCTCGTAAAATATATAAAGTTTTTGTATCCAAAATGATAAGTCAATGAAGAATTGAGGATTGTCGTAAAAATCAAACACAAAAAAACAAAGGAAGAAAAAGAAAGGGAAATATGTATAGACGAGCCATGGAAAACAAAAGTTAGTGTCACCAAAACCCTTGTCCCGATCTAATCATTTCTTACCCCCATTATTTTTTAATCTTTATGGTACTCTTTTGCTTCTTTTTTACATTCTTCTTTTGTTACTATGTTTGTTTAGTTTGAAGTGTATTAGCAATGGAATAAGCACGGATTATTTAGCATATAAACTCGATCGCCCTCTTTTTACCCTGTTTGTTCATAAGATATAGCATAAAACAATAAGTTGAAGAACTTATATACGACTTTATATCATATTTACTCGTCCTCTTTCTAATTACTAAAACACGCAGAAGAAAATAGTTTTTAAGCAACGATCATCAACATTAGTAAATTGGGTTAAAGCTAAAGATACGTAATATATTTATTCTAAACAAACGATCTACGTAACAAACTTTGGAAATTACTAATATACACAGAATACTTTCAAATTGTGAACAACGATACGTAAGATTACAGGGAACTAGCAGGTTACCCGGTTACCAACTTTGAAAAGTTACAGTAATGGTCCCTGTGGCTTGCGTTAACTTAACCGGTCATCCGTTGACTTTTTTTTTCATTTAAGAAAGTTACAATAATGGTCTTTATGGTTTGCGTTGACTTACTGTTAGCCTCATTAGTTTGTAAAGAAAACGTCATACACGTGAATTGGACTAGATATGTAGTTAGTTGTGCCTGCAAAGACTACTATTGTACAAGTAGGATAGTTATATTGTAATGAGCCTATAAATACCCCTCATGACTCTCCATGAGGGATGTGGAAAAATCATTTTGTAAACTTCATCTATCAATCTAATAAACTATGTTTTTCTCCGCCCTCTCTCTACTTTATCTCTCTAAACTATCATCATGTATATAATCTTTAATCACCATCCTCGACCTCCCAAACAACACAAATCATCAATATTTCCGGTCCTACAATTGGTATAAGGATCCAAGGTTGTTATATTGTTGATTTGTTTGTGGTTCGTACTGTTTTTTAAGCTGTTTTACAATCGTTTTTTTTTTTGAATCTGGATTTTTTTTTTCTGTCAAAATATTGGTGGTTACAGTTTCTATACAAGTTTTATATATCAAATTTGGTCAAAAAAAGTCTCAAGCTTTCTCCTTCAGTTTTACAACTCTGTTTCGTGGGTCTTAACATCACATATTACCGATTTTTGCATAACTATCTTTTTGTGACTGTTTTGTTCCATATCGTGAATCTGTGGTTAAAAACAATGGTCGAAAAACGGTCGGTAAAAGGGGTTTCGAATCTGTCACAAAACCCTCGTTTTCAAATTTGTGAAACCCTAAAGCTTCGAATTTCTTGTAAAGAAATTCGAAAGGATGTTTCGGATCTGTCGTCATATATGCTTCGGATTTCTTGTAAAGAAATCCAAAAGGTTTGACTTTTCATATTTGACTTTTCGGATTTGTCTTTTCGGATATGTAGTATGACATGGTTTCGGATTTCTTGTACAAATCCGAAAGTTGGCCAAAATAAAGTAAAAGAAAAAGATGAACCATCATTGGTTCAAAGCCAAATATAAAAGAAAAGGAATCGAAGTAAAAGAAGAACCAAGCATATCTAAATCAATATCCTACACCCTTGAATTCAAAACATAAGAAAACATAATAACAAGATCTCAGCTTTATCTCTTTCGTGCCATTCAAAGATAAATCAAGAGCCTCGAAGGTCAAGCAAACGAAAGAAAAGCATCATTATCGATCTATAGGAAGTTTTACTTCTTTTGTTTTTTTATAATATAAAGAAATAAGAATAACAAGACTGTTACTTTATTTCTTTTATTCATTCAAAGATCAAAAACAATTCAAAAAAACGAGTCTTGAACCGCAGAAAGAAGATTTACTTCTTAGATACATGTTTCGTTTTTGTTTTGATAGGAGATAAAGTTGGTAAGAGCAGATACGTTGATGGGGGCAGATAAAAATGATGTATGTCTAGGGTTAATGACAAAATGAAAAGAGCGTGTAATGTTATATGTCAAATCCGGATACCATTATTTGGAACTGGATCGAGTATTTCATTTATTGGATTTGGGCATTACAAATTTGGTCGGGCAGTATGTGTTTGATTGGATCAAGTGTTATCACTTGGATTGGACTTGCTATATTTTTCATACTCGGCCTTATCCGATTGTAGATTTGGACTGATATGATGGAAATGATAACAATTTTTGGATTATCAACTTTGGAATTACAACAAAGAGTTAATTGCATTTTTGGTCCTTGTGGTTTGGCCAAATTGCAGGTTTGGTCCCCAAAACTTTGAAAGTGCAGCGATAGTCCCTATTTTGAAGTTTGTGTTGCATTTTTGGTCCTTTTTGGTTTGAAATGACTAAATTACCCTTGTCTTTTTCTGAAGAAGACAAAGCGTATTTTAGTCATTTAACTTTATCCAAAGAACAAAAATGCAATCCAAACTTCAAAATGGGGACTATCGCTGCACTTTCAAAGTTTTAGGGACCAAACCTACAATTTGGCCAAACCACAGGGACCAAAAATGCAATTAACTCTACAACAAATGTTATCCGAATTTGTTGAATACAAAAGTTTTGAAATTGATATTAAGTTGTATAAAGATTGGTATTTTGGTAATAATAATTTTCATGGAGATACTAATTTCACGGCTAGAATTGTGATTAATTTAACAAAATGACTACGGGGTTTTTATACGTTATTATTGATTTAAATTTGAAGCGACGTTTCGCGGGTGTACTTTCTTTTCGATTCCATTGCATTTCATTTATCGGATGTGCACCTCATACTTTAAGTTACATTGTAGTGCTCAGTATAGGTTGAATCACATTTATCTTTCGTACAAACACTAAGTCATAAAGCTGGGATGTTTACTTCTTTTTTAAGTTGGTCATATCGGGTTGTCTCCATTTGTGGTTATTACCATTAGTCGGGTGAATTTACAAGGAGGTCCGATCACAGGTTGGTTTGAGAGAAGTGTACTGAGAGTACATTTTTTATATTCTCAAGTAATTATGCTTAAACAAGCTATGGCTTTAATATTGCATCAAGTAAAAGGTAATTCTACGGCATGTACACAACATTATGATAATTCTGATAACTCACAACCATCAAGAGGGATAAGTACATGAAGGAACAAGTAGTGTTCTATCTTTCTTTGATTGGATTAATTAAAGGAACGATGCTTAATATCTTAGAGGGAGAAGTAGTTTGTGTACATTGGGGCTTTTTACCAACTTGGATGCAATACTAAGTGAGTTATGTTGTAACGATGCTCTCTGAATGACAACCATCGTGCTACACTCTGTAGTCTAAATTCTCCACTGTGTGTTAGAAGACTAATGAGATTTGATGATCGACATCCATAGTGCTACAATCAAGAGTCTACTTTCTTCGCTGCGCGTTGAAAGACTAAAGAGATCTGATAAAAGAGTGTTATCGATTCAGGAGGGAGCAGATAAAAGAAAGAAAAAAGGCTCACTAGTTAGGAGGGAGTAATAACCTAACTAGACCATTACAGTTGAAGTTTAGAGCTACAAAGATCAAATGCCGAGATCGTCGGAAGAGAGAACTTCAAGTCATCTTCCGTATCTAGACTACATAGACTATGCACTTCAACAACATCAACATTGTTTATTCTTATTATAATTTACTTTGTTTATATATTTTTAGGTCTCATTGTAACCATTCACGTGTGACGATATCTTGGAGGGAGATTGTTAGCCTCATTATTTTGTAAAGATAACGTCATACACGTGAATTGGACTAGATATGTAATTAGTTGTGCCGTGAGGGACTACTATTATACAAGTAGGATAGTTACATTGTAATGAGCATATAAATACCTTTCATGACTCTCCATGAGGGGTGTGGGAAAATTATTGTGTAAGCTTCATCTATCAGTCTAATAAACTTTTTGTTTTTCTCCACCCTCTCTCTACTTTATCTCTTTAAACTATCATCATGTATATTATCTTTTATCATCATCCTCGACCTCCCGTACCACATAAATCATGAAACTTTCTGATCTTACACTTACACTTTTGGTCCATTGTCTTTTTTTTCACAAATAACTTTTCTTTTTTTCAAATTTCATACAAATGTACGTAATATGATCGATATGTGATTTGTTTGACCGGTTACTGTTGTTCCCTATTCACTATCGTATTAAAACAGTTTAAGCACTTAAACAAACAAATAGTGAATTAATGACTAAAATGATGCAAGTAAAAACACACTGACAAATTTTCAACTTAATATCTTTATTAGAAATCAATCAAAAATAATATATTACCCAAGTACTTGCGGAACAGTACTTGGGATTGAAATGACAAAGTGTTGTAACTCATCACGAAGCTCAGGCTAAGTCTAGCACAACTACAATGGAACCACAGAGTTATCTCAGGGACAGAGTTGTATTTGGAGGAGTGAAAGATGCCTTGTGTGTGTGTGTTTTACAATTCACAAGCTTAGATCTTTCACTCCATCTCTTATGCTATTTATACAAGTATGAGTTTTAACTCTATCCTACGTGACAAACTGACAGGTTACAGAAGACAAAATACTGATGTATTTTGTCTCTGTTTACAAGGACTATATTTGGTAAGTGACAAGGTTGCTTTCAACTAGTCAGTGATGACACTGAGCCTGATAATTAGCTATTCAGGGAAAGTTGACTTTGGTTGATAAGGACTTCGTCTTATCTGTTCAAATTATTCCGCCTTGTCCCGCTCTTTCTTCAGTCTTCGTTTCCTTCAGTCTTCAACTTCAGTTTTTCTTCAGTGAAAGTGGTTGGTGAGGAGTTTCGGGATTCAGTGAGTTATTGTCATCACTCACTCAATCCACCATCTTCTTCTTGACTCAGTCTTCACCCTTTAAGTTCCGCCTTACTGAGTGGAGAGACTTCATCTTTGTCTCTTACTGAGTATCCTGAAGATAGTTCACTGAGAGACTATGCGCTCAGTGACTTATCAGTGTTTAAAGGACAACACTTAGGGTATTTTCTACTCAAATCCTAGACTCAAGGGGTTTGGATATTTACTGAACCCAACAGTTACCATTTGAATAAGTTATAGTAACGGTCACTTTTACACTTATTATACATATATTTTAAAGTGATATTATGTTTATTCACATTTTTTTTCTTCATTATTCATAAAAAATTTGTAATTTTTTTTCTTTTGTGTAAAGTGATAATTTTGTTTCTTCACTTTTACACTTATTGCACATATACTTTAACACAATGTTAAGAAAAGTGTTTCTATTTACTTTTTTCATTTATTCATACAAGTTTTTGTATTTTTTTCTCATTTTTTTTTTGTTTTTTTGTAAGGTGATAATTTTATTTCTTCACCTTTACACTTATTATACTTATACTATAATGTAACGTTTCGAAAAAAAAATTAAGAAATATAAGTCACATGTGAGGTCTAAAGTATAAGTATAAGAATAACGCAACTTTTAGAAAAATTTACTAAAAAGATTTTTTCATTCCCCGGCCAATTAACTCACCTGCGCTTAACAAACATTCTCAGGCATTCTTTGTTAGTTAATTACTTTAATTTAATTTGTGCATTTGAAGTGAAATTTATTTGAATTTAGCTAATTAGTTCATTAGAGGGTTGTAGTTACTGGTATATAGTTATAATTCGTTGAATTTGAACTCTAAAATTGTTGTTGTTAGTTGTGTTAACTGTTGCATATGAGGTGTTTGATGATATGCCTAACTCGATTTAGTTATTACATTAGTTAACTAGATGTTGGTAAATTTGATAACTCAATGCATGTAACGTGTTTGATGATATGCCTAACTCATGTCTTGTGAAAGGATAAATTTCAAACGCTATATACTCTTTGTTTGTCAAATGCTATAATCGCCTACTCTTTGTTTGTCAAATGGTATGGGGTAAGTTGTGAACAAATTAATAGATCACGTATTGCAATGATATCGTATTGGGCACCCGTTCGACACGTTCTTATTTGTATTCTTTAGAAGTGGCAGCATAAGTAGAGAATTTAGAGGAGAGTTCAGGAAATTTCAAACCCTTTCGGGTCAAGGTTGTAAAAATCGCTTGGTGGTACCGTGGCGGTTGACCCCCGCCAAGCGCCATAGCCGCCATACTTTCTCTCTCACGCAAACACATAGTTCTTCACATAAACACATACTTCTTCTCACACAGATTCTATTAACAGATCTACACCACCACCATACAATATCTTGAAAGCTCGTCTATATATAGTAAAATAAACCCTAAACCCACTTATTTATGTTTTGATTGTAGAAGAGGCGTTTCTCGAGACCTTTCTGTAGATCTGAACTGGGAGTGATTTCGGCTTGTAAGAAGCTTGTTGAGCTTTCAGCTTCTAGAGGATCACTTGATGATACGTGTGTGATGATCGTTCAATTGGGTCATCCATTTTTTGATAGAATGAAGGTCTTTGTGGAAATTCATTTTGTGGAAATTTAAACGGGTCAGTTATTGGGTCTGGTTTATTGGTGTTCATATCTGTTACTATTGTTGTTGTCCTATACGTTCATGATGAGAGAAAAGCAAGAAAAGAAGGTGGAAACAGTTGGAAAAGAAGAGGAAGAAATTGAAGACAATAATAATAAGCCATTGGTAATTCTTGGAAGTGTGTTTGTTGAGAATCTGAAACAAGCTATAGACTTTGATACCATCAGGTGCGTTGAAATTCTTTGATTTTGACTTTTTTTTTTCAACTTTGACTTTTGTTGACTTTTTTTTAATGGTGTTTGGTTTTATTGAATTGTGTTGATATGTGGAAAAGTAGTGGAATTTGGGATGTTAGGAATAGCGGTAATTAGTTTAGGATGTGTTTGGAGACGAGTAATTAGAGGAAGCGTTTATTCTACTAGTTTCGCCAACCATATAAGAAGGGGGGGCTGTTTAAGCTTATATACGTGGCCTTATGAGCTTATTTGATTTCGCCTTATATTTCACAAGCTCTAATTTTTCACCTTATTTTGAGGCTTGTGCCGATGGATCTCAAAATAAGCCGGAAAATTGGAGCTTATGAAATATAAGCCGAAATCAAATAAGCTCGTAAGCCCACGTCTTAGATACAGCCCATATAGTGATATCGGCTTCTACTAACAAGTTGGCCTAGTATTTTTGTCTTTTTTATGCAGGGCTTATTCGTTATCCCTCTCCATACCCACAAATGATTCGACCTGGATATCCTCAACGACCACTTGGACCAGGGGGAGTCATTCCAGCTTTACAACGCCCTCCAATCATGCCTATGCGGGGTCCAGTGATTCCTACTATTATTAGGCCACCTGTCAATCTAAACATAGCTCCTGTTGAAAAGCCAATGACCACAATTTATGTTGGCAAGATAGCATCAACGGTGGACAATGATTTCATGCTCTCCCTTTTGCAGGTAAGTTTGTTGCCACCTGTGCTGTTTGCTGTTTTGGAAACAGATTTTGGTTTGCATGGGCTTACGGTTTTAAATGTCCATCGCAGCTATGTGGGCCTGTTAAAAGTTGGAAACGTGTACCAGATCCCACTACAGGAGCGTTGAAGGGCTTTGGGTTTTGTGAATTTGAATCCGTGGAAGGAGTATTACGTGCTTTACGACTGCTGAGTAAATTGAGTATTGATGGTCAAGAGCTAATGGTATGGTTGGATCTTTTTCTATTCTTCATCCTTATTATATTCTCTCATTTTCTGTGTCATATTAAGAAACTTATACCTCATGGATGTTACATATCTATCTATGTCCGGAAGCTCATACTTGCATTTGTTGTTCATTTTGCCTTGGTGAAAAGGGTTGTCAGTTTCTTAACATATAAGCTGCTATGTTTCTACATTTTATGTATAAGTCGTTGTCTTTGTTTAAATATATAATGCGTAAGTAGCCGAAACGTGCAAATTCGGTAGCTGGTCAAAGCAGGTAACATAATCTGGTTGAAAAATGACGGGTTAGGTTGACCGAGAACACACTGCCGTAAAATTATACCTTCTAAGAAAAGTATGTGTGTCAACTTTGATTACAAAACTATATTTTTATCAGCTAAAGATTAATATAAGATGATCTGACACACTCATAAGCGTGTGGGTGAAAATTCGAAAATTCCCTATTGCATGCTCTGTTCATAGCAATGAAGTTTATCGCATTCTCACTTCTTATCATTTCTTATCTGTTTTTGCATGTGCGCCCATATTTACATGTATTCTATCATTCTTAACCATGCATTTTTTATAAATATTAATCCTTGATTTGTATATGCAGTTAAATTTTGAAAAAGCAACCAAGGAGTATCTTAAGCGATATATTGAGAAGAAAAAAGAGAACTTGAAGAATCAGAAAGCAGCAGATGCTGAAGGTGCTGGTAAAGAGGAAGACAAGAAAGAACCTCTTAAGCCTTCCGTGGAGGAATCAAAGGATGTTAAAAAGGAGGATGATAACAACGAAGAAAATAAAGATAATATTGACTATGCTACTTTCGGTCTTGTGACTGATGAAGATAAGCTGACAAAGAAGCTAGTGAAAAGCTTATAGGAATGATAGAAGAAAGGATAAAGAATAAACCTCTACCACCTCCACCTCCACCCCCACAAGCTCCTGTTACTGCTATTAATATAACCTCTGAACTTCCAACAAAGTCGAGAGATGGCGATTCAGATGCTGACATGGCTAAAAATGGTTAGTATAAATTTTGCTGTTAGATGACCAATTTCAGACTGTGTGCATTATGAAAGGGTAATTTTCGTTATATAAATACCAAAACTTTCGAATTTCACAAGATATGTATTTTTTTACAAAGACGTCTTTTTTGGTCATTTGGGTATAAAATCTTGAAATTAGCAAAGTTCACGACTGAATATATGATATTTTTCAACTTCAAACAGTGTAAGTACATGTAAATGCTATTTCAAATTCTTCTACTACCCGCTTTATTACATCTGGCTATGTGCTCCGGATTGTTCACAGTTACATAGTATAGCTTAAAATTTACACTCTCTTAGTAAGAACTTGTAATATGTGAACTCGAAGGGGTAGGTAAATGTTTGTCTTCTTTATTTGATGTTGGAACCTCTATCATGCTATAATGCTTGACCCTATCATTTACATATGCAGCAGAAGATAAAAACGATGAAGAGACGACCAGCAAAAGCAAACTTTCTAGCGAAAGCGAGAGACCCGAAACAAGCTCACCTGAACGAAAAAAATACTAGGCGGAGCAGGGATCCAGAGCAAGACCTAAAACGTGAAAAGGAACGCGAATTGGAAAGGTACGAAAGAGAAAGGGAGCAAGACCGAGCTAAGAGAGAAAGGGAACGAGAATACAAAATACGTGAAGATGAACGGCGATATCGGGGTCGTCTAAAGGAGTGGGAAAATCGGGAAAAGGAAAAAGAGCGTGCCCGCAAACAAGAGAGGGAAAGGGAAAAGGATAGAGAACAGGACAGGAAATATGAGATATTAGAACAAGAGAATGATGATGGCTATAGCAAAAAGAGAAAATATAGAAGTAGTGGGGAGGAAAGAGAAGAAAGAAAACGAAGGTTAAGGGAAAAGGAAGAAGATATAGAAGAGAAGATTAAAGAGGAAGAAGAGATTGCTGAGGCGAAGAAGAAAGCCGAAGAGGAAAGGGAAGAAAGAACAACAAAAACATGCCTTGGAGCTTTTATCTAGTACTACAACTAATGGAACTGATAGTGCTATGTTAATTGATGGAAACTTGGCGGAAATCAGAAATAAGGCTTCTGACCACCCGACCACTGATATTGAAATGGCAGATGCAGACGAAAACGGTGAGTTTTTCAATTCAACTAGATTTTTCTCTTTACGTTTCTCTTTATGTATGACATATGACATATCGCAATTAATAATTAAGTTAAAACAAGATTTACAAAATTATTGAAAAATGAGCATTTAACATTTCTAATCCTTTGAAGAATGAAAATACCCTGTTTTCGAAAAACACCTTAGATCATTCTTTTGAAGCATTAAAATATGCACGTTTACGTTTAATGATAATTTAAAAAGATTTATACAAATATCAGAAAACTACGTTTAATGTTATATGGAAAACACCGAAGGCCTTTGGTATGTGATTGGCCCATCAACCAAAAGGTGGGGTGATGCATAATATGTGAGTGAGTTTTTGCCTTTCATAAGAAATATCACATGGAAAAAAAGGTTTACGCTCTGTGCAGAAGTGAACTGACCGCTTAATCGGTCCTAGGGATAGTCTCATGCTTGGGCTTGTTTGTTCATCTGTATGATTAACCACCACCGGGGTTCCGTATAACAGGTAACAGGAGTGCACAAAATGGGACTGGTGACGACTCAGTCATGGAGTCTGCGACTGCTTCATAGACAGGACAAAACAACAACGTTGGAGTCAAAAAGTTAGGATTTGGTCTTGTGGGTTCGGGAAAAAGAACTACAGTCCCTTCTCTATTCCACGAAGAGGAAGATGAGGATGCACAAAAGGATAAAAAGATGCGACCTTTGGTTCCTATAGATTATTCAACCGAAGAATTGCAGGCTGTGAGAGAAACTACTCCGCTTGCACCATCTTCTAATTTGGCTGCAGCTGCTGAATTTGCAAAACGAATTGGACATGCAAATACAAAAGAAGAGAGACCTGATTCAGAAAGGGAACGCGGTAGACGGTCCCATGATAAATCAAGCCATCGAGATAGGGACCGGGAGGAGACTAACCGATCCAGAGATGAAACAAGAGAGAAAGAGAATGTGAAGACACCAGATAATAAGAAGCTTTTGGATGCAAAACAATTAATTGACACCATTTCAAAAACCAAGGACGAGCTGTTTTACGTATCCAATAAATTGGGCAACTTATGACAAGGTTAGTATAGAGTTCTTGCTATAGTTTACTTATAAATCGATTGACTTGATTATGTCTGATCCCAAATTTTGTAAGCTGAAAGGATTGAGCAAAAAGATGAAATGGGTCAAATGGGATAGAAGCCATCCTAAGCTTATTAAAGTGCATAAAAACCTTCTAAGCTAAAGTGAACAAACATGAACCTTTACGATAAGATATCATGCTTTAAAAGTAACTGCTGGGGGGTGTAGTACAGGCTATATATTACGTTTGAAATCTAAGTGTGGTGCGAAGATTGTAGCGTTGTTTTAGTCTTGATTACGAGGCACGTGAAATAAGCCTTTAATGCAAATTAAAAATCTGAATAATGATATCCTTTTTGCTAAAAAAGACTTTTAGTTTTGTTTTCTTAAGTCAGCACACTGTGTTTTCTACAGTGGATTATTAGTCCCTGTTCAGACCCTAGCTACCACAAGATAACGAATGCACATCCAAAAACTGTAACTAACATAAAAGAAGATGTTATTATCATATAGTTCTTGTTGCCTCCACTGACCATGTACTCAGTTTCGTGTTCTGTTACATACACTCGATAGTAGTGACTAGTGACTCGATCTAATTTTGCTTACAGTTTTATAAATACACCACTGATGTCTTAGCATACGATTAATAAGCTCCATGTTAGTGTGAAAAAGCTCTTACTTTTTTAAACTGATTAGTGACAAACAAGAAATAAGTATGTTGGTAACTGCTGGTTTCTGGTGCAAGCACCTAATGTCCAGATGTTATAAACTAGCCTGGAATTAGTTACACAAGATTAAATGACGCGAGAAATTTAATTGTTATTGCTTTTGCAAGTGTTGCTGGTTTCTCATGGTTTTAATCCTTATCGTGTAATATTTTAACTTCTGGTTCTGCTGAATTTAGTATTTATAAATGAAATCTTTACGACATTTATAAGCTCTTTATATGTTGTTTTGTTGTGCGAAAGTATGATTGCAGATACCCACTTGCAAAAAATGCTCCAGGGAAAAACTAACAACCCTCGCGTAATTGACGGAAACTATTGTAGTTGCAATCACCTAAAAGTTAAGATTCTACATTTATCCTGATCCAAAGATATTAAGCAAGAACCACGAAACTCTGAATTAGGAAATGGATGGCGTAGGTTACATAAAGGCAAGATTCACAAACCTAGTTGGGAGGGCAGGTGGGTACATTATGAAGGGTAGATAAAGACATTTAAAGCAAGTACCCTTTTTTTTTGGGCAAAAGTTAAATGTCCACACGTGACAAGCGGAGGAAAGTCATACGAAGTGTTTGTATGCTAGATTGTTGGTGCCAAAAAACCGGCTTTTAACGTCTGCGGCATACCAGATTTTTACTGACGGTGTGCAGGGAATGAGTCCCAATGTTTGCTCTATTAGTGTCAAGAGCCTCATGAGCGCTAACACGTTCAGAGTATCTACTTTTATTTATTTCAATACATATACATTAATACATGATGAGGTCATCTTATTGGTGGAATAAAATTTGTTTCTTACATACATGAGTTTAGACAAGTGAACCTGTCTTTAATGTGTGAGGAAATACATGTATATGGCCACCGTCTTAAAAAGGATAGTATGCCAAGATAACCATTTCCCAAAAACACGATTATTTTAACATCAAGTACTTTCTATTGTTTAATCTTTCCACTTACTTAGGTTAATGTAGACCCAGGTAAGCTGTTGCAAAATCATGTCCTTGTTGAAGATAGGTTGATTATGCAGGTGAGGTTGTGTAGAATAGAAACCATGTGATGTTAGATAGGTTGATTATGCAGGTGAGGTTGTGTAGAATAGAAACCATGTGATGTTTGGTGAGCAAGTCTGATACAATAGGCGAAGCAAACAAACTGATCATGTGAGTTTGTAGTAATGTGTGTTTGGAAGTAGGTTTGGTGTATGGTGTCAGTAAAATATTTGAGATATTTGAGGCCGTACTGAAAGCTGATCCTGATATGGATAGCTATCCATGGCCATTGATATAAAAAATTGCCAAAAAATGGGTGCAGAGTATGCTTTCAGTTCATCCAAAGGATCGCCCAACTGCAGCAGCTGTTCTTTGTACGTTTCTAACATCATCTTTCAGTGTTTGGATGACAAACTTACTTAAATTGCGTATTTGTTATCACATAATCACTTTCTTAACGCAATGTCAAACGCCTACTGATTTTGACCTTATTTCACTCAAAATCGAGTTTTACCACTTTAAGAAGGAAAACATGTCCACACGCTATATCTTGCACGACACTATACTACAAGTGAGTATTTGAAAGGACGAAAGGTAAGGGAAATTTGTTACACAGGCGATGAAGATACTACTTTTGTGCATTTAAATTTTCTACAGCATAAGTTACCAGATCATGATGGGTGTATTCGACCCGTATCTAGGGGGGCCAAACCGGGCAGAATTGTGTTCGCAGCCATGGCGGGTTTGGATCCCCTTTTATCCAGTTTCATATTTGCACATCTGAGCCACAGAATTCTACTCTCACATGAAATGAGGCAATTTGTAAAGAGGTTTTGACTTTTATTTGGTCAAACATTATCCTTGGATATAAAGGCGGTGTTTGTTTAAGCTTATCTTTGGGCTTGCGAGCTTATTTGATTTCTGCTTATATTTCATAAGGCCCGGCTTATTTTGAAACTTATGGGCTAATATACCAGCTTATTTTCCAGCTTATGAGCTTATTATGAATTTATTATAGGTGATGAAGATAGTATTATTTTTGTGCATTTATTATTTACCAACCATAATAAGTTACCGGATCATAACATGTGAAATCGACCCGTATCTTGGCGGGCAGCCCGACCCGAATAGTGTTTGCAGCCACGACGAGCTCGGATACACTTTTATCCGGTTCCATATTTGCACATCTGAGCCAAACGATTTTACAGTCGGACGAAATGAGGCATTTTTATAGAAGTTTTGACTTTTATATGGTCAAAAAAATTTCTTTGGATAAATGCCTATGATTTTTATTTGTTGGCGGGGTGTTTGTTTAAGCTTATTTTTGGGCTTACGAGCTTATGTGCTTTCAATAAATAAATGTTTCAGTATAGCCACGTCAATATTGGAATAATTTATGATCACCCATTGTCTTCATTTGACTTTGTAGATGAGGCTCGTATTTTTGCAAAGATACATATTTTCTTATTACTCCACGACTTTAAAATACAGTTCCGTTAGTAGTTACAGATCTTATTGTGTATCTCAACACAAATACTGATCTTTTATCTGATATTAGATATCTTCGGATCAATTTCCATGTTAAGAAAAGGTTGTTTGACATAAAAAGTCAAAGTAAGACAACTAACAGTGATGCAATATAAGTCAAAACTAACCTCCTTGACGCCTAATTCCCAGTACTCCGATTTCTCCGATTCCTAATGTGTCTGCAAACATTGTGTTTAGTTCATTTTTGTCTCTTCAGATGATACATTGGAACCGTCGATTCTGCTGACCAGTGAAAGTACCAAAATAGCAAAAATTATACTTATTGGCAATTTGGTTAAAGTGCCACAAGTTTGCTTAGAATAAGAATATAAATTCTAGATACAGTAGCTCGCCAGCGTCTTTCTTCAGCGCAGTGAGAAAAGTAGTTGGACTCAAACATCATCCAGATAAGGTTCTCGTCTTGTTTCACTGTTTACATGTGGCCTAAATAGACCACGGATAACTTTACACTTTTATTGATTCGGAACAGAAAAGGGTCAAAATCGTGATTTAAAATCGTATCAGCAAGCTTTTGTTCCAACACTATATTTTCATCTAGTAAAACATATATTTATTTGACGAAAAGTGGTAAAAGTATATAAGTTATTCAAACTTATAAGTTTTAAGAATAAAAGTTAACTTATCAAAAGTTCAGGGACTGAAATTGTAACACTTTGGTATTTTTAGAATAAGCTGAAAATTAAGGAGTCAAAACCAGTGCTGATTCATCAGCATGAGCTTTATTGAACATGAAATCTGACTAAACTTTCTCCAAGCTTTGTGACACTTAACCAAATGATAGTAAAATGCACTTTAGAATGATTTTTAACTTATAAACAACACTTAAAGAGAAATCAACTGACCTCTTGCTCGTACAGTTCCTCCAACTTTTTAAAGAAAGATTCAATCAAATTCAAGCATCTGGGTTTGTTCCTATATGTTATTCTCAAATTTGCCCGAAACTGCCAAAGATCATATAGTTGGAACTTAGAACTAGAGGTAAAGGGGCGCCAGGTTGGGTAACAGGTCAACCCGTGTTTTTAAAATGTGTAATAACTGGTCGAGTGGTTTGGCTTAGTTTAATTAGTACTTAGGGGGTGTTTGGTATGAGTGAATCACATAGAATGGAATTGAAGCTGAGAATGAAATGGCCAAGAAAGAGAATGACCCTAAAGAAAGAAAATGAATTCCATTGTTTGGTACGGTCGAGAAATCGAGCAAGGAAATGGTTACCATGGTTGACTATATTGTTTGGTACGAAGCGAGAATGAAAAATAATGCAATGATTTATAAACAAGTAGCTACTAGAACAATTTAATAATCCTTTCAGTCTTCAATGTATCATTTTTTTGGTTTATATAGAATAATTTTCTGAGCTTTAATGTATCATTTTTCGAATTCTCATTTTCCAAAGTTGTAAAACCACATGTCTGACATAAAGTTAACAGCAAACTTACAATAATACTTTGATAAAATAAGTTACAGTATAATTCCAAATCAAGTAGCATTGCCTTCTCATATGTCCATGGCCTCTTTATCATATAGAAGTCTTATTGTCTTAATAGAGTTAATACCTGCAACATAAGAAAGTTCAAAGACTGCAAACACTGTGAAGAACAATATTTTAAGCAATCTATATAGACCAAAAACCAAGATCATACACTATGTACGTGAAAAACATATTTCAATGACAAAAAGTCAAAAACTATCAAACTATACTTCCATTTTCCATCATCAATACCTATGTTGTTTTGAAAATGAAGATCCAAGTTATTAAAACCATGTTCGCAATGCAATGTATGAAAATATTCGACTACCCATTTACGAACATTACAATCTATCAAATTGTTGAATAAAATTACAATTAAACCATCATGCCATCATGGCCCTTGAAATATAACCACTGTAGCTTATGAACAACAAAATATTAAGAATCGTTAGCAATTGAAGCTCATAATATTATTGTATATATGTTTATATGAACATCGAGATGTAAAAAATCGTACCTTTAATAGACAAAGATTAGTAACTAGTGATGGTAACACACGAGCATAGCCGATCTGGCGATGAAATATAGCCGGAGAAGATGAAGATCATAGAACATTGAATGGAAATAGAGAAAAACTTGTTAAGGCTGTTTAATTTTTCCCAATTGAGATAGCATGTGCAAAGCACATGTGCTTCTATTTTATAGCCTCTTTTTTATCTAAACCTCCCTGATTCTCGAACAAGAATGGAAGCGTGAATGAGTGGTGCTTAATTTGTCTATTCTCAGCATTCTCCTCTTTTTTTAAAGAATCATTTTGGTTGAATGAGAATGCCATTTTGATTCTCTAATTCCATTCTAAATACGCAACAAATAAGGGAAAAGACCTCATTCCCTTTCTAAGCTTTCCTTTCCATCCTACCAAACACCCCCTTAAAGTATTAAATATAGAGGAGGCAATTTTGACCCAGTTACTTGTTAGTGAGTCGATTCAGATAATGTTTTACCTCTGATAGGAAAACAGATAAAAACAATATGACAAAAAATGGTCTAAACTGATCAAACAAGTCGAAAGATGCCAAAAGTGAATTTTGGAAGCTTGAAATCTCCAAAATAATGTAGTTCAAATTACAATAACTAATTTAAAGTTTGTTCTCATTCTTAAAAACACTTATTACTTTGGATAAAAGTGTTTCGGGTAAGCACAACCTCACTGTCCCTAAGAATTATGAAATGAGTAGAAACTGTCAGATATAGACTTGTTACCATAAATGGGTGGAAAACTTTTTCTTTCTTTATCGGCATACCTCATGAACATCCTCAATAAAAGATTCATGTGAGCCACCGTAGAATCCTGCATCCAATCTGAGGTCAATGGTCCTGAAATCTAACAAGCGTGAAAATTCATCAGGTTTCAACAAAGATTCCGCCACCACACCAAAAACAATTTTGTTTTCATCTTGAGCAGCAACAGATCATAGCACCATACGACACCGTTTTAAGATCACATCGTTTGTTGATATGTTTAGACACATTAGATAAGGCTTTAGCGCGTTTATGTTACTTCTAAATGATTCTTACGTAACTTATACATTGTAATTCCTTTAGTTAGACTTCCTGATGCGTACGTGAATAGATAATCGGCAATCACGATTTGTTTTTTTTTTTTTTCTTCTACTTCACCGATCTCAACATCGAATAACAAACACTTTTTCATCTTTTTTGGTCCCAGGTGTTTCACTAGTAGATTTACCATTAATTAATTATATAGTCAGCTGACAAATTTTATTATTGTGACTGATAACATAAATAGTTCTAGTGCTACGTCACTCTGCTGCTACAAATTGTGTTTGATATGTCTCTGCCAATTTGGCTTCGAAAAATGGGTCAATGACAGCCCATGGCATATTCTACATCCTAACCAGTTGTGACCCAACTTACATCTTATTGGACCAGTCCACAGAAAGCGGCCCAAAAGGCCTTTGTCAGCCCACAGTTTAAGAAAACAAAATTTATCCTCTTTCAATTTTAATTACCACCATCACATAAATATTTGGAATGATTTTCAAGATTAACATTTACTTTCCCATTATCATTATAAAGTATAAACAGTTTTGGTCTCTATAATCTTTCCTAGCTATTAATACATTTTTTTATTAACTGTTGTTTTTAGTTTGATGTCAAAACCAATTTTTAAGTCTGACTTGATTTTTGTACCCAAAAATGTTCATATCAAAACCAAATTGGTTTTCATAAATCACAATGATTGAAAATATTTTTTTGGTAACTTACACCATTGGTCCCCATGGTTAGGATGGGTTGTAGATACAGTCCTTAGATCTAGGGTTATGCGGCCGTAGTCCTCAACGTCACGTTTTCACTCCCTCACATTCCAAAGCTCTAACGCTCATTAAAAACCTCGTTAGCTGCAATGGTTTTTCGTCTTTTTAGCCTTTCATGTCCAAACACCCCATTACAGTTTATGTTCGTGTATATTACTAGCAAATTAAATCTCAACTAGGCATTACAACGTTTGATTCATCATCATTTTGGTTGCAAATTAAACCGGTCTTTTTTCACGTACGTGATTTGCATCATGTGCTTCATGAGTCGAGTCGAATCTTACTATCTTGACAACTAAACCATTTTTGACCAACAATATCACAATACAGAACAAATTCACCCGAAGAATTTAATCTTATAATCGATTAGTCAATACAATAGAATTTTAACAAATTTGGTGGCATTGTTTACCAACCTAATTCAAAACGAGAAAACGTGTACCAATTGGTGCACTTTATAAACACCAAGTTGCATAAAGTAAAAGGCCAAAATTTTCAGATGCATCATCACTGACATGGACCAATGCATAAACTATGTTAGTGGATTCAGTTAGTAGCTATAATGGGAGACCCACTAATAGTGGATTATGAACCCCTTTATAATATACCAAAGAACAATTCAATGTATTCACAAGGGTGGTGATACTCACACCACATTTTTTTGATGAATACACCACAATCTATGCATTACAGTATTGTACAGTACAAGCTGTAATGCACATATTGTGGTGGATTCATCAAAAAATGTGGTGTGAATATCAATTCCCATTCACAAAACACTTGAGAGTGTTTAGACGTCTAGTTTAAAACTTTGATTTTTTTCCATCCAACTTTTTTCTTCACCACACAATTTTTCTTTTTCAAAGTCTATATATATGTTGATTTATCAAATAAAATAACATCAACCAATACCAATTATAAACAACATATATACAATATGGGAGAAAATATTTGCTTTAACTTTATGCAAACTCATGTTTTGTTTATTTTGTCACTTGTTCTACTAAGGTTTAATACCACGGCAGCCACTTCCCTTGGCCACAAACCGGTTGTAGCAACAGGAGGGGCTACTAATACGTGCATCGATAATGAGAGAGAAGCTCTTCTTGGTTTCAAAGCTCGCCTTCTGGACCCCGCTGACCTGCTCTCTACATGGAGACCCGAAGAAAAAGAAGATTGTTGTAAATGGAGTGGAGTCACGTGCGACAACCAAACAGGTCATGTCACAACGCTTGACTTGTGCGACTATACAGGTCATGTTGGAGGTGAGATGAGCTTTTCATTGCTTAACTTAACCCACTTGAATCATCTAGATCTGTCCGTCTGTTCTTTTCATGGAACGATTC
This sequence comes from Chrysanthemum seticuspe, assembly GCA_019973895.1. NCBI lineage: Eukaryota > Viridiplantae > Streptophyta > Magnoliopsida > Asterales > Asteraceae > Chrysanthemum > Chrysanthemum seticuspe. Next base: position 28,794,451 of record BPTQ01000009.1, on the reverse strand, counting down.
CCCCGTTCATTGGCTCGATGACTCATTTAACTTTTCTTGACCTTTCTGAAAATCATTTTACTGGCACCTTTCCCAAGTCCATTAGTTCCTTGACCGCTTTAACTGTTCTTGACCTTGAAGGGAATCAGTTGGTTGGAACCATTCCCTTGTCCATTGGTTATTTGACAAATTTAACAGAGCTTTACCTAGGTGAGAATAACTTTAGTGGAACCATTCCCGAGTCCATTGGTTCTTTGACCAAACTAACAGACCTTTACCTTAGTAATAATAATTTCAGTGGAATCATTCCAAGATCCATTGGTTCATTGACCAAATTAACAAACCTTAACCTTTCAGACAACTCTTTCTCTGGAACCATTCCTCTAGAATTTGGAAACCTCACCAATTTGGATACTCTTTCACTAGAATCCCTCAGTAGTTGTACAGTTGAGAACTTAGATTGGTTATCATCTCTATCTTCTTTAAGTTACCTTTATATGGATGGAACTTCCCTGGCCAAAGCAAATAACTGGGTAAATGCAATTATAGGTATCCAAAACCTAGAAGAGTTATATTCACACATCCGCTGATGCTATGTAAGGTCTTATGCACACCACTTGATACTCATGACTTCCAGTCATATATACATGACCCCTTACTCTTCTTTTCTTCATCACGGTTCTCTGAGAAACCACCCTCCAACGACAGCGTGGAGTGGAGTTCCCCCCTAACAATATCTGAACACACGCCGTTTTTAAAACTAAAATCGTGACACCCTCAGATTATTACCACTCTGAGTCTTGAAGATTTCCATACCAAGTATATTCTCCTTTGCTTCATCCAGCAAACCCTTGGTAACCAAGATCTGAGCCTTGCTTTCGTAAGTAAACCCCATATAATCTATATAAAAGAATAGATATATGAACATACCTGGTGCATACTTCCAGTAATATATGTTATTTTCGTCACTGTTTCGCCTAAAACCATTGTTGAGCATACACATACTTGACAGAGTATCCATGTCTTCTTTCATTAAAGCCATTCACTTGGAAATTACCTCACAAGTAACTGCATCCTTGAAAGTCAATGACTCATGTGCATATTCTTCTATCATTGCATCAACTTCTAAAGCAGCCATAAGTCATAATATTGTCACCTCTAAATTTGAGTGGTTCTCGTATTGAACATTGCTCCCTCTCGTGTGCAAACTGATAGGCGGTTAAATCTTGAGTCAGAAAAACATGTGAACCATCACCCAGATCGGAACTCCCTAGAGCTGAGGTTCCAACTCCATGCAACATCTGTATTGAACCCGTACCTACACCAGACCCTTTGGGAGTATAATACCGGCCATTCTCAAAGTAAACCATGTCCCTAAACATGAAAATGCCAAATACCGTTGACATCCAGTAAACCCTTTGTAAAATTGATCGAACCTAGTGAAAAACTCACATGAAATAGACTAACAAGTACCTTGTGTGCAACCCTTCAAAGTATTGATTTTTCTTCACTCTTCAATCGACTCAACCCTTGTAGAATACCCTAACAAGAAATCGACTAACCCGAGAGCTACCAAAAAAACCTTTTGAAGTAAATCTTTTGTCGATTAAACCCTAGCAAACCTGAAATTTGAAACCCAAACTAGTCGGCAAAACCCTTGATAATAGAAGAACCCTAACTGAAAAAACCTGAACAAAATCGATCAAAGAAAACCCTCTGATGACACCCTTGCTCTAATTGATCAAACTTTATTACCATGTAGTTGTAACCGAAACCTTGGAATTGAAACTTCTTGTAAAACCTTGTCATCTTTGAAGCTCAAAACCGAAACCCCATGAACCTTGTGACAAAAGAAAATGATTTCCTATAACCCTAGGAGAATCGATTTACTTCCTTGCAAGAAAACTTCAAGAACCTTGTTGCCCAAGTAATCTTGACTCGTAAACCTAGAAACCTTGAACCTTGTTATCTACACAATGATAACCAAATAAAAACCAAAATGACAAAGAACACAACCACCAGATCAGAAACTTCGGTAGCATATATCTCCTTCCTGGAAGCTTCAATGCAAGATCCCTCCAATGCGATCCTAGATCTATGTGTCTTCAACCTACGATTTGAAATTTGTATAAATCGGTTAACAAACACGCAGTCAATTCTCTCACGACTGCGCAGTAATCGACGAACCAAACCCGGTTCACTCGTTTCTCTTGTTTTGGATCTATCCACGTTGTGTGATTCGTTCTTCTCGAACAAGGCTCGGATACCAATGTTGGAAGAAATTCAACAAACCAGTTTCTAGAGCGGAACCACGAATCAAGAACTACTCCAACAAGACTTCGACAAAGGGTTATGATCCCTTAATGTCAAATAAACCTCACCCCCTCATCTTTATTTATAAAGAATGAAGGGAGAGAAACCTAATCTTTGTTGAACAAAGAATTTATAATTTAGGAGGTTAAGATATTTCCTAAAACATTACTAATCTTCTTATGTTTGAGCTAAATTACAACTAGCCCCCTAAACATCACATACTAATATTCTAACAATGACTTTGAGGCTAAAATATCCCTCCTAATCTTTTCATCCCGATTACAATGTGGCATCTTACCTTATATAATTTAAACAGGAAAAACGTGGGAGAAAAACATAAAACCCGAACCACCAAAACTATCTCTAAGACTTCTATCACAAACAAGAAATCCATACCAAACCCAAACAACCAATGCAGATTCTATTAACTCCAAACAAATAAATAAACAAACATTCAATAGCTATATCAACTGCATATATACTTGATCACTCAATAACTTATGGCTCACATCAACTCCATAATACATAAACATATGAGCTAGCGTGTCTATGATACACCGAGATCGAATCACATCCGCATGCATATCTCAATCTATAGCCGGCGTCGGGACGTCTACTACTGCCCTTCTCACGCTACATATTGGTGCCCACGTGTCTATACCATATCACTCATTGGTAACGAAACTAATTGCCTATAAGACAATAAGAGTAACGTTGTCCATTCCACCTTACAATCGGGGCAGGGTATCGAAATGGCATTGTACCACGTTACCTTATATAACTTAAACATGGAAATCGTTGCCAAAAAACATCAAACCGAACCACCAAAACCATCTCCACTAGATCCATCACAAACAAAGAATCTATACCAAACCCAACAACAAAATTAACCAATGCAGATTATATTAACTCCAATCGGCTATTTCAACAATAATTGTGCACAAAATGAGCAAATGTCAACAAATTAATTGTGTGTGGAAATTAAAATTTTGGATAATATGAGGTTACAATCTAACATGACTGCAAGAGACCAAGATTTATAAAACTTGGTTATGTACTATATAGGGGGTGTGTGGGTAACATTAGAAAGGGTTTGCCAAAACTAGAGAGAAAGTTGTGGATGCGAAAAAAACTATAGGTGAAAAATAGAGAAAGTTTTACAAACTACAAACTACTTGGAAGCAACATTTGATCTCGTAAAGTTTCTAGTTTTAATAGCTTATTTTAAAAAAAGAAAAGAAAACTCAATCTTTTTAGCCTTTAGTGCCAAACATGCCATAAAATAACTACGTAATTATCCCGATTTAAGTGATAACCTCGTCCCAAAACACACAAACTTTTCTTAAAAATTCCGCAGCAACGTATGGGTTGCAACTTGCAACTTTCTGGTTGTTGTTAAAAGAGGGTTCAAAGGCTGCTCCTGGTATTAACATGAGATCAGTGCAGACTAAATTACCATAAACATAAAGGCTTACACAAAACTGTAATTTTTGGAAAATCCAACTTGTTTCGATTTCTTTGATTTCACATGGCTTTACAAGCCCTAGAATCCATTTAGAAAGCAAGCTAAAACACAACAATCAAAGGGAAAAATGTACAACAACATTTTCATATGTTGCAGCCCACTCCCATTTCCTACAACACTCGGGGTGCAATCACTGAGTCTAGACCACATGACCATCAAGTTGGTTCACGGTTCACCCCTCAGGTCCAGTCTAACTATCATCAAAGTTTCACGATTAACCATTTACAACTCTAAACAGTAAAACATTAGATTTTAAACAGCTTCATAAATCACTCGAAACTTTAAGTTTCTTTTTCTTCGGTTTGTCTTTGATTATTGAACTGTCAAACGGCTCTGCATCATTTGACGTTCCAGCCATTATTGAGGTGCTCAACTTTTGCTTCTTCTTTGGGGTTAACTTTTTGGGTGCATCTTCCATTGACTTTTTGGTTGGCTCGGATGGTTATGCGTCATTCAGCGTACCCACTATTGTTGAGATGTTTAACTTTCGCTTCTTTGGGGTTAACTTTTTGGGTGCTTCTTCCATCGACTTTTGGTTCACTAGTTCCATTGACTGTTTTAGTGCTTCTTCCATTGCTATGAGATCTTCTGGTGCTACTATTGGTTCTGTAGGGTCCAACAAGACTTAAATGAAGGGTTATGAGTGGCACCAACACATACACGAAATATTTTACACTCAAACGTTTATTAAAGAATGTACAAATTAATCTCACCAACACATAGACCAACACATACATAAAAGAATTTACAAATTAACCTCACCCCCTCATCTCAATTTATAGAGAATGTGATACGCCCGTGGTTGATGAGGGAAAGCTATCCCGGCATGGCGTGTTGGATAACTATCGCAGTTTAAATATTATGTTTTATTAGGATAAGTGTTGTTTAGGATATGTGTTGAGTCATGTTAGGATAAGTCTTATGTTTGTGAGAGTTATCTCATACATTAGTCGCCTAAACTTATACTCTAACTTTACACACTAATATTGTAACAATTTTCACCTTAGTGGTGATAATTAGCTTTCTCCGATACGCAGTAGCTTCAACTACTGTCGAAACCTCATACCGGGGACCGCCTTTGTCAAGGTACCAATAGTAATACCTGCAACTAACTTTAGCTCAAATCGTGACTCTGTAGAGAGTCCCTTTAGGCATGTACCGAGTTAAATAGGTTTGGGTTGACATGGGTCATTTTCAGTATGGTTGACGTTGGGCTGTCCCATAAACACCATTTGCCGGTTTTTAGATAATATTATTAATTATAAATGTATTACCTATGATTTAGAAAACAATATTACTGGTGAGTGGTGACCCACACCACTCGTGCCCCGTCTACTTTTTTATTTGACTTTGTAGATCAGGCTTGTATTAATCAAAGATACATATTTTCGTATTACTCCACGACTTAAAAAATACAGTTCTGTTAGTAGTTACAGAGCTTATTGTGTATCTCAACACAAATACTGATCTTTTAAAATACAGTTCCGTTAGATATCTTCGGATCAATTTCCAAGTTAAGAAAAGTTTGTTTGACATTCAAAGTCAAAGTAAGACAACTAACAGTGATGCGATATAAGTCAAAACTAACCTCCTTGACGCCTAATTCCCAATAATCTGATTTCTCCATCTTATCTGCTAAATTTGCCACTTCCTTTAAACCACTTCGGGTAAACTCTCTCTGAATCTTCATCCTCTTTGGGGTTTGACTAAAATCAAAATCCTCTTCTTGCGCTTGTCTTGTGAATTCTGAAATGCAAGTAGGGCAATACCAACTCTTTTTCGGAACCATTGGAAGTGGAGGATATAGACAGTATGTATGATACTCTGAATTACATCTATCACACAAAAGCAAGACATGGTCGTTTTCGTCCTTTCCACATACTTTGCAGATCCCCTCCTCCCATGGTGCAATGGGAAGTGTGCTCGTGATTGTGTCTGCAAACATTGTGTTTAGTACAATTTTGGTCTCTTCAGATGATACATTGGAACCGTTGATTCTGCTGACCAGTGAAAGTACCTATATAAGATTATTTAAGGATCAGATATGTTTATAATAAGGTAAGGATTTCGTATGGGAATATGCAATGATCTTAGGTAGTGTACATATATTAAAATTAGTGTTTCTTTTTTCGTTTTCATTATAACATATATCTTGACTTTATTCAGAATGGATTGCATGAACGGATGAGACCATGGATCTCCAAGAAAATAACCGAGTTTTTGGGTGAGGAGGAGACAACATTAGTAGATTATATTGTGTCAAGCACTCAAGAACACGTGACAGAAAATGAGATGTTAGAGCGGCTTCAGTCTATTTTGGACGATGAAGCTGAAATGTTTGTGTTAAAGATGTGGAGGATGCTCATTTTTGAAGTCAAGAAAGTGGAGACTGGTCTTGCAGGAAAAGCCAAGGCTTAAACGCTCTCCTTGTTGTCATCATTGTGGTATTATCGTCTTTTGTTATAGCATTAGTACATTTCTTTTCAGTAACATTTTTTTAGACAAGTTTGATAAAAAGTCAAATCTAAAGATCAATTTAGCTGACATATCGCCAACATCGTCTTCTGGAATAATTTGTTCTAAGATCTTTGAGCGAGTGTCATGTATCCGCAAAAACTATTTCGCTCATCTTGTAGTCCCAAGTTTCACCTTTTTAAATCAAGTGAAGTTTTGTCTCTAATTCTGTATCTGTTCATAACTTACTGGTAGTGCGAATATGCAATAAGTGGTAGATTACAGTAAGCTTAATGAGATAATTAGCTTGTTATGGAACAAGTTGCATGTTTTTAGCGTGTATGTGCATGTTTTTGCTGATTTGAGGATGTGCTAAATATTTGTAGGGGTTTTGCCAAGGCGCCCTTAATGGACGCGCTGAGGCGTAGTTTGCAAAGATACACTTTATACGCAAGCATCTTTCATCACGGGTTTAAATCACATGAATAATGGGAGTTCAATTATGCCTCAAGCATCTTTCATCAAAATTTTTGCCCCTGCCCCATTTCATGATAAATATTAAATTTATGTATATGCACGAAATTATAAATATGTAAATGAAAACATGAAATACTGTGATATTTAAATGAATACAGATTGTACATATACGAATGACTCATGTTGTTCCTCTTTATGAGAGTGTGTAAGGATATCCAAAAAAAGTTATATTTATTTATTTATTTTTTATACGTTCAATAACGAGTCATGTTATTTCTCTTTATAAGTTTAACACGTGCATACACGGGTTTAAAAGTTAAATATGGCTGCAATTATATCAACAAAAATATCAATATCAAAATGAAGGCACAACCTCATAAGTTACTATGACGTGAAAAATAAATATATACGATATTGTACATATAACAACGCCGCATAGTTTTTCAAGGGTCATTATATGCTACTAACACGCATAATGTTTAGAATATGATATCGATAGTTAAATTTAAATAACATCAACCTTAATATCACGCCAGTTAAACAACATCAAATCATATGTTCAACAAAAATCTATATAAAATAATAATCGATATAAATAAATACTAAACTTTATGTAAAAGACCGGACCATGAGTATTAGAACTATATAAGAATAAAGTTTTTTTTACATAATTTTATAAAATAATTTTATTCAACAATCCCGCATATGCACAATTTTAAAAGCTAGTTCAAAGCAACAAGAAATTTCCTATCTCCTAAAAAAATATCACAAGATAGTAAATAGTGTCTAATAAATACAAGTTCGTAAGAGTTTCCTAACGTCTATTTTGAGACCATTAAATTTAGTCTTTATCATATCTTCAACAAAATAGTACAAAGTTATTTTGCATACTTTTGAAAAAATAAAAAGATAAGATATCAATTTAGGACCGTCCACTTTAAATTTTTTGGACATATATAGCAACATCACTTAATTTTTATAGCTTTTTCAAATATTGAAAATTTGTAGTAGCAATTAGTTAAGCCATGGGTTTTTCAAACGTCGTGACTTTTTCAGTAGCAACTAGTCAAACTTCAAAAAGTGTAAAAAGTAAAAAATAAAAAATAAAAATAAAAATAAAAAAGATATCCCCAAACTCATCAATAAATATCATGAAATAGAAAAGGATTTCTAATAAATACAAGTTTTTAGGAGTTACGAGTATCCTAACATTAATTTAGGAGCTTTACTTCAATTATTTATACTTTACACATAATAATATGATATTTTAATTTCTTCACAATCTCTCACCGCAAGCCCACGACCACAAAAATTTATTATCATTAATCACTAAAAACGCAATCCACAAAAAGACAAAAAGATTGGCCCTAGCTAAAGGTATTACTCGTCCCCGCTGCTTTACACGGGTAATGTGCTGGTACTTATCAAACAACTATCCTTATTAGAAAGTATCAATTAATATGACCTAAACATCCTAAAAATTATAACACTGACCACAAAAATATAAACAACTATGCGTCAACAAATACGTGCTACAATTTTCTTTAAGTAACTGTTTTAGTATTATTTCAATTAACGTCATTAACATCCTTTATTCATTATAAAATATAAGTTCAATATCTAATAGTACCTGTTTGTTGCCTTATAATTATATCATTATACAACTTCGCCAAAACATATATATTATACTCATGAATCTCCGCCTACAAGATTGATTAACATCCGTCTTTTGTTATATTTTCAATTAGTTAAACTGTTTACCTTTTTATCCTTTGATATTCGCGAGTAAGTAAGTTAGTAATTGTATATTAGTGGGAATTTATTTTGAATTTACTTAAGCTTTTTTTGGCCATTTTTATCGAGACTCCTATATGCGTACGTAGTAATTAAATTATTCTTTAAATTATTCGAGGACAAAAAGATATCACATGTTGGATGCACATGCAATAAATACAAATTGTAAAGACTTTATAGTCTTTAGACGTATAGTTTGGGACCTCATTTTTTTTCCATGAATAAAAACCACACAAATATATATCACATAAGAGTTGGGGGACCAAAAGATATCACGTTGGTTGAACATGCAATAAGTACAAATTGCAAAGACTTTACTTTAGACGTCTAGTTTGGGACTCCAATTTTATTTCCATAAATTTCTGCACCACACAAATATATATCCGATCTCATTCAATTATTCTTTTCTAATTCTATATAAAGCTGCATAGAGGCGTATACTTTGATATATCAGATAAAAATAACATCAATACAAATTATTTACAACATATATACATTATGAGAGGAAATATTTTCTTTTACTTTATGCAAACTCATGTTTTGTTTATCTTTTCACTTGTTCTACTATGGTTTAATACCATGGCAGCCACTTCCCATGGCCACAAACTGGTTGTAGCAGCAGGAGGGGCTACTAATACGTGCATCGATAATGAGAGAGAAGCTCTTCTTGGTTTCAAAGCCCGCCTTCTAGACCCCGATGACCTGCTCTCTACATGGAGACCCGAAGAAGAAGAGGACTGCTGTAAATGGAGTGGAGTCAAGTGTGACAACCAAACAGGTCATGTCACAATGCTTGACCTGATGTGCGACACTAATACAGTTGGTGTTGGAGGTGAGATTAGCCATTCATTGCTTAACTTAACCTACTTGAATAAGCTAGATCTGTCCTACTGTTCTTTCCATGGAACGATCCCCCCATTCATTGGTAACATGACCCAGTTAATTTCTCTTAACCTTTCTCATAATCAGTTTACTGGCACCTTTCCCAAGTCCATCGGTTCCTTGACCGGTTTAACTTTTCTTGACCTTTCTTATAATCAGTTGGTTGGAACCATTCCTATGTCCATTGGTTATTTGACAAATTTAACAGAGCTTCACTTAAGTGGCAATAATTTTAGTGGAACCATTCCCGAGTCCATTGGTTCCTTGACCGGTTTAACTTCTCTTGACCTTAGTACGAATCAGTTTGTTGGAACCATTCCCATGTCCATTGGTTATTTGACAAATTTAACAGAGCTTCACTTAAGTGACAATAATTTTAGTGGAACCATTCCCGAGTCCATTGGTAACATGACCCATTTAACAGCCATTGACCTTGGTTGGAATAATTTGAGTGGAATCATTCCAAGATCCATTGGTTCATTAACCAAACTAACGAGCCTTCACCTAGATGATAACTCTCTTCATGGAACCATTCCTCCAGAATTTGGAAACCTCACCAATTTGCAAATTCTTTCACTAAGATCCCTTGGTAGTTGTGGAGTTGAAAACTTAGATTGGTTGTCTTCTCTATCTTCTTTAAGTAACCTTTATATGGATGGAATTTCTCTGGCCAAAGCAAATAACTGGGTAAATGCAATTATAGGTCTCCAAAACCTAGAAGAGTTAAGTTTAAGCGGATGTGACCTCTCAAAAGTCATGCATCCATATTCTTCAGTTGTCAACTCTTCATCTATTGCTCAGCTTTATCTCGAAAACAACAATCTCAACTCTTCAAGTTATCGCTGGTTGTGCCCATTACTTGGCAATAGGCTTAAGGATTTTGATGCTTCTGGCAACTCGTTTGATGGGAATCTTTCAGATTTTCTGAACAACCTGTCTCGATGCACATCACTGAATATGTTAAATTCATTGGATGCTTCAAATAACCAATTAACAGGGTCATTGTCTGATGAAATTCAAAACTTTTCATCCCTAAATAGGTTGAACCTAGATTCCAATCAGTTAAATGGAACAATAAGTGAGAAATTGTGGCAACTACCCACACTTCAAGAACTACACCTATCTTCCAATTCACTTAGAGGTGTTATCTCTGAAAACATTGGAAAATCAAATCTTGTGTATGTAGATCTTTCATACAACTCACTCGAAGGAGTTTTTTTTAATGATGATGTGTCAAACCTTTCAATGAGTGTAGGGTATATTGATTTCAGCTCTAACAAGCTAGGACCTCGTTTCCCCAAATCGATACAAAAAATGAAAAAACTTTTGCATCTTGATCTTTCCAACAATAGCATTTCAGACACAATTCCTACTGAGTACTGGAACCAATGGCGCCCTTCTATATTGAGGTATTTGGATCTCTCTTTCAACAACATAAGTGGGACACTACCAGAATCATTATCAAGTCCTGAGCTTGAAAAAGTAGATTTGAGTTCCAACAGCTTTTATGGCCCAATACCTACTTTTCCGGCACGTATAAGTTTTTTAGATCTGTCACATAACTTATTGACCGGGCAACTTCCAGACAGCTTGAAGAATTTGACGTATCTAAGTGTTCTTAATTTACGCCACAACACTCTATCAGGACATATTCCTCCATATGTAGGACGTTTGGGTCAACTCGAGACATTAAGTTTATTCAACAACAGCTTCTCTGGAGAATTGCCATTTTCTTTGAAGAATTGCACCAAGTTAAGCCTTTCGGACTTGGGGGCCAACAATTTATATGGTAATATTCCTGTTTGGATTGGTACAAACTTGTCAAGGTTGTATGCACTTAGCCTAACAGCAAACAACTTTTCTGGAGCCATCCCTTCAGAAATATGTCAATTAGTAAGTCTTCAAATCTTAGACTTGTCATTTAACAATCTCCAAGGAACAATCCCATCTTGTGTGCATAATCTTACTTCCATGGTTCAAAAAGGATTGTCTACCGAACAGAATCTACATCATTATTGGAGTTTTGATTCTGTTGTATTCGGGTCTTTCCGTGATGACCATAGCTATATTGATCATCTGTTGATTCAATGGCATGGAAAGGTAGATGAGTTTAGTAGAAATCTGGGATTGGTGAAGACAATTGATTTATCAACCAACAGTCTCACAGGACAAATCCCATACAATATTACCAATCTGCAGGGGTTAGTAGTACTAAACTTGTCACGCAACGCTCTACTTGGAGAGATTCCGAAAGACATTGGTCAAATGACAGAACTTGAAACTTTGGATTTATCCAAAAACAATTTCTCAGGAGGGTTGCCGTCAAGCATGTCTAAGTTGAATTTTTTAAATTATCTTGATGTGTCGCATAATAACTTGTCTGGGAGGATTCCATCTAGCACTCAACTCGAGTCCTTTGAACCATCAAGGTACAATGGAAATACTTGACTATGCGGACCTCCCTTGACCAAATATTGTCCCGGAGATCAAGAACTTGAAGTAGCACCTGTAGTTGGTGAAAGTAAGAGTGATGGTGAAGCCACAGATGAACTTATGAGATGGTTTTATATTGGAGAGGTCGCTGGTTTTGTTACTGCATTTTGGATAGTATTTGGCACTTTACTTCTTAACCGCCATGCGAGACATGCTTTTTTCCAGTGTCAAGATAGCTTGAAAGATTGGGTGTATGTTAAGGTGGCGTTGTTCATGGCAAAACAGCGAAGGGTTGCAAGTGCGTAGTTGTATATGTTTTTTGTGTGTTTTTTTTCATCTACTTATTATTATTGTTCTTATAATGTTAGGCACATAGTATCGTAATTTCATACTTCACTTGTATTTGGCAATGGTTTTTAGTCCCGGTTATTAATAAAATTGCCACTAACACCATGGGTGGCCATTTCCTCACGTTGTGTGATATACGACATACTTGATGATGCTAAGGTATCATGGCTTGCTAAAGTGAACAAACATGAACCTTTATGATAAGATATCATGCTTCAAAAGAAACTGCTGGGGGTGTAATACAGGCCAATGTAGGCTATATACTACGTTTGAAATCTAAGTGTGGTGTAAAGATTGTAGCGTTGTTTTAGTCTTGATTACGAGGCACAAGAAATAAGCCTTTAATGCAAATTAGAAATCTGAATAATGATATCCTTTTTGTTAATTAACTTTAGTTTTGTTTCTCAATCGCTAAATAAAAAATCACTGGAAATTTTCTTAAGTCAGCACACTGTGGTTTCTACAAGATAGCGAACGCACATCTAAAAACAAAAGAACATGTTAGTATCGTATAGTTCTTGTTCGATCCATTGCTATAACAAGGACCACATGTTGCTTCAACTAAAAATGTACTCAGTTTTGTGTTCTGTTACATACACTCAATAGTAGTGACTTGATCTAATTTTGCTTACAGTTTTATAAATATACCTCTAAAGTCATAGCATACGATTAATATGCTCCATGTTAGTGTGAAAATGCTCTTACTTTTTTAAACGGATAATTACTCGTAGTAATGAACAAGAAATAAGTATGTTGGTAACTGCTGGTTTTTGGTACAAGCACCTAAAAATTAAGATTTTACATTTATCATGATCCAAAGATTCAAGCAAGAACCAAGAAACTTGAGCCTGATATCTCATTTAATTATTTGATTATGGTTTTCAGCATCCACATTAGTCTCATCTTGTAATTGCGGATACCAACCAGGATGAAAAGAGAAAATGTCAGATAAAGAAAGCTTTGCATTTACCAATCACTTTTAGCTAATGAATTTATTCATCAATTTATGGCAACTGTTGGAAGAAATTCAACGAATCGGTTTTCGAAAGCGGAACCACGAATCAGAAACTACTCCAACAAGACTTAAACGAAGGGTTATGATCCCTTAATGTCGAGTGGCACCAACACATACACGAAATATTTTACACTCAAACGTTTATTAAAGAATGTACAAAATAACCTCACCAACACATACAGAAAAGAATGTACAAATTAACCTCACCCCCTCATCTCAATTTATAGAGAATGAAGGGGGAGAAACCTAATACTTGGTGAACAAGGAATTATTAATTGAGAAGGTTAGGAGATTTTCTTATACATGATTAACCTCCTTAAGTTTGAACTAAACTACAACTAGTCACCTAAACTTATACTCTAACTTTACACACTAATATTCTAACAATTTTCACCTTAGTGGTGATAATTAGCTTTCTCCGATACGTAGTAGCTTCAACTAGTGTCGGAACCTCATATCGGGGACTGCCTTTGTCAAGGCACCAATAGTAATACCTGCAACTAACTTTAGCTCAAATCGTGACTCTGTAGAGAGTCCCTTTAGGCATGTATCCTCCTTCAATTCTCTAGTAAGTGTCATATACTTTGCTTCAGTTGTTAACAAAGTCATCATGTGCTCCAATATAGCTTCCAAGCTCACTGCACATTCTTGTATCATAAACCCCGTACCTTGTGATTGAACTACCCATGAGAGTGATCGATCTACCCATGGCGTAGTCAGATTCCACAAAAGCTTGTACATCCGTCTGAAATCCACGATCAAACCCATCCAACATTCTCACATCCACAGAATTAGATCTTTTGTCGATTAAACCCTAGCAAACTTGAAACTTGAAACCCCTTTTAACCGAAACCTTGAAGTTGAAACTTCTTGTAAAACCTTGTCATCTTTGAAGCTCAAAACCGAAACTCCAAGAACCTTGTGATAAAATAAAATGATTTCCTACAACCCTAGGAGAATCGATTTACCTCCAGACAACTTCAAGAACCTTGTTGCCCAAGTAATCTTGACTCGTAAACCTAGAAACCTTGAACCTTGTAATCTACACAATGATAGCCAAATAAAATCCAAAAACGACAAAGAACACAACCACCGTATCAGAAATTTCGGTAGCATGTATCTCCTTCCTGGAAGCTCCAATGCAAGATCCCTCCAGTGCGATCCTAGATCTATGTGTCTTCAACCTACGATTCGAAATTTGCATAAATCGGTTAACAAACACGCAGTCAATTCTCTCACAACTGCGCCGTAACGGACGAACCAAACCCGGTTCACTCGTTTCTCTTGTTTTGGCTCTATCCACCTTGTGTGATTCGTTCTTCTCGAACAAGGCTCTCATACCAATGTTAGAAGAAATTCAACAAACCGGTTTCTAGAGCGGAACCACGAATCAAGAACTACTCCAACAAGATCTCGACAAAGGGTTATGATCCCTTAATGTCAAGTGGCACAACACACATACACACAAGATATTTTACGCTCAAACGTCTATTAAACGTGAGCAAGAAAATAATGTACAAATAAACCTCACCCCCTTATCTCTATTTATAAAGAATAAAGGGGGAGAAACCTAATCTTTAGTGAATAAAGGGGGAGAAACTATCTCTATGACTTCTATCACAAACAAGAAATCCATGCCAAAACCAAACAACCAATGCAGATTCTATTAACTCCAAACAAATAAATAAACAAACATTCAAATAGCTACATCAACTGCATATATACTTGATCATTGAATAACTTATGGCCTACATCAACTCCATAATACATAAACATGTGAGCTAGTGTGTTTGTGATACAAGGAGATCGAATCACATCCGCATGCATATCCCAGTCTATAGCCGGTGTCGGGACGTCTACTACAGCCCTTCTCACGCTGTATATTGGTGCCCATGTGTCTATACCATATCACTCATTGGTGGTAGAGGAGAGGGTGGAAACGAGGCTAATTGCCTATAAGACAATAAAGTAACGTTGTCCATTCCACCTTACAACACGGGCAAGGTATCGAAATTGCATTGTACCACGTTACCTTATATAACTTAAACAGGGAAATCGTTGCTGAAAAACATCAAACCCGAACAACCAAAACCATCTCCACTAGATCCATCACAAACAAAGAATCCATACCAAACCCAACAACAAAATTAACCAATATGCAAATTATATTAACTCCAATCGGCAATTTCAACAATAATTGTGCAGAAAATGAGCAAATATCAACAAATTAATTGTGTATGGAAATTAAAAATGTGGATAAAATGAGGTTACAATCTAACATGACTGCAAGAGACCAAGATTTATAAACCTGGGTATGTACTATATAGGACGGTGTGTGGGTAACATTAGAAACGGTTTGCCAAAACTAGAGATAAAGTAGTGGATGCGAAAAAACGATAGGTGAAAAATAGAGAGTTTTACAAACTACAAACTACTTGGAAGCAACATTTGATCTCATAAAGTTTCTATTTTAGTAGCTTATTTTTAAAAAAGAAAAGAAAAATCAATCTTTTTAGTCTTTAGTGCCAAACATGCCATAAAATAACTAGGTAATTATCCCGATTTAAGTGATCACCTCGTCCCGAAACACACAAACTTTTCTTAATAATTCCGCAGCAATGTATGGGTTGGAACTTTCTGGTGGTTATTAAAAGAGGGTTCAAAGGCTGCTCCTGGTATTAACATGAGATCAGTGCAGACTAAATTACCGTAAACATAAAGGCTTCGCAAAACTATAATTTTTGGAAAATCCAACTTGTTTCGATTTCTTTGATTTCACATGGCTTTACAAGCCCTAGAATCCATTTAGAAAGCAAAGTAAAACACAACAATCAAAGGGAAAAATGTACAACAACATTTTCATATGTTGCGGCCCACTCCCATTTCCTACAACACTCGGGGTGCAATCACTGAATCTAACCACATGACCATCAAGTTGGTTCACGGTTCACCCCTCAGGTCCAGTCTAACTATCATCAAAGTTTCACGATTAACCATTTACAACTCTAAACAATAAACATCAGATTTTAATCAGCTTCATAAATCACTTGAAACTTTAAGTTTCTTTTTCTTCGGTTTGTCTTTGATTATTGCGCTGTCAAAGGGCTCTGCATCATTTGACGTTCCAGCCATTATTGAGGTGCTCAACTTTTGCCTCTTCTTCGGGGTTAACTTTTTGGGTGCTTCGTCCATTGACATTTTGGTTGGCTCGGATGGTTCTGCGTCATTCAGCGTACCCACTATTGTTGAGATGTTTAACTTTCGCTTCTTTGGGGTTAACTTTTTGGGTGCTTCTTCCATCGACTTTTGGTTCACTAGTTCCATTGACTGTTTTAGTGCTTCTTCCATTGCTATGAGATCTTCTGGCGCTACTATTGGTTCTGTAGGGTCCACATCGAGGGCGTAAACTAGTAGAGCAAGTGATGAAACAGTTGAGATTTTGGCCGCAGTTGAAGGTGACGACCAATACTACCATTCTTTTTTCAAGTGCTCTGTTTTAATCATGTCCTCTAAGATCATAGTCGCTTGTGACATCTGAAATGCATAAGGTTTCGAAATTTATCACATAAAGATACACTAGGTACTACATTTGTATGCATAAAGTTTACGTGCCAGGTCATCAAAGGTGACTCGGGTTGGGTTTCCCCGGCGGTACCAAAAGAACATAATCACTCAATCACGTAATAACAATTTTAACCATTGCTGAGTAAAACGAATCTTTGAGGACCGATTACCAAATCACTGAAGGGACTAAACTGTGGTTGCAAAAAAAGACAGATAAGAATACAAACTTACCTCGTAAATAGATTGGGCTGATTTCACAAAAGCGCGCCAAGCTCTTAATTTATCGGAGCCTCCTCTTGAAGGTCTAAAAGCTTCTCGCAGAAGAGCAGCTTCAATATCCAGTAAATTGATTTTCAAAGATCGAATAATTTCAAAAGCTTTTCCAGTCAACGTCCGGGAAGAACATGATGGGGGTTTTCCAGTTTTACCCTCGGAGTTTAACCCGTCAACCTCATATGGTGACTCGTTTTGGGGTTCTGTTAACCTAGAATTGTGTCTGACCAAGAATCCAGCTTTATCGTCTAGAGGGTTTCCATTTGACCAAGTCAATCCATTAGCCAGAGTCAACTGCTTCTCGAGAGTGTCACATTGATGCACTTCGTGACTGAAAAATGTCGAGTGGCATGAAGAACAATGGTGTCGTGTAGACCCCACTAGTTCCAAACAATCACACCGATATATTTTCCCTTCACCATTGTCCTTCAGGGAATGAGCCAAATTTCTTTTCAAATGCTGCCTTTGCATTGCTGACATGAACCGTTGGCCTCGAGCAATTAGCTTGCAGATCAATTTGAAGATTCTGATCATTTGATTTGTTTCTTTGCCATTTAAAAATCGACTTTTTAAGAACTTTTCCTTTGCATCATCATCTCTCAACCACTCAATCAGAGCCTCAACCTCGGCATCTGATTCATAGCAATTCCAAGTATCAAATTCCTCACCATCACTGTCGGGACCAGATACAAACAACCTTCCGGGGCGGCCAAGAACCCAGTAGAGTCTTCCGGCTGAGTCATGACCCAAGAAGTTCCTATTAGCATTACAATTATCTGTGCTCATATGATTCCGAATTACCGTCGAACCCAAAGTCTCGTCACACAAGAATTGTAGAAGCATAACCCTCTGCAAAAAAAATGTTAAAAAAGTCTGGTTAATTTTTCATATTTATCGATTCATTTCATTTTAAAAATTCGTCAGTCGTCATAATTTATTTAGTGCGAACTGCGTAACATTCTATGGGCTACTGTTATCATGTCAATAAAAGTTACTGTCTCAACATGTAATGAGGATTTAGAATTACCAAATTAGCATGTCACCAAAATATTAGTTACTAAATCGGGACAGTAAAAAGTATAATCACCTAAACAAAACTTGCAAAAGTAGATAGCTATTTTATGCAATTTGCCTTTCTATATATAGATCCTATTAAAAGTCTCTTAATTCAATTACAGCCAAGTATTTATTTTTAATCTTCCATTTAACTATTTCGAGAAATTTAAAATACCATAATACTAGGACGGGTCGGTCACGTTGAGTAACGAGTTTACGATCACCAGTGACCCACATGACTCGTGCCCCGTCTACTTTTTTATTTAACCCAATTTATTTAAAGAAATAATTGACCCGTCTCAAAATAAATGGTTCAAAATAGCCACATCAATATGGGAATAATTTACGATCACCCATCATCTTCATTTGACTTTGCATATCAAGCTTGTATTAATCAAAGATACATATTTTCTTATTGTTCCACGACTTTAAAATACAGTTCTGTTAGTAGTTACAGAGCTTATTGTGTATCTCAACACAAACGTAGATCTTTTATCTGATATTAGATATCTTCGGATCAATAATTTAAGAGAAGTGTGTTGGGCATTCAAAGTCAAAGTAAGACAACTGACAGTGATGTAATATAAGTCAAAACTAACCTCCTTGACGCCTAATTCCCAATAATCTGATTTCTCCATCTTATCAGCTAAATTTGCCACTTCCTTTAAACCACTTCGGGTAAACTCTCTCTGAATCTTCATCCTCTTTGGGGGTTGACTAAAATCAAAATCCTCTTCTTGCGCTTGTCGTGTGAATTCTGAAATGCAAGTAGGGCAATACCAACTCTTTTTCGGAACCCTTGGAAGTGGAGGATATAGACAGTATGTATGATACTGTGAATTACATCTATCACACAAAAGCAAGACATGGTCGTTTTCGTCTTTTCCACATACTTTGCAGATCCCCTCCTCGCATGGTGCAGTGGGAAGTGTGCTCGTAATTGTGTCTGCAAACATCGTGTTTAGTACAATTTTGGTCTCTTCAGATGACACATTGGAACCGTTGATTCTGCTGACCAGTGAAAGTACCTAAATAGCAAAAATCATAATTATTGGCAATTCGGGTAAAGTGCCACATGTTAAAAAAGTAAGAATATAGATTCTTGATACAGAAATCAACTGACCTCTTGCTCATACAGTTCCTCGAACTTCTTAAATAAAGATTCAATCAAATTCAAGCATTTAGGTTTGTTCCTATACGTTATTCTCAAATTTGCCCGAACCTGTCAAAGATCGATCATACATGTCAGATATCCAGACAGTACTTAGAACTTAGAACTAGAGGTAAAAGAGGCTCCAAGTTGGGTAACAGGTCAACCCGTGTTTTTAAATCGTGTCACAACAGGTCAAGTGGATTGGCTTAGTTACTTATTAATGGGTCGATTCAGAAAATGTTTTGCCTCTGACGGGAAAACAGATAAAAACGATATGGCAAAAAGGCTAAACTGATCAAACAAGACCAAAGTTGCCCAAAATGGATTTTGAAAGCTTGAAATCCCCTAGCAAACTAATATACATTTCGTTATCATATCTATATACACTAATTACTTTTATAAGAAATTGGACAAAAGTGTTGCGGATGAGCCCAACCTCACCCCGTGCCAAAAAATTACACATTTTTATCAGTTACCCGTCCCGGCACATATTGCCACCTCTAAATCATCAGACTAAAGATGATTACAAGAATTTACTGTTTACATAATCACCGACCATTATTCTTAATAAAGCAAATGTAGTGAGTAAAGCGTTAAAGATTTTTTTTTTTTTTTTTTTTTTTTTTTTTTTTTTTTTTTTTTTTTCTCTCGGCATACCTCATGAACATCCTCAATTAAAGGTTCATGTGAGCCACCATAAAATCATGCATCCAATCGGAGGTCAATGGTCCTGAAGTCTAACAAGCGTGAAAATTCATCGGGTTTCAACAAAGATTCCACCATGAGACCAAAAACAATTTTGTTTTCATCCTGAACAGCAACGGAGCGTAGCACCATACGACACCGTTTTATGATGACCTCAGATACCTTCTTTACAACAAAACTTTCCTTTACTTCCTTCTTAGTGACATGATTTTCACTTTTTGCCTTGTTAAGAACCTCACGTACAATTCTCTGTTTAAATTCCAATTAGAAATTAATTCAAAAATATAATGGAGAAGTGCAAATAGGGTGGGATGTGTCACGGGTCAAAACGAGTTGAGATAAGCTGACCCATAACAGTTCTTAACCAAAAATTGATATTTTGATAAATATATATAAAAAATAATTAGCGTGTTAAATAGGGACAGTATGTGCAAGTAATTTCAGATAATATATTTTATTTTATTAATATATTTCTTGAACATACCCGTTTGACTAATATCTTGATTGTATTCGCTAGAGATGCAACTTAACCCGAATTGACCCATTTAAAAAATAAAGGTCAAAATGACCACCTTTAGAACATGGATACAATTTTCAAGCGACAAGAATCAAATTACAAACCTTTGTGGGTCCCGCAGCATTACCCTTGTAGACATCTTTGCTTATGGACTCCCTCAGCATCTCTGCGGCCCAGCTTGGTGGTCCTTTGTTTAACGAATCCCGAATCCTGTTTCTTATTTTTGCTCCCACGTTTGTGGCTAAGTTTTGTATAGGTTCTAGACGGTCAATCCACTCGGGTTTGTCATCAATTCTCTTTGTCTCTATGGCAGATTCGTCGATATCAAGATCTTTTAAATCGATTACAACGTCCACAATTTTACTCTTCATAGAAGAAAAGATTTTCTTTGACGCCTCTGCTATCGCCTGAGAATAACATAAATTCAGTTTTGATTGGTATCTCTAAAACATAAATAGATTAAAATTTATTAAAGGAAGGTAAATAAATATTACCACAGCGTCAGCCTTGATCGCAGCCATTCCTCTAAGATTACCACAAAGTGGACCACCGTTCCCGTTCAAGCAATGAAACACTTTTTCATACTCATGACTTGAAATGTCCAAATAGTCGAGATTATCATCCATAGACTTCAGAACTAATATATATCTCCTGGCTAATTCTGGCCATGTAATTTCATTAACAGGAAATATACCAATCTTTATCGTTTGACCAGACACAATCACATCAATGTTTTTCTTCCTTCCTTTTCTGGGCTTCGACTCCATGGCACCAAATGGATAATTAATTGAGACTTTAGCTAGCATGTCTTCCACTAACATCTTCAGCATTGCCATGTGAAAGTTCGATAGTGGTGATCGACAACCATTGTTATCATCATTTGTTGAGTTCAAATCATCAACTCGTGGATTTAGTAACTCGTATTCCAACTTTTGTCTAGCGAGAGGTGCCTCTTGCCCCAAAATGTTATAAAATCACAAGGAAAACTCACAGGCCTAAAAAGATGAATTAAGAAATTATTAGAGTTAAGGACTGAGGCTTAATGTTAAGGGTGTGCAAAAGCATGTTCGAAGAAGGACATAAATTGACCAGCTGGCTGGATTCGGTTCGGTTCTAGATTTCACAAAAAACAGTTCTCAATGCAACTTTTTTGAAACTTGGCACTTAATAAGGTTCAGAAATACCAAAGGGCCTCTGGTCTAGCGGTATGGAGGTTTTACCCTCCTAGGCAAGGTCTCAAGTTCGAGTCTTGTCTAGGGTGATAGGGGTTTCCTTTCGCGTGTGTAAAGGGAAGGGTGCCATTGCCTTCTGGGCTGGACCCAACCTGGTTGTGTGGGCTCGCTACGCTTTATGGGCTAGGAGCCATATAGCCACAATTGCCGTTCAAAAAAAAAAATAATAAGGTTCAGAAATGGAGCCCAACCTGTTCTTTCATTTATTGATAGATTGATACATTTTTTAAACTTGAAAACGGCAGTTTAGGTATAAATTTTACAAACCCATCTCTTTATACGGAACCCTGTTTAGAAGGGGCAATTTTGACTCATTTACTTGTAAAATAGAAAAAATCGCCAATGAAAAAACGGACCAATAGGGTCAGATGGGTCAAAAGCTGCCCAAAGTATATGTAGACCTCAGAAATCATATCGTTGTTGAAATTAATACATTAAATAAAAAAATAAAAAATAAAAAATAAAAATAAAACTAAAAATAAAAAACCATTGGCTACAAATTAGATGCAATACCCACGCTGAAATTGTCCCTTTTTTATACCTTTACACCGCCAAACGAGGGCAGTTTTGATGCTACTAATTCTTTAAAAGATGATATGAACAAGTGTTTCGGCCCTGCTTCAAGTCCACAAAGTCTGATTTACATGCGCTTGAAACAAGAACATAAACAAATATAACTGGAACAATCACAAACAATCACGCACAAGTTTTTCCTGGAATATGCTTTCCAATTAATCAGAAAATATAAGCTCAAACAACTGATCGGTTTTTTCATATATCCAACCACAAGCTCGGCTGGTATATATAGGTGTTTAGAATATGCTTTCTAATCCTACTACAATTCTAATAAAGCAAGATAGTCCTTAACAAATAAGGAGTCCTAATTAAACTAGAATTGTAAACGTCCATATGCTTGGAATCTGTTTGTCTTCCCATATGCTCGGTCAGACATTATGCCAACATTCACCCCTAATTTCTGACTTGAGATAGGTAGGTCTTCAACTCCGAGTAACTCTTGCATCTCCTTGAACTTAATCCTTGCGAGAGCTTTCGTCAGAATATCAGCACGCTGCAACTCACCTCTTACAAACTCAACTTGTAATTGGTCTCTTTCAACACACTCTCGGATAAAATGATAACGTGTGTTTATATGCTTGCTTCTCCCGTGAAAGACTGGATTTTTCATAAGTGCAATAGCCGATTTGTTGTCAACAAATAAGACCACCACTCTTTCTTCCATTCCGGTTATTTCACTCAACAACCCACGTAACCATATCCCTTGACACGCGGCTGAAGTTGCAGCCATGAACTCGGCTTCACAAGACGATAGAGCCACCGTGTTTTGCTTTTGTGAGCACCAAGTGATAGGTGATTTACCTAGATAAAATACGTGCCCAGTTGTGCTTCGACCATCATCTTGGTCCATAGCAAAACTACTATCACTAAACCCCACTAGCTCCTTGGTTTTCTCTTGGTTGTATCGTATTCCAAAATTCAAACTACCTTGGATATACCTTAGTATTTGTTTCACAGCTGCCATATGTGATTCTTTTGGTTCTTGCATGTAACGACTAACCAAACCAACCGAATAAGATAAATCAGGTCGTGTGTGTAGTAAATACCTTAGACAGCCAACTCGTCGTCTATACAAAGTTGCATCAACTGGTTTTCCTTCCTTATCCAAGCTTAACTTCATTCCAGGTTCTAATGGACATTGAGTAGGATTTGATTCATGCATCCCAGCATCTTTCAAGATCTTCTTTGCATAGCTTTCTTGACTTATTGAGATACTCGAATCCTCTTGCTTTACTTCAATGCCAAGATAATAGCTCAATTTTCCCAAATCACTCATATCGAACCTTTCTTGCATTTGTCTCTTAAATTCACCAATTTCGCTAAGCTTCGAACCGGTTACTAAGAGATCATCTACATAGACCGCAATAATCAAGATTGACTTGTTTATCTTCTTCACATACACCGCTTGTTCGTGTTGACATCGTTTGAACGATATTTGCTTGAGTTCTCTATCAAGTTTTGTATTCCACGCCCTTGGGGCTTGTTTAAGTCCATAAAGCGCCCGTTTCAACTTGTAGATCTTCCTTTCTTCTCCTTTCTTCACGAATCCCTCCGGTTGTGTAACAAACACTTGCTCTTTTAGTTCTCCATGTAAAAAAGCTGACTTTACATCCAGATGATGTAGCTCCCATGCTTCTTTTGCGGCCAATGAGATCAATAAACGCACCGTTTCAATCCGTGCTACGGGCGCAAATACCTCATCATAGTCAATTCCTTCCTTTTGAGCATAACCCTTTGCTACTAACCGAGCTTTAAACTTATTAATTGAACCATCCGGATTTCTCTTAATTTTGAACACCCACTTTAATCCAATGGGATTAACATTAACCGGAGCTTCAACTAATTCCCATGAATCATTCTTCTCGATAGACTCAATCTCTTGCTTCATAGCAAACATCCACTTGCTTGAGACTTTTGCTTCTTGGAACGTTCTTGGTTCATCATCTTCAATCAAAAGTAGATTTTGATCTTCATTAACAACTGAGGTTCTAGAACTAGACCCCATGATAAAATCATTAAATCTTGTTGGCCTAGTTGAAACCCTCGAAGAACGCCTCATAATTGGTTGAGTTTCTGTCACAGGATTAGGGTCATTACCCGCCTCGATTTGGTCTTCTTGTTCGGTATTGACTGGTTGAATTTCATCAGCGTCATTTTGATTTTCAGCTTCTTGTTCTTCAGCCTCTACCTCATTGGTCACACCTGGGTTTACAAAACCACAACCCGTATCAATAGAACCGTGCCATTCTATGATAAACATACCTGGGTTTAGCTCGTGTGTTTCGCTTCCAGCAACATACTTCCAGCCAAGTTCCTCATTAAACTCCGCATCACGACATACCACTATCTTCTTTAGTCTTGGATTGAACAGTCGAAAACCTTTTGTACCTGGCTCGTTTCCGATGTAAATGAGTCGTGTTGACCTGTCGTCTAACTTATGTAAATATGGCCTTTTTCCCGTTGCATAAGCCACACATCCAAATACCCGCAAACCCTCCAAGTTAGGGTTTTTTCCTTTGAAAGCCTCGTATGGAGTTTGATTAACTAGAGCTCGAGTTGAAACTCTATTAATCAAGAATGTGGCGTGTCTAACTCCTTCAGCCTACATGTAGTTTGGTACGTCTCGTGCTTTCAAGATGCTTCTAGTCATTCCCATAAGAGTACGGTTTCGCCTTTCCACGACTCCATTTTGTTGCGGTGTGTAGGGAGCGGTTAGATGTCTTGTTATACCCTCGTTTTCACAAAAGTTGGTAAATTCTTTTGAAGTGAACTCACCTCCCCTATCGGTCCTTAGGGTTATAATCTTCTTTCCCGACTTCTTCTCAACTAAAGCTTTGAACTTTTTGAAGTATTCAAATGCCTCTCCTTTTTCCTTCAAGGTAAAAGTCCACATAAACCGTGAGAAGTCATCAATAAGAACAAATATGTACCTGTTTCGTGCTATGGATGGTGGAGAAATTGGTCCACATAGGTCGGCATGTATGAGTTGAAGAGGATGTGTTGCCTTAAATTTCGCTGCTTTAGGAAACGACTTATTGGTTTGTTTTCCTACCAAACAAGATTCACACAACTTGTTCTCTTGATGAATTATTGGCAACTTTTCAACCATGCCCTTCCTTGCCATTAATTCCATCGTCTCGAAATTAATGTGACCCATCCTAGCATGCCATAACCAAGCATCATCTTCCATCTTTGCTTTGAGACACACCGGACTTCCAACTTGGAGCTTAATCTTGTAAAGTCTATTACTTGTTCTAGGAACCTTCATCAGAAGCTTGCCATCTGAGTCACGCATAGTAAGAAGGTTACCTTTCATACAAATGTCACATCCTCCTTCGGTAGCTTGCCCAAGACTAATTATGTTGCTTTTTAGCTCGGGTAGGTAATAGACTCCAGTGATTAACCGTTGCTCACCCGTTTTCCCTTCAATGATTATCGAACCCTTCCCTTTTATCTCGATGTAGGAGTTATCACCAAACTTCACTCTGCCGGAGATATTCTCATTCAACTCCGAAAAGTATTCTCGGATCCCCGTCATGTGATTACTTGCTCCATTATCCAAATACCAAGTGTCTTCCTCGTTTGGCTTAGTATTCAATTGGTTTGGGATAATCTTTTCTTCATTCAAGAAAACTACTTCTTGAACGCTTTTCATCATAAAAAGTGTCGGGTCATCATCATCCTCCGTTTTCAAAAGGTTTGCTTCATGCTTTTTCTTTTGTACACTGCGTTCGGGACAATTAGAAGCAAAGTGACCATATTCATCACATCTGAAGCATTGAATCTTTGAAAGGTCTCGACTTTTGTTCTTCTTTTGCTCCGTATTGCTCCCGGAGTTGTTACGGTTGTGGTTATTAGCTTGACCAGTACCACGAGATTTGTTTTGAGAAGAAAAGTTTTGACCTTTACCGTTGCCACCAGAGGAATTCCTTCCTCGACCTTTCTTATCATATCTTTCAGCCCTTCCGAACATCAACTTGCCTTGATCTTCAGAAGTGGTGTCAACACCCTTCATTCTTCCTTCAAAAGCTTTCAACCTTCCAATTGCTTCTTGAAAAGACATAGTATTCAAGTCAGCAAATTGTTCTATTGAGGCAACAATTGCAACATACCTATCCGGAACGGATGCAAGCAGCTTCTTAACAAGTTTCTTGTCTTCATAAACTGTTCCCAAGCTGTTGACTTCAGTTACAATTTTGCCCAACCTAGCAGCAAAGTCATCGATTGATTCGTTGACTTTCATCTTTAAAGATTCGAATTCCGTCTCCAAGGTTTGCAACCTTGCGTCTCGAACCCGATCAACACCCACATACCTGGTCTTCAAAGCTCCCCAGATTTCTTTGGCTGTGTTGAATTGTGAAACTTGAAAAACAAGTTCTTCTGGAATCGCCTGGAAGAGTAACGCCACATGCCATGTGATCTTGCTTAGCAACAACTTGTGTTCCTTCCCCAATGGACTCGGAATACCGCTTTGACTCTTATTGCCCATATGTTATAATTTGTGCTTGTTAACATTGGACATTGAAGAGCCGTTTTAGAATGTTTGACAGGAGGTGGTTGACTCGACTCACCTTGCACCATCCTTCTTGTACGTCTTCTGTAAGTTACAGGTGTTGTTTGTTCGACTTCCAGCCCTAGGTTCTAGAGGTCGAGTGATTTACTTCCTGCCCAAGTAAACCAAGTCGAAAGTTTGAAACTTTGATCGACTTCTTGCTTAAGTCGAAACCTAGTAAAACCCTTGTGATCGACTTCTTGGTGAAACCCTTGTGATCCTTCTTGGTTAAAACCCTTGTCGATCCTTCTGCTGTTGAATAACCTTGCTCTTGATACCAATTCAAGTCCACAAAGTCTGATTTACATGCGCTTGAAACAAGAACATAAACAAATATAACTGGAACAATCACAAACAATCACGCACAAGTTTTTCCTGGAATATGCTTTCCAATTAATCAGAAAATATAAGCTCAAACAACTGATCGGTTTTTTCATATATCCAACCACAAGCTCGGCTGGTATATATAGGTGTTTAGAATATGCTTTCTAATCCTACTACAATTCTAATAAAGCAAGAGAGTCCTTAACAAATAAGGAGTCCTAATTAAACTAGAATTGTAAACGTCCATATGCTTGGAATGTGTTTGTCTTCCCATATGCTCGGTCAGACATTATGCCAACACTGCTATGACCCCCCCCCCCCCCCCCCCCCCCACCCCCAACACCCATTCTGTCACCTCCCTGTTGCATCATACTATCTATAGATCTAAAGAAATAGTTTGATACCTGGAGAACATTCCCGACTAAACCACGAGGAAGGTTTGAGGCGATTTCATTGCCTGGTGGGCTGATTCGTGTATCAGTTTCAACAGGACTATCTGATACCGTCGGCTGTGAATTATATTTCCTTAGCCCCGTAAAAAACCCACTTCTGACAGTATGAGAAATCATGTTTTGACATCTGGTATCCAAAGATACACATTCTGAACAAGCAGCAACCCCAGGAAGCAGTTCTATAAGTTCTTGTACGAACTCTGCATCAAGACCAAATCTGTCCACTTGCAACCATTTTCTCAGCACGTTACAAGCAACTTGAAGCTGGTCAATAGTCTGTACAAACCTAGGGATGTTGTTAATTGGACAATTCAAACCACCAAACTTATTTAACGAATCGTTACTATACGAAGTATAAAAGTACTGACTTTCAGCACGGTGGTTACAGCAAAAAGTCAACAGCTTCATATCGTGAAACGCTTGACGACAAGCACGTATAAACGTTTCTATAACCATTTGCCAAGCGGATGAAGGTGTTCTACCCTCGACTAAAAATTCACCGATGGTGTCACCATTAATAAAGTTATCATTAGTCAACTGTTGACTTTCTTGAGGAGGTAATACACAGCTCGAAATTTCATCAGAGGGCCCAAAGAGTTTGTAGATCACCGTTGAAGCATTTGGGATTGAATGTTTTGTGCATGGCTTTCGATGTACTCTGAATGTCGGTCCACGATCACCACTGTCTAAAATATTAAATGTGAAAATAGATCCTGTTAGCTTATCATGCCAGATGGATTTGTAACCAATGGGCCAGATTTGGGAAGTATTGTAGAATGGAGGTCGTGGGTTGATTTTTCTAACCGATATCACAATGAAGTCTTGAAACTGAACTGGAAGACTACCCTGTGATATAATATAAGATGTCAGGGAAATAGATGAAGACGGATGAATTCAAGTATATAATAACAACAAAATGATTTTTGTCTGCAGCCTGCAGGTGGCATTGTCGACCTAACTTGATTGGGTAGATTGTTTAACATTTCACTAAAAATAAAACATGTCAAATGGGTCGAAATGCCAATAAGCTCCTAAATTGTTTCTACATCATTATTTGAAAAGTACGGTATTCGTAAACATCTTGAAAACATTATTAATTTAAAAAGGACAGAAAAGGGTGGAGATAAACCCAACCAGAACCCGCCCATTTTGACCCATATGCCATATTTAATTACTTATAAAAAAATATACATTGAAAAACTTACAAGAGACGACTCTGACCCTCGGTAACCATTCTCCATGGGATCAACTTTAGAACCATTTCCGCCATTAGCATATGATCCGTTCTGTGGTAAAGCAAAGCTACCACCATTGTCATTTGTATCAGAGGAATTGCTAGCCGATAACAAGCCAAGATGATGAGCAACTTTTGGCATCGAATCAAATCTACTTCCATCTGGGGAACAGTAAATTGGAGAGGTTTTGCACATACTTTCCGAGTATTCAAATTTAACATACCAACCATCTCCTATTACACCTCTTCTGTTCGATATGTAGTCTTTAAGTGCTTGCAAATATACTAAGCTGGCATTTTGTGTTGCAATATCGGGATTCAACTGGGCAGTCTCATATCTGAACGAGTGTTTGGAGAAGTTACAGCAACTCCAACAAATGGATTATCATGTGTATCTTGCATTCTACAAAACAAAAGATATGGAAAGTTAGAAATTTTTGGTAGAAAATATTTAACTCTAATCCAATGCAACATATAGCATTTAATTACTTTAAAGATTTGATAATTTTGTATTACTGTATTAAAAGGTCAATGGTTTTAAACACGGGAACACTGGGCGGCAATGTCGATCGGTACAAAGGTTGTTTATCGCTGAATGGATAAAAAAAAAAGGTTAGCTGAAAAGGAAATGGAGCAAAGGATTGAAAAGTCGCACGGCAGCTATTTTTAGCGCATAAAAAACTCCTAATTGTTTTTTCTACAAATTTAGATGACATATTGAAATAGGATTTCATTTTGTTCATCATACATGGCACGATAATTATGTATACGAAAATCTATAGAAAAAGAAATTAAAAGAGAAACGAGGTTCTTTGGTCACCCGACCCATTTCAACCAAACAAAATAGCATTTTTTGACCCATTCTCAGCTCGTCCATTTCAACACCCCTAGGCATCACCCTTCGTAAAACCTTATAGTATTTTACTATCTTGAATTGGAAAAAGATAATGCCATAGTTGTAGATATACAATGCTTTCGATAGTATAAAATCTTCTAAAATATTATACACGGGTGTATAGCCGTATAGTCGGGTATTAGTCATCCAATTTACATGCCTCTTGCTCTAAGTTGCCTTTTGTAGATATAATGCATTACTAATTTCGAGAGGATGACTTTACCTTTGGATTTAGTTACAAATAAGTTTTAAGTTCATAAAGATGAACTAGTTTGCTCACCTTATGCATCATGATAATACAGATAGCATTTGAGAAAATGAAACAGTTTTAAGGTCATAAAGATGCATTACTAATTTCTATCGTTCCATTTTTTTACTAAGGAAACCCCACCCAAGGCGCTATTTGGTGACTCAAGGGTAAACCCAGACTCCACATACCACCCCACAAGACCCATGGAGTGGCAGGGAAATCACTAGCCTTGAATTATTGCATGAATTATGTACTATTAGATTAGGCGGGTAGCCGCAATGGGTTGCAACTTATGTTATTACAGTATACTTCCCTTTTTTGTTTCTTAAATGCAATGCAATTCATGGTCGCCATAGGATAGATTTCTTATTAATGAGATCACATCTATTACTCAATAAGACACGCGTAGGGTATGTTTGACAGAATTAGGGAAGCTGGAGTTTATATATTCATAGAGGTGTTTGGCGAATTAGTTGGAGCGGGAGCTGGAGCTTATTGTTGTAAGATGACATAAAAACACATCAAATTAAATTCACATATATTTCAAGCTTTTACGTGTTCATCCATTATACTTTTGAAGTGTATTTAAGTAATTTGGCTAACTATAAGCTTTACTCATCTCTAAAAGCTCATTTCAATTAGCTTGAGCTTATAGAAGCTTTTAACTAATAAAGGTGCCATAAGCTTGTGTGATAAACAAAGCTTATTTTATAAGCTCGCTTATTTAAAATGCTCAAGCCCTTATAAGCTCCAATAAGCTTGTTGCAAAACACACCCGCAATTTATTGATAAATATCATATCCAACTAGAACATTTGTTAATGCGAACGTGGTACTAGGTAACCTCGCCCGAGCAACCTTTTGTGACTTGATAGGTAACCCGAGGACTACACAAATAACTAGGGGTGAGCAAATGACCCGAACGGACCGGACCGACCGACGGACCGACCGAGACCGGACCGGACCGACCACATTCGGTCCGGTCCTCGGTCTATGCATTTGGGCTAATTCGGTCCGGTCGGTCCGGTCCGGTCCGGTTCGGTCCGGACCACAAACCGACTATTTTGGCCTTAGTAGACTCCAAACGATCCGGTCCGACCGACGGACCGACCGAGACCGGACCGGACCGACCGAGACCGGACCGGACCGACCACATTCGGTCTCGGTCTCGGTCCCGGTTTTTACCTTATTTCGGCTTCGGTCTTGTCGGTCCGGTCCCGGACCGATGCTCACCCTTACAAATAACAACCATGTCAAACCCGTAGAAAGCCCTTTATAGTTGTGGATTATATGGTTGGGGCGAGTGACCCCAAGGAGTTTCAATTTATTTATTTATTTTTTTTAAGAACATCTAACTATCTCACAATTTACAATCACACACTATCTCACATGTCCTAAGCAGGACTTGAACCCACAACCATTTGGTTGGGGAGCTTCTCACACAACAAGGGGTACCATTAAGACACAATCTCTTTTGGTCCCAAGGAGTTTCAGATTTAAACTTGAGACCTCAAGCCCTCTGATTGGTATGAGGGTAACCTCATACCCGAGCCAATTTAGTAGCTTGACAGGTAACCCCACAACTCCACAAATAACCCCGCAAGACCCATGAAACTTAGTAAAGCCCTCGACAGTTGTGGTTTATGGGCGGGTGACACCAAGGAGGTTTAGCTAATAAGATTTGAACTTGAGACCTCTTATTGGGACACTCGAGCCCTCTGCAACTGTTAATGTGAACGTGTTTACTAAATAAGTATCTTTTTCGTGACGCCTAACTCTAGTCCAAAACATTTAATTGCCATGGCGTATTCTTAACATGTCATTATATGCCTCTTTAACTTGCTCTTTTAAGTTTTGAGCGTTACATATCTCGACTTTAAAAAAAAATCCCGTGATAGTAGGATGTGTCTTCAACAACAATTTTTTTAGTAATACATCTCGATGTATAAGACAACAATGTAATCGCTATCAAAATTGTAACACGAACTTAACTCATAAAAGAAAGGAAAGTATAGATATGTTATATATACAATGTTTGTATGAGAATAATATGCAACAATTGCAACCGTCTACAACTTTAGAAACCAAAATTTCCATAAAGATCACATAATCTAAAAGAAAACAACATGGCATAAATATTTTTTCCATACTAGAAGATGCATAAAGCCATAAACCCAATATACATCTACCATGTGTTTCCAATAGATCTCCAATTGTTTTTGCGTAGCCTTTGGTGTAGTTTGGTCTCATTAAGGGAATCTTAAAACCAAATTAATGGAATATAGATTCCACCTTCACTTCATATAAAACCTCTCGGACCGCCACAATACGAGGATGTAACATCTCTTGAAAATAAGTTGCCCTTATTAGAAGTGATAACCTTATAATATCTAAATGGACGACTTGTACAACTTGATAGAGCATTTTTTTAATTTCTTTACTCTTCTTAGATCTTTCAAGTTGATAAAAGGGTTATCTTCCTTAATATCAATCCTCAAAGTTTTACTACTCAATTTTCTCTTTTATCTATTAACTTTGTCTTAACTATTATTTTGCGCTAGAATTTATATATCATTATTTAATTTCATATACTTTACTTTTTCTATTTATAGAACTTGTTCTATGACACTTCTTTCTATTATTATTACCTTCGAGTAAGGGTGCGATTCTCCACAACATAACTTCCCATACACTCACACATGGTTGTAAATATCGCTCGGCGGTACCTCGGCGGTCGACCACCGCCAAGCGCCATATCGGTCTTGGCGGTGATATATCAGTGATATATCGGAGACCATAAATTATAAAGGAATTTATTTAAAAAAATTAAATATTAGCAATATCATAACAAAATAAGTAAACAACCACAAAAAAACTAAAAAGTTTAACATCCTTGAAAAATAAAAGCCGCAAGGCCATAAGTATTTATCAATTTATATAAATAAAAAATAAAAAAATTAAAAAAAAAAATACGAGTTTGTCCCATTTTTTACCTAGTTTGACCAATATTTGACCAATTTTGACCGATTTATCACCGATTTTGACCGATTTATCACCGATTTTGACCAAACCGATATATAGACCGCCGATAAG
Organism: Chrysanthemum seticuspe; assembly: GCA_019973895.1. Lineage (NCBI taxonomy): Eukaryota > Viridiplantae > Streptophyta > Magnoliopsida > Asterales > Asteraceae > Chrysanthemum > Chrysanthemum seticuspe. The sequence goes on along the minus strand of BPTQ01000009.1, from coordinate 28,761,356 downwards.
CGAAATATCATATCGATCGACCGCCGATAAGTGATATATCATAGATATATCGGCCGCCAAGACCGATAGTTACAACGCTGCACTCACATCCTACCTTCTCTCGTACACTCTCAGGAGGCGAGATGGCGAGATTGGGTATAATTGTTGTTGTACTTCAACTTATACAATTATAATTATGCTCAGTGTTGCAAAAAAAGGCCTACAAGGCCAATTAATCGCCGCCTAAGCGCTAATCGGCAACCAACCTTTTTTATTTGTGTAAATAAGTCAAACAAATCGGTCAACCGTGGTCAAGGGCGGTCAAAGACGGTCAACATAGGTCAAACTTTCCGAAACCTACAAATCTTGTCGGAAATACCAAAACTCGTTGTAAACTTGTTTTAATCACTTATAATCGTTTATATCTATTATAAGTTGTTTTTAAAAAAAATCTTGTCGGGAATGCCCAAAACTCGTAAGAACGCATAGACTGATTACAAGCTAAAAGATGGTCGACCCACCGACGGTTGACCGACTACCGATTCACCATTTTTGCAACCTTGATCATGCTTATAATACCCATTTATTCCCACCGCAATGCGGGTAATAAAACCTTTTTTTTAACATTTAAAGTGTAATGTAACGATGCTTCACTATACAACTAGAAGAACGTTGTGTGTTTACTTGCCAATTACGAGCCACATGAAGTATATTAAATTTACTCCGACACAAACCACTTCATTGAGTGCATATATAGACCATATTGGTATATATTATGCAAAATCCTATAGAACTCCGATTAGTTAGGGCATGTATAGACCATGTTGGGTATATACTATGCAATTTCCTCGAATCTTACTAACATGGTAATGCATAGTAAATCACGCAAATCACACAGCTAACATGTTTATTGATAAGGGGGCGTAACAAACGTGAAGGAATTTGGTTGAACTCAAAACGGCTAAGTCCTTTGATCATAAGAAGTTATAACACACACGAGTAATCGGCAAAAAGTATTAAAGCGTTATTTGAAACACAGTTACGGTAGTCTGACCAACCTTGTGGTAAGATTGTTTTAAGGTTTCGAATTTGGTTTTTTTATTATTCCGGAGCTATAGTTTAGTTTCAAGTGATATAAGCAACTAATTTTATTCACGTGTTATTCTAGACTTGAGATTTGAACTTTTCGGATGGCGTGCCACATAAGAATCATCACTATAAAGACCACATTTCGGATGGCAACGAGTGTGACACCAAACTACTTTTCAAAACCTAAAATCTACCCAAAGAAAATCAAAGTGGTATTGAATCAAGATCTTTATATTCTTTTCACGAAAAGCTTACCCATTTAATGATAATGTTTGGCGCATGTAAATAGCCTTGACCAAAAAACATTCCATCTTGAAGAGCAACCTCGACCTCATTGTGAATAACAATGTTCCTTATTTTGGTGTTCTCAAACACACAAATACACACTTATTTATCAAGACTTAACCCACAAATTTTCGTTGACGCCTTACGGGTCACCTAGGTTGCATTTGGGCTAAATGCGTCTTCGAGAACAAAAAAAGATATGGAACTTTGTCAATATGTTAATCAACATCCTCGTTGTTGGTTGATGAGTCGTTTAAAATCAACTCTATAATACAACAAAGTTCTCGTCTTAACTAAACGTAGAAGTTTCCTAACTCATTTTCGTTTCTTCTAAAGTTCTCCATAAGTCCTTATCGAATTACCTAACTTAGATAGTTGATATACCATCAAACCGACAACTAAACATATATAATCAAAGAGTACTGTTTCTGGCCTCCTAAAAGCACCAATTGTGACTAGAAAACCAAGCAAGCTAATTTATATCAAAGTATTAAAGTATCAAACCATTTGACAAGATTGAGTGTATTAAGAAAACTAAAGCACTATATACGATACATAGCATGTAGGCGTAAAAATCGAAACATGAAACATATTGGTACACATCTTTAGCGTGTAAGCATATCACGAGTGCCATTAATTTGGTGTGACAAGAACCCATTTTAGACTAGGGAATCAAGTCCCACGTCTGATTGTTCACAACAGAAACACTAAAACAGTAAAACTAGAACACACAATATTTCTTGGAATAAGCTCTCCAATTAATCAGAAAAGTATTGGCTTACAAAAACTGATATTGATGGTACAACCAAACCTGGCTCGTTTGGTTTGCTTATATAGGAATAGAAAACAGCTTTTCCTAATCCATCTAGGACTCTAATATAACTAGGAAGTACTTATCTTAAAGTCTAAAAATAAGAATACTAATTATACTAGAACTCGACTGTAGTTATCCATAAGCTCGGATCTACTTGGACTGCACATAAGCTCGTGCTTGTGAACTACTCATTAGCTCGAGTAGACATTAGACCAACAATCACCCCCCTAATTTCTGACTCGAGATAAGGAGGTCTTCAACTCCGAGTAACTCTTGCATTTCCTTGAACTTAATCCTTGCGAGAGCTTTCGTCAGAATATCAGCACGTTGTAACTCACCTCTTACAAACTCAACTTGTACTTGGCCTCTTTCAACACATTCTCGGATAAAATGATAACGTGTGTTTATATGCTTGCTTCTCCCGTGAAAGACTGGATTTTTCATAAATGCAATAGCCGATTTGTTGTCAACAAATAAGACCACCACTCTTTCTTCCATTCCGGTTATTTCACTCAACAATCCACATAACCATATCCCTTGACACGCGGCTGAAGTTGCAGCCATGAACTCGGCTTCACAAGACGATAGAGCCACCGTGTTTTGCTTTTGTGAGCACCAAGTGATAGGTGATTTACCTAGATAAAATACGTGCCCAGTTGTGCTTCGACCATCATCTTGGTCCATAGCAAAACTACTATCACTAAACCCCACTAACTCCTTGGTTTTCTCATGGTTGTATCGTATTCCAAAATTCAAACTACCTTGGATATACCTTAGTATTTGTTTCACAGCTGCCATATGTGATTCTTTTGGTTCTTGCATATAACGACTAACCAAACCAACCGAATAAGATAAATCAGGTCGAGTGTGTAGTAAATACCTTAAACAACCAACTCGTCGTCTAAACAAAGTTACATCAACCGGCTTTCCTTCCTTGTCCATGCTTAACTTCATTCCAGGTTCTAATGGACATTGAGTAGAATTCGCTTCATGCATCCCAACATCTTTCAAGATCTTCTTTGCATAGCTTTCTTGACTTATTGAGATACTCGAATCCTCTTGCTTTACTTCAATGCCAAGATAATAGCTTAACTTTCCCAAGTCACTCATATCGAACCTATCTTGCATTTGTCTCTTAAATTCACCAACACACAACTTGTTCTCTTGATGAATTATTGGCAACTTTTCAACCATGCCCTTCCTTGCCATTAATTCCATCGTCTCGAAATTAATGTGACCCATCCTAGCATGCCATAACCAAGCATCATCTTCCATCTTTGCTTTGAGACACACCGGACTTCCAACTTGGAGCTTAATCTTGTAAAGTCTATTACTTGTTCTAGGAACCTTCATTAGAAGCTTGCCATCTGAGTCACGCATAGTAAGAAGGTTACCTTTCATACGAATGTCACATCCGCCTTCGGTAGCTTGCCCAAGACTAATTATGTTGCTCTTTAGTTCGGGTAGGTAATAGACTCCAGTGATTAACCGTTGCTCTCCCGTTTTCCCTTCAATGATTATCGAACCCTTCCCTTTTATCTCGATGTAGGAGTTATCACCAAACTTCACTCTGCCGGAGATATTCTCATTCAACTCCGAAAAGTATTCTCGGATCCCCGTCATGTGATTACTTGCTCCATTATCCAAATACCAAGTGTCTTCCTCGTTTGGCTTAGTATTCAATTGGTTTGGGATAATCTTTTCTTCATTCAAGAAAACTACTTCTTGAACGCTTTTCATCATAAAAAGTGTTGGGTCATCATCATCCTCCGTTTGCAAAAGGTTTGATTCATGCTTTTGCTTCTGTTCACGTCGTTCAGGGCAGTTAGAAGCAAAGTGACCATATTCATCACATCTAAAGCATTGAATCTTTGAAAGATCTCGACTTTTGTTCTTCTTTTGCTCCGTATTGCTCCCGGAGTTGTTACGGTTGTGGTTATTAGCTTGACCACTATCATGAGATTCGTTTTGAGAAGAAAAGTTTTGACCTTTACCGTTGCCACCAGAGGAATTCCTTCCTCGACCTTTCTTATCATATCTTTCAGCCCTTCCGAACATCAACATGCCTTGATCTTCAGAGGTGGTGTCAACACCCTTCATTCTTCCTTCAAAAGCTTTCAACCTTCCAATTGCTTCTTGAAAAGACATAGTATTCAAGTCAGCAAATTGTTCTATTGAGGCAACAATTGCAACATACCTATCCGGAACGGATGCAAGTAGCTTCTTAACAAGTTTCTTGTCTTCATAAATTGTTCCCAAGCTATTGACTTCAGTTACAATTTTGCCTAACCTAGCCGCAAAGTCATCGATTGATTCGTTGACTTTCATCTTTAAAGATTCGAATTCCGTCTCCAAGGTTTGCAACCTTGCGTCTCGAACCCGATCAACACCCACATACCTGGTCTTTAAAGCTCCCTAGATTTCTTTGGCTGTGTTGAATTGTGAAACTTGAAAAACAAGTTCTTCTGGAATCGCCTGGAAGAGTAACGCCACTGCCATGTGATCTTGCTTGGCAACAACTTGTGTTCCTTCCCCTGGGTGCATCAAGTATTCCATGGACTCGGAATACCGCTTTAACTCTTATTGCCCATATGTTATAATTCGTGCTTGTTAACATTGGACATTGAAGAGCCAATTTAGAATGTTCAATTGGTGGTTGACTCGACTCGCCTTGCACCATCCTTCTTGAACGTCTTTTGTAAGTTACCGGTGTAGTTGGATTATCTTCCAGCCCTAGAACACGCTTGTTTTACTTCTTGCCTAAGTAAACCAAGTTAAAGTTTGAAACTTTATTGACTTCTTGGAACCCTTTAGTCTTCTGCTTGGAACCCTTCAGAGATCGACTAGACTTCTGCTTGGAAACCCTTCAGAGATCGACTAGACTTCTGCTTGGAAACCCTTCAGAGATCGACTAGACTTCTGCTTGGAAACCCTTCAGAGATCGACTAGACTTCTGCTTGGAAACCCTTCAGAGATCGACTGGTTGAAACCTCCTGTGATCGACCTGCTTATACCTTGCTGTGATCGACCTTCTGTTTGAAACCTTTAGAGATCGACCTGCTTCGACCTTGCTGTTTGAACCTGGCTCTTGATACCAATTCAAGTCCCACGTCTGATTGTTCACAACAGAAACACTAAAACAGTAAAACTAGAACACACAATATTTCTTGGAATAAGCTCTCCAATTAATCAGAAAAGTATTGGCTTACAAAAACTGATATTGATGGTACAACCAAACCTGGCTCGTTTGGTTTGCTTATATAGGAATAGAAAACAGCTTTTCCTAATCCATCTAGGACTCTAATATAACTAGGAAGTACTTATCTTAAAGTCTAAAAATAAGAATACTAATTATACTAGAACTCGACTGTAGTTATCCATAAGCTCGGATCTACTTGGACTGCACATAAGCTCGTGCTTGTGAACTACTCATTAGCTCGAGTAGACATTAGACCAACAGGGAATGTCTAACCAATGCCCTAAGGGCATTGGTTAAGATTTGTCTCTTGTGGTTTTTAGTTACACAAATGGTCCTTATACTTGACATATAATAATATATTTGGACGGAGGACCCACATAAATAGTTATTATAAACCATAAAAAGACAAATTTTAACCAATGCCCTTAGGGCATTGGTTAGACATTCCCTTTAGACTATACATAAGACGAGTTTGGTGTTAAGACACATTCTTAAAATTACATGATACCAAAATTAGTTTTGCATGTTGAATTAGCAAAATATTGTTAGCGCTAATGTTTCGCAAATGAGAGTAATTAAAGGTTTAGTATTAAACTCCACATAATTTCTACAACAAAAGGGAGCTTTATATCATATTAATATTGAAAAATTTAGTATCAAATCCATATTCATGTTTTTTTGGTCCAATTAACAGAAGTATACATATATAAGGATGTTTTGGATGTGCATCTTCAGTCATTGCAAATCAAAAAATCACAGTCACGTGGTTAAAGTTAAAGATAGTTAATGTCAGATTTATCTTAATAAGCTTATTTGTCCACCAGATCTTATTACTTTGGCCATAAATTATCAAAAAGTTATACTACTAATCAGTTTTGCTAACACGCTATTGCCTTAAACATGTAAGGAAACACCCCTTAACATATCTAAAAGTAAACATTAATGACCAAGTAGATATCTATAGATGTGCAATTGCTAAAGGTAAATCCAGACTCATAAAAGTAACACAAATTTTAAACTCTTCTTAAATTTCCCAAAATAGTATAATGTAATCTTGTATAACCAAAAAAATAGATAGATACATAAAAAAAATTAACGAGAACATCTCCATTCTATACATCACAGACTTCATAAATCAAACCCTAAAAATATCAATTACAAACAAACATTTCATGAAAAAACATAATTTTATCATAAACTAGCTATAAAAACTAAGCAATTGCATCTTCCAATATCAGATTTTCATAGACTGATAAAAGATCATAATTTTCAGGAGCAAACTCCGAATTCACACATACTGCCAAAAAATGCCAAGTAACCTCAGACTTTAAAACTTTTCTTAGATATTCTAAATATGGTAAACTTCAAAACTTTGGATCATAAAAAAATACCACATTTAAACAACATTGTAATAAAGCACAGTTTTATTAGATAATCAACTATAAAAGCAAAGTAATCACATCAATTACAGAAGAGACGGTTCATCAAAAAGCACAAATCTTGGAACTTTCTTTAAAATTCCCAAAAATAGTATTATCCCTCAAATTCATAGATAACACCAAATTATTAAACAGACAATATTAACTATAAGTATCATAAAAACATACCTTTATGTTAAATCAATCACACACATATAAAAACATCAACATAGCATAAAATCCATAACTTTATCACATAATCATCGAAATTTCATACTTTATGTCACCAACTTCCTTTATCACACACAATGCGACGTCATCATACCATGAATCAAGCCTTAAAAACATCAAATTCATTCCCCAATTAACTAACCAAACTTCATATTGTTGGGACTGAAAGTAATGTTGGCAAGTTTGGCCACTTATGAAGCAAAAAGTACAAACTCTTGAAGCTGCAATTTATTGTATTTATAACAAAGCTATTTGTACAAGTTGGAGTAGCACTTGTATATTGTGTGTTTGACATGATCATATGGTTAGTGGTGGACTTGGTTAGATATTAAAACCAATAACCTCCCACCATCTCCTATTTTTTTGGTGTATGATCTTTATCACGTCTTCCAACATTTGCTATAAAGAGATAGCATGTGAGTGCATGAAGTTATATACAAAAAATTGCCATATTCAATCAAAACACGTAGTTGTTATATGCTTCGGTATCTCTTGTTTTCTGTAGCCACCATTGTGTTGTAATCTTGGGTTGTTGCTACTCCACGATTACGTGTGTAGAACTGTATTAATCCTGGGTGCTTAGGCTTGAAGACTCGAGCAACTTACGGAGTGCCGAAAGTACTTTAAAGGACAGGGATTTGACACCCCGTACGGTTCTGTTTTTTTCGTGTTTGACAGTTTTGAAGACGCGAGATATGATCATGGTGATGATACTTGTTGCTGTTATGTTTGGTTTTGAGTTTCACATGTTCCAGCGTTGGGTCTGTTGTGCTAACTTGCTCGGTTCGGTCTTATGAGGCTGTTATGAGTTCTCATAAAATCAATAAGGTATTTCTACTATGTTTATTTGATCGAAACAATTAGTTGCGAGAGAACATATAATCCAACAATCTTTAAAGTACTTTTCGCAGACTAGAAAATGAAACGAAATTATTAGTCGATGTCTAATCATAGAGTTTCATTTAGTGTCTCGCAACTATTGGGATGCAATGTGTTTCCCTTTTACGATTATGATTAAGAACGGAAAATTTAAAAGTGATAGAAGGAAATTACATGACTATTGATTGGCTTCTAGGATATGTGTGTAACATATGAGATATACAGGTGGTTCTTTCTTATGTTAAAAGTCAAGTTATGAGATATAAACTTGTTTTTGAATGGTAATACCAACTTTGAGTTTAGCATGAATTAAGTTGCATTATTTGAGGTCCTTCTTGATATACTACATTGAGTTTATGTACTGTTGAATAAAGTTCCATAGATGATGGATCATATGTATGTCTCTTATGTGACATTTTCTTCTATTACGAGACGGTAAAAGGATAGCAACGGTTGAAAAGTAACAATATGGGTGTCTACATCACTTAACAATATCTTTGATTTAATCGATGTTAAACATGCTCCCATGGCTACCATGAATCTGTCTTCTTGCATGTTGGGTAATGAAGATGACATCAGATTTCATTTTTCTTAAGAGGGTCACTATTGATTTTGGCCGATTGTGTTTTAATTGGAAAATCATGCATTCAAGAAGGAATGTATAAGTTGAAGATAAGAGAGGAGTCTTTGATTGCAATTGGAATATCAAAATATGTGGTTTTGTGTATTCCAAAAGTAATAGTTGTAATTTTTTTTATTTTTTTAAAAGTGTCAATGCAATGTCATTAACTTGTTTTACAACCAAAGGAGATTCTTTGTTATTTGTTTATCAGTATATGTCACTTAATAAATAAATATGTACAAAGTTTTGTTTGGAACAAATTTTGACAATGTATTGCATAAAGAATAAATAAAGTTACAGAACAGAAGAATAAAAATAATAAGACATTAGTCTTGTTGAGAGATAGATATGTGAAATTGCCAATTTTAAAGTGATGCTTTGGTAAGTGGTTGAACCGCATGTGAATTTTAAGTGATATAAATTTAATATTGAGATTTATGGCGGAGGTTCATGAAGACCTTACAGCTTAATTTATTGAAGGAGTTTTGTGTATGACGTTTCATGTGTATGTGATTGATGAAGAAAGGGCGACCTGGTAAGCAACGTAAAGTTGAAACCGTCACCCTAAGTCCCTTATATTGGATAGAATTGTGATTATAACTGATCACTATGATCATAATTCTTCCCTTTTTTGTCCCTCAAGTAGTGTAATCGAGATATTAAGAATTACAAATACACATGAAAATCATACAAAATTTCACAAGTTGGTGAATCATTAAACTCACACACACGACGAATTGATTCTTGAATGTGCAAGAAACATGTGTGTATTTACACTTCAAGAAAGAAGTTGTGTTATTTATCTAGTCGTGGCTAGAAAAGCGGCTAAGTGGATTAGAGATCCAAATTGTAAAAAAAAAAAAGAAAAAAAAAAAATCCAATGTGATGGAATGTATAGAAATATCTATGAGAATGGCCATTTGTGACGGACAAGCTGTGTAGAGACTTGTCGGATACTTTAATAAGTCTCTGACGAGAGACTTATTGAAAGTTGCTAGAGGCGTGGTTCTGAAACCATATGTGAATCGGTTAGTGATGGGAACCCGACTTGAATTTAGTGCTCCTATCTCCAAGTTTAATGGGTAATAACAAGTCACTAATTGATAGAAGGTGCTATCAATCAAATTGACCCATGCATAGCTAAGATAGCACGGCGTTGCCGAAGATGAGGATGAGATTAGTCTCTTAACAAAGCTTTAGAGGCGTCTTAGCAACGAAGACGTTAGAGTAGCTTTGCCTATATGGCCTAGAGGTGGTGCCGCCTTGAATAGAGAGTTTGTGGTTTCTCTCTTAGAGGGTCATGAATCAGGATTAAGCGCATGGCCATATTCGCGCTCAGTGAGAACACTTTGGTTACGATAGGAAGTGTGTATAAGTATGCATATAAGAGTATAAAGGTTAGTGGTTTAATCTTCGGACACCATTTAATCATTTTTATTTGCATACTTAAAGTAAACGGGGGTTTAATCTTCGTGACACCACCGTGACATAACTTATCAGAGTAGCAGAAAACTTTCCAACATGGCGGAGGATTGTTGGGACTGAAAGTAATGTTGGCAAGTTTGGCCACTTATGAAGCAAAAAGTACAAACTCTTGAAGCTGCAATTTATTGTATTTATAACAAAGCTATTTGTACAAGTTGGAGTAGCACTTGTATATTGTGTGTTTGACATGATCATATGGTTAGTGGTGGACTTGGTTAGATATTAAAACCAATAACCTCCCACCATCTCCTATTTTTTTGGTGTATGATCTTTATCACGTCTTCCAACATTTGCTATAAAGAGATAGCATGTGAGTGCATGAAGTTATATACAAAAAATTGCCATATTCAATCAAAACACGTAGTTGTTATATGCTTCGGTATCTCTTGTTTTCTGTAGCCACCATTGTGTTGTAATCTTGGGTTGTTGCTACTCCACGATTACGTGTGTAGAACTGTATTAATCCTGGGTGCTTAGGCTTGAAGACTCGAGCAACTTACGGAGTGCCGAAAGTACTTTAAAGGACAGGGATTTGACACCCCGTACGGTTCTGTTTTTTTCGTGTTTGACAGTTTTGAAGACGCGAGATATGATCATGGTGATGATACTTGTTGCTGTTATGTTTGGTTTTGAGTTTCACATGTTCCAGCGTTGGGTCTGTTGTGCTAACTTGCTCGGTTCGGTCTTATGAGGCTGTTATGAGTTCTCATAAAATCAATAAGGTATTTCTACTATGTTTATTTGATCGAAACAATTAGTTGCGAGAGAACATATAATCCAACACATATCTCAGCTGCTGCTCTCACCTGGGCTTAAACAAACCTTCTCAGGCATTCTTTGTTAGTTAATTACTTTAATTTAATTTGGGCATTTGAACTGAAATTTATTTGAATTTAATTCATTAGTTCATTATAGGGAGTTACTGGTATATAGTTATAATTCGTTGAATTTGAACTCTAAAATTGTTGTGTTAATTGTTGCATATGAGGTGTTTGATCATATGCCTAACTCGATTTAGTTAATAAATTAGTTAACTAGATGTTGCTAAATTTGATAACTGAATGCATGTAACGTGTTTGATGATATGCCTAACTCATGTCTTGTGAAAGGATAAATTTCAAACGCTATATACTCTTTGTTTGACAAACGTGAGAATCACCGGTAGATGAAACGCCATTGCAGGAATGGCTATATTAGTGCAGTTGGATTAGGGGGTTAAAAGAGATGATTAAGGTTTTGGATGGGAATGTGATGGATTCGGCTCGTCAGATACATGATTTAAATGTTACTAGAAGTGATTTGTTGGCGTTGAAAGATAAACTTAGGCTTACTTTATATGCTCTGCTCATAACGTTCTTCAATTTTTTTTTTTATTAATATAGTATATAGGATTGAATTGTTTACTCGTAGTCGTATTTAAGTGCTGTGTATGTAGAATATGTAGTATCTAGTAGAAATAGGTAAAAACGAGAACTAGTAAACATGTTAAAACCCCCTAATATTTGGACGTGTATAAGCGCACCACATTCCTACCTGTAAGATAATAAGAGAATAGAGAAACCATGCAATGTAACTGATAAAATACTATCAGTAACAAGTCAAGTAGACATATGGTAGGATACTTAATATGTGCAGAGGACACTGGTTGATCCATTTAATTGTGAAGGAAAACCATTAGCATCCCAAGAGGTTTCCACTTTGTGGTATGGGGTAAGTTGTGAACAAATTAATAGATCACGTATTGCAATGATATCATATTGGGCACCCGTTTGACACGTTCTTATTTGTATTCTTTAGAAGTGGCAGCATTAGTAGAGAATTTAGAGGAGAGTTTAGGGAATTTCAAACCCTTACGGGTACATGTGAGGCTTCCCCTGTGATGGCCAATTAGTTCTCCATAAAGCTCTGCCTCTATTTTGTCACTTATTATCTACATGCTCATTTTCCGTAAAACTAATCATATCATGAAGTAAAACCTTATGTAGAACGTTTAAAGATGAAAAAGTCATATGTGCAAGTGAATTTGTAGAAAAATGGTATTTATCTCTTCATTGAACGTTATGATATAGCTCTTAATTTTGAGTCCTTTGATATATACATTCACAGATTTGTATTACGAGAGAAGGCAGCAATAAAAAATACGCATCAGTGTTATCACCGGGCCTCCATGAAGGTATAGGGTGAGTGAGTGGATCTCAGTCCCCTTACTTTATGTTTTATTTGGTATTATAAACTGCGAGTTTTATGACTTATGTTTTGTATCTATATCAGAAAATGCACAGATGTCAGATGATCATGGTTTATCATCATAGGGCTGGAATTTAAGTGGCCAGCATTCCACATCACGCGTTATTCCCACATGCATGGACCGTTTATGATGGTATCATTTGGGCATTCTTCTTTTCAATAGACAATAGGTCATGTTACTTATTGTCGCACATACTTCTCTCTCACACAAACACATAGTTCTTCTCACACAAATTCTATTAACAGATCTACACCACCACCATACAATATCTTGAAAGCTCATCTATATATAATAAAATAAACACTAAACCCCACTTATTTATGTTTTGATTGATTACTGATATAAACCCAAGTCGAAAATTGATCATTCCCCATTTTGTACAGACCTCTATAAACGTGTAATGTTCATTTGTATTTGTGTTACTGGGTTATGAAGGATTAGTTGTTGCAGGTGGGAGGTTGGAGAGAAGTGAAGGAGTGTTACTGAATCTTTATGGGCTATTTTGCAGCATTGTGATGATCATTCAATTGGGCCAGCCATTTTTTTGGAAGAAAGAAGGTCTTTGTGGGTACCCTTTGAATTCCTTTTGTGGAAATTTAAACGGGTCAGAAACGTTTCATCATAAAGTTTCTTAAGGATAGTGTTGGCTTTTATTGGGTCGGGTTTATTGGTGTTCATATCTGTTACTATTGTTGTTGTCCTGTACGTTCATGATGAGAGAAAAGAAGAAAAGAAGGCGAAAACAGTTGGAAAAGAAGAGGAATAAATCGAACACAATAATAATAAGCCATTGGTAATTCTTGGAAGTGTGTTTGTTGAGAATCTGAAACAAGCTATACACTTTGATTAAGTTTGATACCATCAGTAGTATGTGGTGCCAGGTCAGCAGCCGCCCATGAGGATGTATGTGCCGCCGCCGCCTAATGGTGGTTATCCTCAGCCGCCAGGAGCTATGAATCATCCACCAGGTGGGTTGAATTTCTTTGATTTTGACTTTTTTTGTCACGTTTGACTTTTTTTATTTGATTTTGACTTTTTATATTGTGTATGAGTTTATTGAATTGTTGTTGATATGATATTTAGTCGCGAGACAAGCTTTTAGATTTTTACCTCATTTTATACTTTATAATAACCAATCAACGGGGTAACGATGGTTTCTGACATTTTGGCTAACTAATTCACGGGGTTTGGCGTGGCCACTTTAGAGTTTTTACACCTAGAAAGAATTGAACTTGAGAATTTCACATGCCTTCTATTAGAAACTCTAATAAAACAAGAGTATGGATTCTATGTTACCATACACTTATATGATATCTAAATTCCCATTCCATTTTATAATCAAACCCGTACCCAAATTCATTCCTAATAATAAACCAAACGGCACCTTTTGGGTTGGCGTTGGATTAGGGAGTAGTGATGACATGATTTTTCTCGTAATAAAGTGTCATATTGATGCTGTGGTGAAAAAGTTTGGAAGGACTTTGTGATATCGAGTCCATGTCACAGTTTCTTAGAAAACATTACCTCGCACAAGTGTTTTGGTATTCCAACGTTTTTTTGTCTAGCTCTGTTCATTTTAGTTACTTAGAAGTACTTTAGTGGAAAAAAGATGTGTTTTTTATGTCGTGGAGAAAAGGGTGGTCAGTTTCTTAACATATAAGCTGCTATGTTACATATCTATCTATGTCCGGAAGCTCGTACTCGTATTTGTTGTTCATTTTGCCTTGGTGAAAAGGATGGTCAGTTTCTTAACATATAAGCTGCTATATTTCTATATCTTATGTATAAGTTGTTGTCTTTGTTTAAATATATAATGCGTAAGTAGCCAAAACGTGCAAATTTGGTAGCTGGTCAAAGCAGGTAACATAATCTGGTTGAAAAATGACGGGTTAGGTTGACCCAGACTGCCGTAAACTTATACCTTCGAAAAAAAGTATGTGTGTCAACTTTGATTACAAAATTAGATTATTTTTTATCAGCTAAAGATTAATATAATATGATCTGACACACTCATAAGCGTTGGTGTGTAAAAACTCGAAAATTCCATATTGCATGCTCTGTTCATAGCAATGAAGTTCATCGCATTCTCACTTCTCCTTATCATTTCTTATCTGTGTTTGCATGTGCCCATATTTACATGTTTTCTGTCATTCTTAACCATGCCTTTTTTATAAATATTAATCCTTGATTTGTATATGCAGTTAAATTTTGATAAAGCAACCAAGGAGTATCTTAAGCGATATATTGAGAAGAAAAAAGAGAACTTGAAGAATCAGAAAGCAGCAGATGCTGAAGGTGCTGGTAAAGAGGAAGACAACAAAGAACCTCTTAAGCCTTCCGTGGAGGAATCAAAGGATGTTAAAAAGGAGGATGATACCAATGAAGAAAATAAAGATAATATTGACTATGCTACTTTCGGTCTTGTGACTGATGAAGATAAGGAAGCTGACAAAGAAGCTAGTGAAAAGCTTATAGGAATGATAGAAGAAAGGATAAAGAATAAACCTCTACCACCTCCATCTCCACCCCCACAAGCTCCTGTTACTGCTGTTAATATGACCTCTGAACTTCCAACGAAGTCGAGAGATGGCGATTCAGATGCTGACATGGCTACGTCACTTTGCTACGTCACTTTGCTGCTACAAATTGTGTTTGATATGTCTCGGCCAATTTGGCTTCAAAAAATGGGTCAACCACAGCCCAAGGCATATTCTGCATCCTAACCAGTTGTGACCCAACCTATCTTATTGGACCAGTCCACAGCAAGCGGCCCAACAGGCCTTTGTCAGCCCACAGTTTAAGAAAACAAAATTTATCCTCTTTAGTCCTTCTATATTAATAACCACCATCACATAAATATTTGGAATGATTTTCAAGATTAACATTTACTTCCCCATTATCATTATAAAGTTTAAACAGTTTTAGTCTCTGTACACTTTCCCAGCTATTGATACATTTTTTTTATTAACTATTGTTTTTAGTTTGATGTCAGAACCAATTTTTACGTCTGACTTGATTTTTGTTCAAAAAAATGTTCATATCAAAACCAAATTCGTTTTCATAAATCACAATGATTGAAATTTTTTTTTTGATAACATACACCAATTGTTCCCATGGTTAGGGTGGGTTGCAGATACAGTCCTTAGATCTAGGGTTATGCGGCCGTAGTCGCCAACGTCGCGTTTTCACTCCCTCACATTCCAAATCCCTAACGCTCGTTAAAAACCTCGTTAGCTGCAATGGTTTTCTTTCGTCTTTTTATCCTTTCAAGTCCAAACACCGCATTATAGTTTATGTTCGTGCATATTACTAGCAAATAAAATCTCAACTAGGCATTACAACGTTTGATTCATCATCATTTTAGTTGCAAACTAAACTGGTCTTTTTTCACTTACGTGATTTACATCATGTGTTTCATGAGTCGAGTCAAATCTTACTTTCTTGAGAACTAAAACATTTTTTAGTAACATAGACAATACAATAGAATTTTAACTAATTTGTTGGCATTGTTTACATGGAGACCCGAAGAAGAAGACGATAAAGTTAAAGGCCAAAATTTGTTGGCATTTTTTAGTAACATAGACAATACAATAGAATTTTAACAAATTTGTTGGCATTTTTTAGTAACATAGACAATACATAGACAAAACGAGAAAACGCGTACCAATTGTTGCACTTTTCTAAACACCAAGTTGGATAAAGTTAAAGGTCAAAATTTTCAGATGCATCATTACTGACATGGACCAATGCATAAACTATGTTTGTGCAGTATCAGTCAATTTGTAAGCAAATCATCTAATGGATTCAGTTAGTGGCTATAATGGGAGACCCACTGATCAAGAATTAGCATAGTGGATTATGATCCCCTTGATAATATGCTAAAAAGCACAATTCAATGTATTCTTTTTTTTTTTTTTGAAAATTGACTATTATTCACACAAGCTCACATCCACCAAAAAGCGGAGCAGCCGAAGGATACAAACAGCTTACAACAAATTAAACGAGTACCACTCTTTCCAATCAATCGAGCGATATCTCGATCGATTCTTATACCACAGAAAACTAAGAACCTTAATATCTTGTAAGATTTTCCTAGCGTTGATACTTCCATTATCAAACCTTTTTGCGTTCCTCGCCTTCCAGATGCACCAACAGGAGGTAAACACGACACCTTTCAGGGCTTCGCGTCTCTTCCTGTCATTCGCCGCCATCCTATGCACCTCAAAAAGATCCTTAGAAGAGAAGAAGAAAAGAGGGGCGGTCTTGCTCCAGTTGCTCACACGCGACCAGATATCCAAAGAGACTTCACAAGAGCAGAAAAGGTGTTCCACAGATTCGTCTTCCACCCCGCACAACCCACATGAAAGCGGACCAAACACGCACCTTCTATCCCTTAGCGCATCCAACGTCGGAAGCCTATTCATAGCTAACCTCCACATGAAAATATTACATTTATTTGGCACCCATTTACACCACTTAAAAACGAACCTGTTGCTATAGTCCGTATCGCGAGAAAGGAATTTTTTCACTGCCCGAACACTGAAGTTATTATGGTTAGTACCAATCCAAATCCATCTATCTCGCTGATTGTTCAAAATAGTACCCCCGAGCAAGCCCAACAGCCGCCTATACTCACTTGACTCAACATCAGAACTCACATCCATGCCAATCCTCTCGAGCCCCACAAAAACCTGGAGATCCATGTCGAACTTGTCACCCACCAAGCTACCTTTGTCTTTCTCTTTACTAAACAACACAGGGAACTCGTCCCTTAGTGTGGAATCGCCAATCCATGTGTCTAGCCAGAATCTAATCTGCTTACCGTCACCGACAATACCTTTAATCAGATGATTAAAACCCAGGAATTCAATGTATTCACAAAAGCAAATAGATGGATTCAGTTAGTGGATATAATGGGAGACCCACTGAATTCAATGTATTCACAAAACACTTGAGAGTGTTTAGACGTCTAGTTTAAAACTTTGATCTTTTTTCCATGAGTTTCATCCAACTCTTTCCTGCACCACAAAATTTTTCTTTGTCAAAGTCTATATATATGTTGATTTATCAAATAAAATAACATCAACCAATACCAATTATAAACAACATATATACAATATGGGAGAAAGTATTTGCTTTTACTTTATGCAAACTCATGTTCTGTTTATCTTTTCACTTGTTCTACTATGGTTTAATACCACGGCAGCCACTTCCCTTGGCCACAAACTGGTTGTAGCAGCAGGAGGGGCTACTAATACGTGCATCGATAATGAGAGAGAAGCTCTTCTTGGTTTCAAAGCCCGCCTTCTAGACCCCGAAGAAGAAGAAGATTGTTGTAAATGGAGTGGAGTCATGTGCGACAACCAAACAGGTCATGTCACAACGCTTGACCTGTGCGACTCTTCTCCAGGTCGTGTTGGAGGTGAGATTAGCATTTCAATGATTAACTTAACCTACTTGAATCAGCTAGATTTGTCTTTCTGTTCTTTCCATGGAACGATCCCCCCTTTCATTGGCTCCATGACTCATTTAACTTTTCTTGACCTTTCTAATAATCAGTTTACTGGCACCTTTCCCAAGTCCATTGGTTCCTTGACCGCTTTAACTATTCTTGACCTTCACGGGAATCAGTTGGTTGGAACCATTCCCTTGTCCATTGGTTATTTGACAAATTTAACAGAGCTTTACCTTATTAGGAATAATTTCGTGGAACCATTCCCATGTCCATTGGTAACATGACCCAGTTAATTTCTCTTGACCTTTCTTATAATCAGTTTACTGGCACCTTGCCCAAGTCCATTGGTTCCTTGACCGGTTTAACTTATCTTGACCTTGAAGAAAATCAGTTGGTTGGAACCATTCCCGTGTCCATTGGTAACATGACCCAATTAGTTTCTCTTAGACTTTCTAATAATCAGTTTACTGGCACCTTTCCCGAGTCCATTGGTTCCTTGACCGCTTTAACTTTACTTAACCTTAACGGGAATCAGTTGGTTGGAACCATTCCCTTGTCCATTGGTTATTTGACAAATTTAACAGAGCTTTACCTAGGTCACAATAATTTTAGTGGAACCATTCCCGAGTCCATTGGTTCCTTGACCAAATTAACACACCTTTACCTTAGTGAAAATAATTTTAGTGGAAACATTCCAAGATCCATTGGTTCATTGACCAAATTAACAAGGCTTTACCTTTCAGAAAACTCTTTCTCTGGAACCATTCCTCCAGAATTTGGAAACCTCACCAATTTGCTATATCTTTCACTAGAATCCCTCAGTAGTTGTACAATTGAAAACTTAGATTGTTTGTCTTCTCTATCTTCTTTACGTTACCTTTATATGAGTGGAACTTCTCTGGCCAAAGCATGCATCCATATTCTTCAGTTGTCAACTCTTCTTCATCTATTGGTTACCTTTATCTCGATAACAACAATCTCAACTCATCAAGTTATCGCTGGTTGTGCCCATTAGTTGGCAATAGGCTTCAGTATTTTTATGTTTCTGGCAACTCGTTTGATGGGAATCTTTCAGATTTTCTGAACAACTTGTCTCGATGCACATCACCAAATATGTTATCTTGGTTGGATGCCTCAAATAACCAATTAACAGGGTCATTGTCTGATGAGATTCAGAACTTTTCATCCTTAAATAGGTTGTACCTAGATTCCAATCAGTTAAATGGAACAATAAGTGACAAACTGTGGCAACTACCCACACTTAGGCATCTTGATCTTTCCAACAATAGCATTTCAGACACAATTCCTACTTTTCCGGCACAAGTAAGGTTTTTAGATCTATCCAGAAACAAATTCCAAGGAGGAATCTCTTTCTTGTGCCAAATATATGAAAACATTGAATTTCTTGATCTCTCACGTAACGCATTGACCGGGCAACTTCCGGACTGCTTGAAGAATTTGACGCGTCTAGAAGTTCTTATTTTAGGCCACAACACTCTATCAGGATATATTCCTCCATGTGTAGGATGTTTGGGACAACTCGAGACGCTATCTTTATACAACAACAGCTTCTCTGGAGAATTGCCATTGTCTATGAAGAATTGCACCAAGTTGAGCCTTTTGGACTTGGGGGCCAACAAATTATATGGTAATATTCCTGTTTGGATTGGTACAAACTTGTCAAGGTTGTACGCTCTTAGCCTAAAATCAAACAACTTTTCTGGAGCCATCCCTTCAGAAATATGTCAATTAGTAAGTCTTCAAATCTTAGACTTGTCATTTAACAATCTACATGGAACAATCCCATCGTGTGTGCATAATCTCACTTCCATGGTTCAAGAAGGATTGTTTACGGAACAGAATCAACATCAATATAGTAGTCTTGTTAATATTAAAAACACTACTTACATTTTTTACGATAGCTATATTGACAATCTGTTGATTGAATGGCAAGGTAAGGTAAATGAGTTTAGTAGAAATCTGGGATTGGTTAAGCCAATTGATTTATCAAGCAACAGTCTCACAGGACAAATCCCATATGAGATTACCAATCTGCAGGGATTAGTAGTACTAAACTTGTCACGCAACGCTCTACTTGGAGAGATTCCGAAAGACATTGGTCAAATGACAGAACTTGAAACTTTGGATTTATCCAAAAACAATTTTTCAGGAGGGTTGCCGTCAAGCATGTCTAAGATGAATTTTTTAAATTATCTTGATGTGTCGGATAATAACTTGTCCGGGAGGATTCCATCTGGCACGCAACTCCAGACCTTCCCACCTGAAAGGTTCACCGGATATGTAGGACTATGTGGACTTCCTACAATGAAAAAATGTCTCGAAGATGAAGATCAAAGAGTTCCACATATCCGTGATGGTGAGGGCGATGCACAAAGTACAGACGAACTTCAAAGATGGTTTTATATCGGAGGGTCCACTGGTTTTGCAACTGCATTTTGGGTAGCATGTAGCGCTTTACTTTTCAATCGTCGTCTCAGACATGCTTTTTTCCAATTTCATGATTTCTTGAAAGACTGGGTGTACGTAAAGGTTGCGGTGTTCATGGCAAAATGGCGAAGGGTTGCACGTGCGTAGTTGTATATGTTTTTTGTGTGTTCTTTTTCATCTACTTATTATTGTTTTTATAATGTTAAGTACATAGTATTGTAATTTCATGCTTCACTTGTATTTGGCGATGGTTTTTAGCCCCATTTATAAATAAAATTGCCACTAACACCATGGGTGGCCATTTCCCAACGATGTGTGATATACGGCATCTCCATATATTCATATATTTCAAATTGTATAATAATTTGATGCACAAAAGGTGTTTACTAAAATGCTTGATGATGTTAAGGTATCATGGCTTGCTAAAGTGAACAAAGCGTGGTGTGAAGATTGTAGGATTGTTTTAGTCTTAATTACGAGGCACATGAATTAAGCCTTTAATGCAAATTAGAAATCTGAGTAATGTTATCATTTTTATTACTCGTATGAAACTTTAGTTTTGTTTCTCAATCCCTAGAATAAAAATCACTGGAAATTTTCTTAAGTCAGCACACTGTGGTTTCTACAATGGATTATTAGTCTCTATTCAGACCCTACCACAAGATAGCGAACGCACATTTAAAAACAAAAGAACATGTTAGTGTTGTAGAGTTCTTGTTCGATCCATTGCTATAACAAGGACCACATGTTGCTTCCACTAAAAATGTACTCAGTTTCGTTTTCTGTTACATACACTCGATAGTACTGACTTGATCTAACGTTGCTTATATAGTTTTATAAATATACCCCTAAAGTCATAGCATACGATTAATATGCTCCATGTTAGTGTGAAAATGCTATTACTTTTGTAAACTGATAATAACGTAGTAATGAACAAGAAATAAGTATGTTGGTAACTGCTGGTTTCTGGTGCAAGCACCTAAAAATTAAGATATTACATTTATCCTGATCCAAATATTTAAGCAAAGAACCAAGAAACTTGAGCCTGATATCTCATTTAATTATTTGATTATGGTTTTCGGCATCCACATTAGTCTCATCTTGTAAGTGCGGATACCAACCAGGATGAAAAGAGAAAATGTCAGATAAAGAAAGCTTTGCAATTACCAATCACTTTTAGCTGATGATTTTATTCTTCATTATATGGTAACTGTTGGAAGAAATTCAATGATTCGGTTTTCGAAAGCGGAACCACGAATCAGAAACTACTCCAACAAGACTTAAACGAAGGGTTATGATCCCTTAATGTCGAGTGGCACCAACACATACACGAAATATTTTACACTCAAACGTTTATTAAAGAATGTACAAATTAACCTCACCAACACATACATAAAAGAATGTACAAATTAACCTCACCCCCTCATCTCAATTTATAGAGAATATGATACGCCCGTGGTTGATGAGGGAAAGCTATCCCGGCATGGCGTGTTGGATAACTATCATAGTTTATTTATTATGTTTTATTAGGATAAGTGTTGGAGTCATTGTTTAGGATATGTGTTGAGTCATGTTAGGATAAGTCTTATGTTTGTGAGAGTTATCTCATACATTAGTATTTAAGGTGTCATAATGTTATAAATGAATCAATAAAAGTTTAAGATAAACAAATCTCTAATTTTTCTCCCTGTTTTCTTAAGGAGCTCGCACACGCTAAAAGTGACGCCTTATCCCGATACAACCCCTAACCGGGTCAGATCAAAATGAATGGGGAGAAACCCAATACTTGGTGAACAAGGAATTATTAATTGAGAATGTTAGGAGGTTTTCTAATACATGATTAACCTCCTTAAGTTTGAACTAAACTACAACTAGTTGCCTAAACTTATACTCTAACTTTACACACTAATATTCTAACAATTTTCACCTTAGTGGTGATAATTAGCTTTCTACGATACGCAGTAGCTTCAACTAGTGTCGGAACCTCATACCAGGGACCGCCTTTGTCAAGGCACCAATAGTAATGCCTGCAACTAAATTTAGCTCAAATCGTGACTCTGTAGAGAGTCCCTTTAGGCATGTATCCTCCTTCAATATTATAAATAATAAACGCATTAACTTTGAACTTAAAAAACGATATTACTACAAGAGTAATGTATTTTCCTTCTACAAAGATATTTTCCTTATGACATTATGGAACAATTTTACGATCACCGGTGACCCACATCACTCGTGCCCCGTCTACTTTCTTATTTAACTCAATTTATACTAAAGAAATAATTGACCCGTCTCAACATAAATGGTTCAAAATAGCCACGTCAAAATGGGAATAATTTACCAACCTTGTATTAAGCAAATATACATATTTTCGTATTACTCCACGACTTAAAAATATAATTCCGTTAGTAGTTACAGAGCTTATTGTGTATCTCAATACAAATGTAGATCTTTTATCTGATATTAGATGTCTTCGGATCAATTTCCAAGTTAAGAAAAGTTTGTTTGACATTCAAAGTCAAAGTAAGAAAGCTAACAGTGATGCAATATAAGTCAAAACTAACCTACTTGACGCCTAATTCCCAATAATCTGATTTCTCCATTTTATCTGCTAAATTTGCCACTTCCTTTAAACCACTTCGGGTAAACTCTCTCTGAATCTTCATCCTCTTTGGGGGTTGACTAAAATCAAAATCTTCTTCTTGCGCTTGTTTTGTGAATTCTGAAATGCAAGTAGGGCAATACCAACTCTTTTTCGGAACCCTTGGAAGTGGAGGATATAAACAGTATGTAAGGTGTTTGATGATATGCCTAATTATGTCTTGTGAAAGAATAAATTTCAAACGCTATATACTCTTTGTTTGACAAACGTGAGAATCACCAGTAGATGAAACGCTATTGCAGGAATGGCTATATTCGTGCAGTAGGATTAGGGGGTTAAAAGAGATGATTAAGGTTTTGGATGGGAATGTGATGGATTCAGCTCGTCAGATACAAGATTTAAATGTTACTAGAAGTGATTTGTTGGAGTTACAAGATAAAATTAGGCTTACTTTATATGCTCTGCTCATACCGTTCTTCATTTTTTTTTTATTAATATACAATATAGGATTGAATTGTGTACTCATAGTCGTATTTAAGTGCTATATATGTAGAATATGTAGTATCTAGTAGAAATAGGTATAAACGAGAACTAGTAAACATGTTAAAACCCCCTAATACTTGGACGTGTATAAGAGCAACACATTCCTACCTGTAAGATAATAAGAGAATAGAGAAACCATGAAATGTAACTGATAAAATACTATCAGTAACAAGTCAAGTAGACATATGGTAGGATACTTAATATATGCAGAGGGCACTGGTTGATCCATTTAATTGTGAAGGAAAACCCCTTTATGTTTTATTTGGTATTATAAACTGCGAGTTTACTGACTTATGTTTTGTATCTATATCGGAAAATGCACAGATGATCATGGTTTATCATCATGGGGCTGGAATTCAAGTTGTCAGCATTCCACATTATGCGTTATTCCCACGTGCATGGACCGTTTATGATGGTATCATTTGGGCATTCTTCTTTTCAATAGACAATACGTCATGTTACTTGTTTAAGTTCCATCCGTATTAAACTGCCTTCTCTTTTTGCTACTATCAGGCGAGCCTCGCTAAAAGTATCTTGTCGCCAAATTTCACCTTTTTTGCCTCATAATTATCGAGATAGTAGTCTTCCCACATCTGAATTTGTTTATAAGGAATAAAACTTTGAATAAATATGATTTAGCTCATCCCATTATATTGTGATTATGATATTATCACACGTTCTAAACTTCCTATTCAGTTGATGAATACCGGGAAAGAAAGAGCACACGTCAGCCTTTTGTTAACGTGGGAAGTAAGTTTCCATTTTGAGAAATTGAAAGGAATCAAAGGATCCGTTTTGATCTCTTGAATTTTTTAATGTTAGTTCGGTTTGTACATAATTCAATTGGAGATATATCACATCTTTCTGGGGATCATGTAAATGAGCCATTCCGGTGAGTTTAGTTTACCTTTTAATTATGATTATTTTATCAACAGGGGCGAAGATGGAGTCTCGGGCGTGCTTCTACATCACAAGTAAGTTAGCCGTATTTCTTATGCATACAACCTCCCAAAAATCATCTAAATCAATGATCCAGATTTTAATTTTGATGATATTGTTCTAGTAATCATAATCAACAAATCGGTTATTGTCAAAATTCTCATTTGCCATATCTAATTCTATTGGCGATGATGATTTGCAGGACAGCCAAAAGGAACCATCCTGTTACTTTTGCTATAGCAACATGCGAAACTCAAAGTGTAAATGTGACGGTTTTACCTAGTTTTGGTTTGTCTGAGGGAAGCTCTGTTACCGCAAAGGAAATGTGGAGTAAATTTGCAGGATGGACAGTTTGAGCAGGGTAACTTCAATTCCGGGCCAACTGTCCCTTCATCAGCTAGAGACGCCAATTGTGATGCCGTGTTTGCTTCAACATGGGTTGAACCGAATGGGAAGTGTACTATCGTGTTTTCTATTGCATTGTCATCTCCAAAAGTCAAATTCATGAAGGGGAAATCGTTTCACAGGTTGGTTTATTATTCAGTTCAAATTATATGCTATGGATTTATTCACTGAAATTAGTATTGGTATCTCATTTTAGACGGTTGTTTAACTTATATAATATTGCAGGAGGTACACTAGATGTTATGGTACTTCTGATGGGGCAGCTAAGGATTTGGTTCATGACGCATTAACAAGTAGGCACTTGCATATATAGCTTGGATGCATTGTGTTGAAATGAAGTTAGTTGAGTTTCTTTTATAGGAAGTTAATCTTTTTTCCTGCATTTTAATACTTTGGTTAGATTACAAGAGGTGGGAAGAAGAGAGAAATAGCAAAATCCAATCCTTAAAAACGACAAGTTACCAGAATTGTAAGTTCTAACTTCTTTTAAACTCTTGTTCCCTTATTCTATATAGGACTCAAATGAACAAAGTTTGCAGATAGTCACTTACGAAAGTTTGCCCTAATGTTATTTGATCCTTTTTTCAGGTACAAATTTATGTTATTCAACGAGCTCTACTTCTTGGTTGCTGGTGGAACAGATTGGTATTAATCCCTATTGAATGCAACATATTGTAATCCTTTTCTTAGCTTTTGAGATGATATTGTGTTAGACCTGCAAGTTCATATATTTTGGAAAAAAAAAATTGAGATGCATTGTAATATGATTTCTGTATGATATTCTGGTAATGAAAGTTCAGATTTGTGTTTGATATTGTGTACTAGAACTGCTAGTGGTATGCTATGACATGAATTGTGTATGTAAAAGTACGTTTGTGTATTACTGACACAAACTTTGTGTAGACAAAGATCTGAACATTTATAGACACATTATGTGTCAGGATACCACAGAACTTTATCGTCGGAATTTCTGCTGACACTTATTATATGTAAAGGAGTAGCTAGTTTATCTTTGCTAACACTTTTTATACTAATCCTGACACTTTTTGTCTATCAACAAACACCTTTCTTCTTGTAGTGAATATATAATTTAATGAGTTGGATACATATGACATTTTTTTAAGGTTTTGAAGGATATATATACAATTGCGATTTTAAGTTGGATATATATGTAAGTTTGAGTCTTTGGAAGGATATATATGCAATTCCACCTAATTTTAAAAACTTATAGTTAGAAAATATTAATAACAATAAATTACACCATTGGTCCATAAAGTGTGCCCGATTCTCATACTTGATCCGAAGTTCTCAAAAATCACACTTTTAGTCCAAAATATTTTCGATTTTGCCTCATTGTTGGTCATTTTTCCCTAAGAGCACTCGGTGTGGTAATGCACAACGCGAGTTAAAGCTTAACTCGCTCGCATTAAGGGTGCGTTAACCACACCGTCGGGGTGAGTTAAGGGTTTGTTAACGAGGGTGCGTTAACCCCTTAACGCGATGTTAAGGCAAGTTTAAATAAAAAAGAATTCACTTTCAGCCCCTAAAACGGGCATACTAGCTGTTGGTTTTAAATTTTTTTCACCTACACCCCCGTAAAACAAACAGCTAGTTTTCTAAAAAAAGAAGGAAAAAAAAAACTCAAAACCATTTTCCCACCACTATACCCAATTAACACACAATTTTTTTCACACTTCCACAACTCAATCTAATCTATCATATACTTCCATTTGCTAAAAAAAATGTCGGGAGACAACAACCACGATGATTCTTTCTTGAATCTCCTCGGTGGGTGAAATAACTCAAACCCGAACACGGGTTCATCATAACCCAACATCTATTTTCCTAACCCACTCGGCTTGTCGAGCCAAGAACTTTACCTACAACATCAACGATTTCTATATTGGGAACAAAGACAACAAAACACACTAAACACTAATTTCCAAAATCTACAATTCTTACAAAATTCACAATCCGAAATACATGAGGTTCCCGAAACACCTACATCTCCTCCAAAACCCAAAAGTCATGGTAAACGAAAGCCCAAAAATCCAAAGACCCCGAACCAATCGATGAGGATGAAGAAATTCCCAACTTCGTCCCTACACGTTGGTAACCAAATGAGGAAAAATTACTTGCCATATGTTATGTAGCCGCTACGGAGGATCCGCTTGTCGGGCGAGCACAAGATCGTGATATGTTTTGGCAACGGGTAAAAAATGAGTTCAATAGACTCAATTTTCAACCACGCAACAAGGATATGATACAAGGCAAGTGGAAAACGTTGAACTGTGATTACACAAAGTACAACGCGTATTACAAACGGGCGAAACAAATGTATCGTGACGAGCATAAAACTGCGCCGTTTGACAACGAGGATGCTTGGGAGGTTTTGTGTGGTCATAAAAATGGGACGCACCGGATCTGCTTGATATAATCCGCGATGTCCCAATCCAAACAAACGAGGCTTTGTTTGGTCATGATGAACAACCACGTCCCATGGGCAAAAAGCGTGATTCGTAGAAAGCCAAATCCGAGAGCACGACAAGTACCAGGGGAGCGAGCACCGGAGGAACGAGCTCGTCAAGCCAATTCACACTGACTATGACAACCCAGTATCAAATGAGAAACAGCCCAAGCGGTGTATCAGGCGGCCCAACTAAAAGATGAGATGATAACAAGGTTGGCAGAGATGAAATTTTGTGTTGTGTTTTTTTATTTTGTAACTATTTATACTTTATTTTTTCGTTGTAACTTTTTTATTTATTTCGTATTGTAATATGTATAAGAATTAATGCTATGTTTTTTAATAAATGAAGTATTAGTTTTAGTTTAGGGGTTGAATTTGAAAATATTTTAGTTAAAGTGAGTTAAGGTTGAGTTATGATAAGGGATGTTTTTTTAGTTAATGTGAAAGGTTAAAGCTGATGTAGCGCTGATGTTGCAGTCACTTAAACCTTAACACAAGGTTAAGACACCTTATGCTCTAACACTCGTTAAAAATCTCGTTAGTTAAAAGAGCTTTTTTGTCTTTTTAACCTCCCTTAAACCCCACTTATTGTCACACATACTTCTCTCTCACACAAACACATATTTCTTCACATAAACACATACTTCTTCTCACACAAATTCTATTAACAGATCTAACCACCACCACCATACAATATCTTGAAAGCTCGTCTAATATATAATAAAATAAACCCTAAATCCCACTTATTTATGTTTTGATTGATTACTGATATAAACTCAAATCGAAAATGATCATTCTTTCATTATTAGTTAATTTTGCCAAAAAGAATAAAAAAAAATATCCGGATGTGTCACCTGCCACTTGTGATCGAACCATTTGTGACCCAACCTACATCTTATTGGACCAGTCCATAGAAAGCGGCCCAACAGGCCTTTGTCAACCCACAGTTTAAGAAAAAAAAAAGTTATCCTCTTTCAATATTAATAACCACCAATCACATAAATATTTGAGTTAATTGCATTTTTGGTCCCTATGGTATGGCCAAATTGCAGATTTGGTCCCTAAAACTTTGAAAGTGCATTGGACGTCCCCATTTTGAAGTTTCCGTTGCATTTTTGTCCCCCTGGGCTCAGATGACGTTAAAGTTTCAGGGAACAAATATGCAATTTAGCATAGTGGACTATGACCCCCTTGATAATATACTAAAAAGCACAATTCAATGTATTCACAAAAGCAAATAGATGGATTCAGTTAGTGGCTATAATGGGAGACCCGCTGAATTCAATGTATTCACAAAACACTTGAGAGTGTTTAGACGTCTAGTTTAAAACTTTGATCTTTTTTCCATGAGTTTCATCCAACTATTTTCTGCACCACACAATTTTTCTTTTTCAAAGTCTATATATATGTTGATTTATCAAATAAAATAACATCAACCAATACCAATTATAAACAACATATATACATTATGGGAGAAAATATTTGCTTTAACTTTATGCAAACTCATGTTTTGTTCATTTTGTCACTTGTTCTACTATGGTTTAATACCACGGCAGCCACTTCCTTTGGCCACAAACTGCTTGTAGCAGCAGGAGGGGCTACTAATACGTGCATCGATAATGAGAGAGAAGCTCTTCTTGGTTTCAAAGCTCGGCTTCTAGACCCCGACGACCTGCTCTCTACATGGAGACCCGAAGAAGAAGATGATTGTTGTAAATGGAGTGGAGTAACGTGCGACAACCACACAGGTCATGTCAAAATGCTTGACATGTGCGACATTAAAACCGGTGGCGTTGGAGGTGAGATTAGCATTTCATTGCTTAACTTAACCTACTTGTTACATCTAGATTTGTCCTTCTGTTCTTTTCATGGAACCATACCCGCATTCATCGGTAACATGACCCAGTTAATTTCTCTCTACCTTTCTCATAATCAGTTTACTAGCACCTTTCCTAAGTCCATTGGTTCCTTGACCGGTTTAACTTTTCTTGACCTTAAAGGGAATCAGTTGGTTGGAACCATTCCCATGTCCATTGGTTATTTGACAAATTTAACAGGGCTTTACCTAGGTGACAATAACTTTAGTGGAACCATTCCCGAGTCCATTGGTTCTTTGACCAAACTAACATACCTTACCCTTAGTTATAATAATTTCAGTGGAATCATTCCGAGATCCATTGGTTCATTGACCAAATTAACAAACCTTTTCCTCGGCGATAACTCTTTCTCTGGAACCATTCCTCCAGAATTTGGAAACCTCACCAATTTGCAAACTCTTTCACTTTATTCCCTCGATAGTTGTACAATTGAAAACTTAGATTGGTTGTCTTCCCTATCTTCTTTAAGTAACCTTTTTATGGATGGAACTTCTCTGGCCAAAGCAAACAACTGGGTAAATGTAATGATAGGTCTTCAAAACCTAGAAGAGTTAACCTTAGTTGAATGTGACCTCTCAAAAGTCATGCATCCATATTCTTCAGATTTCAACTCTTCATCATCTATTGATTACCTTTATCTTGATCGCAACAATCTCAACTCTGTTGAGAAAAGTGACACCGGACTGAAGCAAACCCACAACTTAAATATGAAATATAATAAAAGATGACACACGGATATAACGTGCAAAACCCCAATAGGGTAAAAACCACGGGCAAGGAAAGATACGTTTCACTATGATGAAAACTAGGAGTTACACCTTCTCGCTAACTACAAGGATAAACACTTATATCTCTTGTATTAGGAGATATTACAAACTCTCTATCAAACTCAAAGAGTAGGAGAAAGAATAAGACCAAGAACACTTTGTGTTTGCTTTGGAATGGGATGCAAAAGAAAGAGAGAACCACTGCCTTTTATAGGCATCATGTTGAGCCATTGACATCATCCATGACCACCCAAACCAAGTTGTATAACCAACTTGTATCCAACTTGCATGATTCTCTTATCCTGATGCAGTGTATCATATCCAGCAATCTCCCACTTGAAGATTAGATTGAGGCTCAATTAATCTTCACACCGTTATCCTTCCTTGCACTTCCATGTTGCTTACGTTTCTGCTAGGCCGCATGAGGATCGGCACCATATGAACTTGTCACAGTTGATTGCTTTTGTTAGATAATCTGCCACGTTATCATCAGTATGAATTTTCTGCATATCCACGGTTCCTTCTTCCACTTTCTCACAAACAAAGTGATACTGAACTCGTATATGCTTTGTCTTTGAATGAAATGCTGGATTCCTTGCCAGATACAAGGCGCTCTGATTGTCACAAAATAGAGTAATTTTTTCTTGTTCGTGCCCGAGCTCTTCCAACAACATCTTCAACCATACAACATCTTCAACCATACTGCTTCTTTGCTGGCTTGAGCAGCTGCAACATATTCTGCTTCCGTCGTTAACATAGCGACAACTGACTGCAATTTTGAAACCCAGCTTACTGTTCCGCCAGAAAGTGTAAACACATACCCGGTGGTTGATTTACTTCCGTCAAGATCACCTGCATAGTCAGAATCAACATATCCCTTGACAGTTAAACTCGATTCCCCATAACATAATGCAACATCCGAGGTTCCTTTAAGATATCTAAAGATCCTCTTCACAGCTTCCCAATGCTCTCTACCAGGTTCCGCCATGTACCGACTCACTACTCCCACTGCATGTGCAATGTCTGGTCTTGTACAAATCATCGCGAACATTAAACTTCCCACTGCCGATGCATACGGTACTCGAGACATCTCCATCCTCTCTTCTTCACTGCTAGGACTCATCTTGGAGGATAACTTGACGTTAGTAGGAAACGGGGTTGATATTGGCTTACAATCTTGCATATTGAACCTTTGCAAGATTTTCTTCACATAATTTTTCTGTGAAAGCCAAACTTTCCTACTAACTCTATCTCAGTGAATTTGCATCCCTAGAATCTTGTTTGCGGGTCCAAGGTCTTTCATCTCGAATTCCTTAGCGAGTTGTGCCTTCAGTTTATTGATACGATCTTTGTTGGGGCCTGCAACCAACATGTCGTCAACATATAACAGCAAGATGACAAAATCATTGTCTCCAAACCTCTTGTAATATGCACAAGGGTCTGCATGTAGTCTGTTATATCCAAGGCCAATGATGAAAGAATCAAATCTCTTGTACCAACACCGCGGCGCCTGCTTTAAACCGTACAGAGATTTGTTTAACCTGCAAACCAAGTTCTCTTTTCCTTTTTGGTTAAAACCTTCTGGTTGGAGCATGTAAATTTCTTCCTCAAGATTTCCATAAAGAAATGCAGTTTTCACATCTAGCTGCTCTAGATGTAAATCATACGTAGCACACATTGCCAGAACTACTCGAACAGTTGTCATTCGAACCACAGGGGAAAATATTTCATTGAAGTCGACTCCCTCTTTCTGAGCATATCCTTTGACTACCAATCTTGCACGATACCTCTCCACCTGGTCATCACCGTTCCTCTTGATCTTATACACCCATTTGTTTCCAATAGGTTTTCTACCTGCTGGTAGTGGAATTAGTTCCCACGTTTTATTCTTATGAAGAGCTTCAATTTCTTCTTGCATTGCTTCCATCCAGAACGAAGCATCTGAATTATTCAGTGCTTCTTGAAGAGTTGATGGCTCTCCTTCCTCTGTAAGAAGACAGTATGCAACATTGCCCTCCATAACATAATCCGAGTGCCACACCGGGCGTTTTCTTTCACGATTAAGAGTACGAGTCGTTGGAGCTTGAGACTCGGTCGTCTCATTCACCTCGTGCTGAGGTACGGCTTCAGAAGAATCATTCGAATGAAATTGCCTTTCCATCTGTATTGATGTAGTTTCATTTGTAGTGCTATCACCTTCTTCAATCTCTTGACTTTTGTCTTCCATAAAGACAACATCTCTGCTGACGACTACTTTGTGGGCAGTGGGGTCCCACAAGCGATACCCCTTTACTCCGTCAGCGTACCCCAAGAACAAACATTTTCTGGATTTCGGATCCAGCTTTGTAGTTTCTTGAGAATTGTACATCACGTACACAGGACTTCCAAATATATGAAGGTCTGAATAATTGACTGGCTTTCCCGTCCACATCTCCATCGGTGTCTTCAACTCAACTGCAGTTGAAGGTGACCGATTTATCACATAACATGCGGTATTGACTGCTTCCGCCCAGAACGATTTTTCCAAGCCTGCAGTTGCCAACATTGCTCTTGCTCTTTCTAACAAGGTTCTGTTCATCCGCTCTGCCACTCCATTCTGTTGAGGAGTGTATGCCGTAGTGAACTGCCTTTTGATTCCTTCTTGCCTGCAAAAAGAATCAAATTCATCACTGATGAGTGTCTAAATAGTCATCATTTTTGTACCATTTAAACTGAAAAAACATCTGAAAACACTCAGAAATGCATCAAAATGATAAAAATATCACAAATAAGTGTTTTATGTGTTTTAAATGCAAAAATATCAAAATCTGGTGAAAAACGTATCAAGTTTGCATAATTGGCAGTTTTAGTCCCCCAAGTTTCAAAATCTGTCAAAAACAGTCCCTGGTAAATCAAAATAAAGAAAAATATCATTTCAAGTCCCTAGGGATTCATGAGTTGTCAAAATTGGTCCTTGAGATTTAAATTTGCAAAATTACAACTTAAGTCCCTAAACTTTCAAAAATGACAAGTTCAGTCCTACAACTTCATAAATTACAGATTTGGTCCCTTGGAATATTGAAGATTGGCAAAGCAGGCCCTTGGATTACTTTTCAGAATCTACATGTATGGTCCTTGGATTTTCAGAATATACACAAATGGTCCCTAAGCTACAACTTGGGTTCAATATTAATCCTTAATCCAAACCCTATAACTAAAAGCCCAAATAAAAACCCTTGGCCCAAATCCATTACCCGGTCCACCCATCCAACTCACCCTTTACCCTAACCCGGTCAATTATTAACACTTCCCCACCCTTTTCCCTCCAAAACTCACCCCCTTCACCCACTCTCCCTGCAACACCCTGACACACTCAACCCCAACCAATGGCTCAGATTGATGCTCAATTGTACCTAAATATTGGAGGGCTTGGATTGAGTTCAAAAAGCACAAAGTTGGTTTTGCTGTTTTCCACTCACTGAAGAAAGAAGACAGAAAGAGAGGAAGACATCTAGAGTAGTATAAAAGCTTGTAGCTATATGAAGGGGAGAGTTAGTTTTTAGTGAGTTTTTTTTAGTTTTAATTTAGTTTTAGTTTTAGTCTACTAGTTTTAAAAACTATGTTCTAGTTCATTGTTTAAGTCTCATTGTCATTTACTTTTTTTTGTAATTTTTAATTTCGAATGCAATTTAATTTAAGTTCGATTCCAGTTTTTAGTTTGTTCAGTTTTTAATTCTGTTATGTTCTTTTAATTCTGTCTCATTTCAATCCTGTAAAAGAAGTTTTTATGAAGTTGTTTCAGCTTACATAAGCTTATGTTACAGCTCAGTGCTTATTTGCCTTTTGATATAGCTTATCTCTTAACTAGTATACTCTTTAGGGGCCACCCTTTAGCTTATTAGTCAAGGTTCTTAGCTTAGTGTTTTCTGCCCATTTGACTTTATTGGTCAAGGTTCTTTCAAGGTTAACTTGGTTTTCGAAGGATAGCAAGATATCAAAAAGTTTTGTAAAGTGTTTGAATAGTAAAAAAAGGGGTTGTCCTGTTCTTAGCAGACTGCAACAGCAGCTCTGTTGCCAAACTTGAGGATTTTTCCTAGCTTATTTGATGTTCAAAATGTTTAAATCGTATCTCTTGAGTCTTTATGTTTACAATTTTCCTCTTGTTCTAGTTT
This sequence comes from Chrysanthemum seticuspe, assembly GCA_019973895.1. Classification (NCBI taxonomy): domain Eukaryota; kingdom Viridiplantae; phylum Streptophyta; class Magnoliopsida; order Asterales; family Asteraceae; genus Chrysanthemum; species Chrysanthemum seticuspe. Next base: position 28,727,453 of record BPTQ01000009.1, on the reverse strand, counting down.
AGTGCACCATGAATCATTTATCTTAGTTGCATTTACATCCCAAAATAAGTCCTTTACTCATATATTTTTTTCTGCATCTGTGGGTCTCTTAAGCTGTGTTCAGCTTATTTTTAAGCTGACATTTCGTTTTTTGTGGTCCCATTTAGCTTTTCATGGATCTTTTCCATGCTAACTTTGTTATCGCATTTGACTTTTAGCTGAGGAGTGCCTACAGCAGCTTGAAAATAAGCTTCAAAACAGCCCACGCAAGCTGTTTTATCACTGCAGATCAGCAGCAGATTTCCCTTCCGATTTTTAGTGCTTATTCGGGGCTTTCTTAGCTTAATACAAGTTAGTTTAAGTTCTTATTAGTTGAATTAGTGTAGGGTAGTTTAATCTTAACTTATTTAGTGTTTAGTTTTTGGTTCCCATAGCTTATTATTCCCATTTGTAGTGTTAGGATTCCCCTTAGTTTAGCCTATGCCAATTGCTTATTTTCCTTTTTTTTTAATTTTTTATTTTGCTTATTACCTCTATTCTATTTTCAGTTTAGCTTAATGAAGTTTGTTCTTTAATCATGTTGCTTATTTAACTGCTTTTTATGGCTCATTTCGTGCTTAAAAGTTGCAAAAGAATGAGTGTGGTTAGGCCCTGTCCAAACAGCAGCTTATGTTGTTTGTTTTGTGACTGTCCAAACAGCCCCTTAAGTCTTTATTTTAGCTTATGTTACTTAAACCAAACAGCCCCCTTTGTAGCAGCATCCAAACAGCCCCTTTGTCCTTTTTAGCCAAACACCCCTTTAGAAGTGCTATATGATTTTCATTTCTGTTTTTTTTTGCGTTATATCAGTAGTGGTTTTAGTTTTTGTGTAAAAGTGTTGTTTGTTCTCATTTTCAAGTGGCAAGAAAAGAATAGTCCAAATAAAATAAGAAGCAAAAAGGGTGGAAGCTGGGTTCGAACACCAAACTTCCTAGTCTGCTGCATCGACCAGACATCAGAGAACTGCCCACTGCGCTTGGCTTTCTGTTGTTTATATCTTGTACCTTTAATAATATAACAATTAGTTAAAGTTGCTTGTTTTCCAAAACCCAAAAAAAATCAATAATAAGTGAAAAATGTAGCAAGTGGGATTCGAACCTGGGACTTCTGTCCACCTTCCCACGCTTCCCACAACCAACACCAAACCAGTTATGCCCTTGGGACTTTCTTGTTATGCTTTGCACAAACAATTCATTTAACTCCTTTTTCTTTTTCCTTTTTTTTAAAAAAGCCTCAGCCACTGTTTTGCTTATTAGTAGCTTATCTCATTTAGCTTTTTCCAATTTCTTATTTTTCCTTAGTTCTAATCAAGTTAAAGTATTGTTCTGAAAATGTTGGCATTTCTCGTAAATGTTTTAGTATTTTTAATATTTAATCTCTTAGTAAATAGTTTTTAATTCGTAATAAAAAAATATAAAAGTCAAAAAAATATAAATCTTTTTTCTAAAATTTTCTTTTGTCATATAGTACGTAAGAAAATTGTTTTCACACTCGTAGGACTTAAATTGCATCCTTTTCACCTTCCGGAGCTCGGTGCGTTCCCGGTTTTTCACGTTTTTGCATTTTAGCACCCTAGGATGTAATGTAGCTTCGTTTTACTTTTCCTTAGGCTTAGTAATAGTTTATTTTTAGTTATTTAGGGTTCCCTTGCCTTAATTACATTCCCGTTCCTTAATTTTTCACTTTCGTAGCTCGTTTTTAAGAATTCTCGTATTTCCACAAAAGTCATTTTCATAAAAGTTGCTCATTTTCAGGAGTAAAATAGATTTACAAAAGAAAAAACAGAAACATCATTTTAAAAATAGTGATAGCGTTTATTTAATATTTTTTTATCTTTTTAATTCTCTTTAATTTGCATTTAAGCCCTTGTAGTTTATAGACTTTTTCTTTAGTTATAAACCAAACCTCTTTTCCGTTCAAATCTCTCGATCACTATTCGTTTGGTGATTCTTCGCATAGCTCGCTTGGACATAACGACCCGGGGAAACCCTATACTCTCCTGATCTTCATTGCATTCGTTTCCAGACTGTTTTAAGTTTGTTACGGTCAGCCATTCACAAGTGGCCGGCTTGTGTGACGAAACTTGACCGTCTGGGAGCGAATCAAATTTTGGCCAGTGTATTCACCTCCATTATCTGTCCTCAAACACTTGATCTTCTTTCCAGAATCAAGTTCAACCCGCGCTTTGTAAACTTTGAAAACTTCAAACACATCAGACTTCTTCTTGATTGGTACACCCAACATCTCCTGGAATAGTCATCAATGAAGGATACAAAATACTTTGCTCCTCCCAGGGATAGAACCGGTGCCTGCCACACATCAGAGTGAACCAATTCTAGAACAGAGACACTTCTAGAATTTGATGTCTTGAATTTTAGGCGATGCTGCTTGCTGATAACACAATGCTCACAGAAAGGTAAAGAAACCTTTGTGAGGCCAGGAATTAACTTCCTTTCAACAAGAATCTTCATTCCTTGTTCTGACATATGTCCAAGCTTCTGATGCCATGTTATTGCAACTCTATGACTTGAACTATGTGAAGCAACAGATGCTTCCGCCTCCTCCATTACCTCTCCTTTCAGTTGGTATAAGTTTGCAGCCACCTTTTCACCTTTCATAAGTACAAGTGCGCCTTTTATAACTTTCATGATCTTGTTTTGTATTTCAACTTTACAACCAAGATCATCCAATTGTCCCAGAGACAATAGATTCTTTCTCAAGCCCTCCACGTGTCGCACATCCCGAATAGTACGAACTGTACCATCATGTACCTTCACCATGATATTTCCAATTCCAATGATCTTTAGTTCATGATCATTGCAACTGTACACAGATCCGCCTCCAGAGATAGGTTTATATTGATGAAACCATTCTCTTCTTGCGGTCATGTGAAAAGTAGCTCCCGTATCAAACAGCCATACATCTGCAAATCTTTTCCTGCCTGCATTTGCAACCGCTGCTTCACAACACAGAGCGTTACCATCTTCTGAAGTGCTTGCGAAATTTCCCTGAGGATTAGAGGTATTTAAACCCCGACAATCTTTCTTAAAGTGACCCGGCTTGCCACATTTGTAGCATTTAAAACTCTTCTTCCTTCCTGTTCTAGATTTACCATGATTGTGACTCCCACTGGAGCCAGGTTCCATTGACCTCCCTCTCGTCACCACCAAAGCCTCCACCTGTCTTGAACTGGTCTGTCTGTCCTCCCTATTGTTACGCCTGTTTTCTTCTTCCAGAATAGCGGCTGCAACATCATCGAAGACTAGATAGTCAGAAAGAACATTACTGGTTAAGTTGATTATGAGTTGGTCATATGAGTCAGGTAAACTTTGAAGTAGAATTTCAGCACGTTCTTGTGGCTCTATTTTACAACTCAAAGATGTGAGTTGAGAAAATAAAGTATTCAGGTTATTAACGTGCTCAGTCACTGAAGTAGATTCCGTCATGCGCAGAGCATAAAGTTTCCTCTTAAGGAAAATTTTGTTGTGGAGCGATCTTGCCTCGTACAGTCGAGCAAGATGATCCCAAATCTCCTTTGCAGTCTTCTTCTCCTCTATGCTTGACAAAACTCCATCTGCTAATCCCAGATGAAGATTTGCAATAGCATTTCCGTCCATCTCGTCCCATTTACTGTCATCCGTGACCTCAGCTGGCCGTTCGTCAATGGCCGCTAAACATTTATCCTTTCGAAGGATAGCCTTCATCTTTAATTTCCACAACGAGAAATTATTCCCATTGATTTTTTCGATTTCAAATTTCGCCGCCATTGCTACAATCACAATCTACTTTTCGACAAAACTATTATTTGTTAATAATAGTAACGAACACCTTTTGAGTGAGTATAATTTTATTTATCTTTTGATGTGGAGGGTCCACTAATTAGTGGCAACCACAGAGCATACGATAAATAATTATACACACACACCCAACCTTAGCTCTTGATACCACTTGTTGAGAAAAGTGACACCGGACTGAAGCAAACCCACAACTTAAATATAAAATATAATAAAAGATGACACACGGATATAACGTGCAAAACCCCAATAGGGTAAAAACCACGGGCAAGGAAAGATACGTTTCACTATGATGAAAACTAGGAGTTACACCTTCTCGCTAACTACAAGGATAAACATTTATATCTCTTGTATTAGGAGATATTACAAACTCTCTATCAAACTCAAAGAGTAGGAGAAAGAATAAGACCAAGAACACTTTGTGTTTGCTTTGGAATGGGATGCAAAAGAAAGAGAGAACCACTGCCTTTTATAGGCATCATGTTGAGCCATTGACATCATCCATGACCACCCAAACCAAGTTGTATAACCAACTTGTATCCAACTTGCATGATTCTCTTATCCTGATGCAGTGTATCATATCCAGCAAACTCATCAGTTTATCGCTGGTTGTGCCCATTAGTTGGCAATAGGCTTAACGATTTAGGTGGTTCTTTTAACTCGTTTGATGGGAAACTTTCAGATTTTCTGAACAACTTGTCTCGATGCACATCCCCAAATATGTTATATTTGTTGGATGCTTCAAATAACCAGTTAACAGGGTCATTGTCTGATGAGATTCAGAACTTTTCATCCTTAATTATCTTGGACCTAACTGTTGAGTTTATGATATATAAAATAAAATAAAACATAAAGACATCAAGAGTACACAGCGGAAGACTTAAGATCATAACAAATAAATTAATTAACTGAAAGTATGCGTAACGTACCTCTTGCGAATATCAAATCTCTCGAGCAAAGCAAAACCATCCTCGAGCAAAGCAAACCAAAGAAGTACTTAATGGTGTAAGAATAATGTCTTACAACCACGTTCTTGTACACACGAATTAACCAACGAATCAAGCGATTGCTAGATCTAACACAAGCCCTCGTATATGCAAAAACAAAACCGAACTCCCTAACAAATGGGGTTTTCGGCCAAGCTATGCAAAAGAAAGAGAAGAGAGGAGATCTAGGTTAATTCAATGCACAAGTGTATGAAACCCTAGAACCTACCCCTCTATATATACTAGTAGGTAAACTTAGGGAACAAGTTAGAGGATTAGGCTTTTCTAAGCCCCTATGGCCGGCCACCAAAGCAAGCCCAAAGCACATTCCATAACTTTTCCAAGTTTCCATTTCTAGTCCTTCTCTTTTCCATTTAACGGTCGTTAGTCATTTTTCCGTTAAATACTTAATGATCGTTAACCGGACTTAATGTGTAATAATTAATCGTAAACATAAACATTAATTATTAACTTTAATTCTCATTCGCTAATGTGTGCAATCCCGTGGTCACGAGTTCGAATCCGGACATTCACATGTTTGTAAATATATACATTTCCAACAGCTCCCACTTGGATATGTTTACAAAACGTGAAATGACATTGGTTAGCGTCTAGCAACACGCCAATGCCCCCGGTACAACTCGTGTATGGTTTTCTGGAGAAAAACCAAGTTTGATGATTCATCATCATATTCATCCTTTTGTTTCTAATACCATGTTAATAAGAATATGGATCTCACTCATTTCTTAATTAACTATTCTGTTTCTCGCTTTATATGATTTATTAAGATTACCAATTCTTCTGAACATATTCCAGAAGACCTTGGGCATGGCCATGCAAACATCTTAACAACCCTACGAGGGGCCCAGCAGTATTATACTTCAAAATAAATTTGAAGGAAACAAATCCCATTTTGACTACAAGCAGGATTCATAAATTTCGCAACACTTCTGAAAACAACCCTTATAACTACCAGTTACGTGTAGCGTTAGATTGCTTCACAAAAATGCACTACATCCATGACATATCTCTTGTATCTCAAGTCAGAGGATAAATATCCATGATATACTTAATGACAAAGATCCATAAAGTATTATCATGCGGGTGGGATAAGTCCTATATTCAATTCATTGAATATCATCTGAAATTAGTCATGCTACGCATCAATATACTTTCAAGTATATTCTAACTAATACTCAGATTTGTCTTAATTCAATATCATTCCCATGTTATTGATTGACAACGGACTATTTAGAACAACTTAAGTTATTCATGGATTTAAACATGCAAATATAGGACACAATATTATAAATGAAATTAAACGTATACCGTACTTTAATTCATTATAAATAATAATTGTTTAACATCCTTTATCCAAATACTAAATAGATCAATGCATGATAATTCTCAGTTAATGAATTTTGCCACAAGTCATGCAACTCATACTTGTTGACAAGTCATAATTTCAACTAACTTTGATCTACAAGAATTTTGAGAATACTTATTTCAAAAATTCAATAATTGAATTTCTTGTATGTGTTAACACATATCTTGATATTGTCATATCATTCCATAAGGTGCGTGATAACCTGAACCACCTTTATATGACAATCATCTTTCAAAACTTTCAAAGTTTAAAGTATTCTTCATTCTTTAATGTATAATGCAACTATGCTCTTAATTGAGCATAACTAGTCAATATGGTCATCACCAACGATACCATGACTAGAATTGAGTGTCATCTCAATTATACCAGCATCATTGTGTACAACAATATGCTCTTTAAACATCCGTAAACTTTGAATATTTATTTGTTTGTTGTCATACAAACCTCAAGTTTGTTGACTATGACAATTACAACAATTTGTTGTATAGAATCTGGGAGCAACTCCAGGCTGTGGAATGCAATTCTAAATCCAAACATAAATATTACATTGTTGTTAAATCATCTTGTAATCAAGCATGATACAACAACCTTATACACAACATGATGTTCATGATGAATCTTCAAGTTAGACTTTAAGATCTCATTCATATACTATCTTGTCAAAGATATGTACTCATCATGTTCTATTAGACTCATTTATTTACCGCATATGTTTATAATAATAAACATATATATATTCCAAGGTTATATATTTTATTTTTCCAAATCTTACAAACGAAGTTTCATTCTCAACTAAAACTTAATTTAGGTGGAATGTAGTTGCCCATACAACATATAAGATTTAAGAAAAAAAAAATAATAATACTCCCACTAGCTTTCAGGAATACTTATGAGCAATCTTATTTTAATTATTAAATCAAACATGGATTTAATATTAAACATAAGAATCATCTCCTAGATGCATGCATATATCCATTTATGGATTCTTGCAGTTTGTACATATCCAAGGATTATTTGAATTCATAAAACTTCTTTGTTTACTCATCGTCCTCGCAAAAGTAATTACACAACAAAGAGTTATGACATTCATTGTCAAAATTTCATATCAATGAAACTAAGTATGACAGTTATAATCTTTATACTTCTATTTAATGGATCTTAGTAAAGAATATTCAATCATAGTTAATTTCTTAAATATGATTAATATTATTATCACTAGACATGCATTAAATATGTGTACAATATTGTCCATATGATTTCTACATAAAGATTTAAACCACTAAGGTTTCCATCCTTTGAAGAAACTCATATTCATTATTAAGATAAACCAAGTATCTAAAGTTGATTATCTTTATGGACAGCATCTCAACATTCATAGTATGATTGATTTACCACAATTCATCATTTGGTAAATTTATCATTATGATTATCAGGCTTACCATGATCCTGTAACTCATATTTCTCAGCATATTAAATATCTGAGATATCCTTTCGGATCTATGAACGACAATTCCATCATATTGAGGTCTATCATTTACATGTTTAACCTCATCATGATATTTGCTAGTGTATTTTAGAAGATTATGTATTTTGTAATTCAATCTTTCAAGATCTAAACAAAACTCCCACTTGCCTTTAACAATTTAAAGATTACCTTTAAATAGTTTAGCAAGTAGAGCAACAATACATTGTTCTCTTTTGGGATATTACAAAAAACATTGACAGTTCCTAACATTATTTTGTTACAACTCACTATACAAGCAGTTTAACAAATTCAGAACTTCATTATAAGACTTAATGTGATTCATCACATTCCATAAACAAATGGTGTCTTATTAATCTTCTAGGTTGGAGTCTTATTGAGTATATTCAATCTATGCTCAATATTCTAACCTTGATAACTTTTGGAAGAAACTATAGTTATCTTGAATCAAACATGCCAATAGATTTTGATTCTTCTAACTGAACATACCATAAAACTATGGTATTTCATTAGAATTAATATTGTAAGATAATCTAACAATATTTAAGATAACCATCTACTCTTTGGCTCATCTATTTACCAACAAAGTAAAACTTAATGGTACAATAGAATTACCAAGTCAATTGCATGTATTATAACACAAGTATTTTTGACCAAGTCAAAAGACATATCAGTTATAATCCCACTATACGTTATAAGTCATTGATCACCTCATTGACTTCATGCATACGTCTTAAAACATAGCAAGTTAACGTCTTACTTTATATTGTAAGTCTTGTATTAAAAGACTTCATGTTTGTGACTTTACAAAATCATAAACATTTTTTAATTAAAGTAATTATGAACACCACCTCAGGTTTCAATTAATATTTCAAGTTAATACTTACTACATATATTTAAGTCATTCAACGAATACTTAAATTCAAAGTAGTATTAGATTACTTCATTTAATTATGTCATTCCATGAAAATTCAACGTAAGAAACTGCAAAATCATCCATGCTCGTTCTCACGACACGTGGATATTTTACCTTGGGCTATAATCTAGTTCACGTTCTCACGTAACATAAATTGTAACTACAAGTGTTTCTTAAATATTGAATGACATAAATTTTGAAAATAAAGTAGTCTTTGTTATCATCTTGACACATGTTCTTAATAAGGCAATCATACATATAAAATATATAATTCCTATTAGAACGTAACTCTCTTATCTTGCGATCAAGAGAATCCATTTAAATCATATTTATATGTGTTGTATCTTGCACACAATAAAGATTTCTCCCACTTGTGCATGGAACAACATCATGTAGCAGATAAAAAACACGATGCACGTTCGTTTATTTGATTAATATGATTTGTGTTATATATATAACAAGTAGATGTAGAACTATATTGTTTAGTAAGGAAATGTACACGACTATCCTTAAAACATAAGTGTCTACAATTGGAAAGTAATTATCTTTGAAGATAATCTGGGTTACTACACAGGAAATAAGGCTTGTAGCTCCCACTGAATTAGAAATCATTAAAACAACTTCTTATTCAGTAATGCAACACAAATGCTCCCACTGAATCTGACAACATTGTAAGTGTTGCATAACCAGTTAAAACAACTTGCTTGCTTTTTACTTTCTTACACCTTTAAAGAACCATACGTAATCATTACTAAGGTACTAAAAAGTGTATTCTACTCTTTGAATGATGGGTTATCCATCAATGTCATTAACTTGAAAAATTGGGTATGCAATTTCTTCCTTAACAGGCCTACCATGCCCATACTGGTATGTAGCACCTTTAAAGGCTAAAGCAAAACAACTAGATAAAATATGCTAGTTTGCCTTTTACCAATTTTTGCGGTAATTAGTCTAGCTTCTAATTTAGTAACTCACATACATATTTTCCAGTTAACCAACATTCATGTTGTTACAAAAGAATTCATTCACCAAATGAAGGTAATGAAATCTTTATGGAAAATAAGATGTGCAAATCATTGCTATGAGTTACATTTAGAATTTAGACAATTCAAATGTTCCTATTATACCTTTCTCATTCATGAAAAGGAATAGGATTGAGTCTCATGCTTCTCCCATGGAAAAGAGACTTCGTTTGTCTTTTCGGTAAATTATTCTCGATCAAACATTTGTTTGAAAGCATAATGGAACAATTTATTGATCAAAGACTAAACTTCGTTTACGGTTAAATGTTGCAATTATACATACAAAAGAATTACAAAATTCAATTTTAGTATTTTCGATAATTAACCTTTTCAAGAAAATTAAACACCCATGGTTCATAAACATATAACCATTTAATTTTCACTGAAAAACTAGGATCCAAATTGTCATAATCTCATCACATCAGTTGATCTGCTAGTAATGAACCTTATACAAAATGGTAGAGCTTTTGCTCAATTGCCAATTTCAATTGCAATTCCTAGATTTATGGGATTTACATATAGCCAATTTCAATTGCCATGTAAACATGTTTTATCCCATCTTATGCCTTGAGTTGCCAGTTCTCACTACAAAACTCAATTAAGTTGTCCAACTTAAGAAACTGCAAAATCGTCCATGCCCGTTCTCACGACACGTGGACATTTTACCCTTTGATTACTATCTAAGTCACGATCTCACGCAAATAGAAAGTAATCTTAGGTGTTTCCGTTTCGTTGGATGGCATATAACTTAAATTAAAGGGTAATAGTTTTGATGTTAAATCAAATATGTACAAAGATGTCATGCATTCATCTTTGTAGCATAGTTTTTATTAAAACATTTATATCTTGTTTTAATGTTTAAGTTTTTCATCATCAAACTTTAATTGAGGTATTGGGTTCACCAATCAAGGAATTAGTGTTAATTATCATCCATTATACCGTACTTTTGCATAAGTGTAAACACTTAGTGTTTCGGATAATTACCACCTAAGTGGCGCATGGAATCAACACGAATTCGCCCTTAAGATGAGCTTGCACATTTAATGACTTACTAAGTAGCTCCACTCGAACTTACAGGGGGCAGAGGACCAGGTACGTGCTAAAGCACAACCTTAGACATCCATTCAGTGTGACTGTGCGCACTTCTTTAAACCCCTTTTATTAGTTCATTCTCATGGGTGAGCCTTTCAGTCATTTGTACCAAAGTCATCAATCAATTAAACGATTATGATTACTATTCTTAAAAATGCATGTTTCACCATTGTTTAGGTCAGTTTATTTTTCTTTTAAAAAATACCCTTGTTACAAAACACAAACAATCAAGTATTTATAAAAATAAACAAATAAACAATGAATACATAACAAATAAAAGTCATGCATATCAAATAGCCACATGCAAACGGTTTTGATAAATCTTATTAATAACCAATTTTATATCTGTCAATATGCATATATTTAATTAAGGCTTCCACCCGTTTTCATCTATGTACAAGGTGAACCACATGCATCGATTCATCGATTGCGTAAGTCAAAACTAAATATATACCACATAGCACATAATTGATTAAAATTAATAAATATTGAGGTCTTCCCCAATTAAGATCTATCATTATTTAATGTATATCACTTAAAACATGAAAGACATACAATAAACAGATCCATGATAAAACATGCAGGTAATAATCATGGATATCAATTACACTTAACAATTAATGCAATTAAACAGAGTTACGCATATACACATAAAGTTGCATGCATCTTAGGGTTTCTAATCCAATTAAAACAATAGTTTACAAAACCCTAATTAGGGCACCAAAAAACGCCCCCCCCTCAAAATTAGGGTTTAGGTTTTGCAAACCCTAGATCTAAGCATACAAATAATAACACATTCATGTTTATTTTAATTATGTGTTTCAGTAATTAATTACTTGTTATACAAGGCTCGTGATGCCACTGTTGAGTTTATGATATATAAAATAAAATAAAACATAAAGACATCAAGAGTACACAGCGGAAGACTTAAGATCATAACAAATAAATTAATTAACTGAAAGTATGCGTAACGTACCTCTTGCGAATATCAAATCTCTCGAGCAAAGCAAAACCATCCTCGAGCAAAGCAAACCAAAGAAGTACTTAATGGTGTAAGAATAATGTCTTACAACCACGTTCTTGTACACACGAATTAACCAACGAATCAAGCGATTGCTAGATCTAACACAAGCCCTCGTATATGCAAAAACAAAACCGAACTCCCTAACAAATGGGGTTTTCGGCCAAGCTATGCAAAAGAAAGAGAAGAGAGGAGATCTAGGTTAATTCAATGCACAAGTGTATGAAACCCTAGAACCTACCCCTCTATATATACTAGTAGGTAAACTTAGGGAACAAGTTAGAGGATTAGGCTTTTCTAAGCCCCTATGGCCGGCCACCAAAGCAAGCCCAAAGCCCATTCCATAACTTTTCCAAGTTTCCATTTCTAGTCCTTCTCTTTTCCATTTAACGGTCGTTAGTCATTTTTCCGTTAAATACTTAATGATCGTTAACCGGACTTAATGTGTAATAATTAATCGTAAACATAAACATTAATTATTAACTTTAATTCTCATTCGCTAATGTGTGCAATCCCGTGGTCACGAGTTCGAATCCGGACATTCACATGTTTGTAAATATATACATTTCCAACACTAACTTCCAATCAGTTAAATGGAACAATAAGTGACAAATTGTGGCAACTACCCACACTTCAGTATTTGCACCTATCTTCCAATTCTTTTAGAGGTGTTATCTCAGAAAACATTGGAAAATCAAATCTTTGGTTGGTAAATCTTTCAAACAACTCACTCGAAGGAGCTTTTTTTAATGATGACGTGTCAAACCTTTCTATGAGTTTGGAGTATGTTGATTTCAGCTCTAACAAGCTAGGACCTTGTTTCCCCAAATCGATAAAAAAAATTAAAAAGCTTAGGTCTCTTGATCTTTCTAACAATAGCATTTCAGACACAATTCCTACAGAGTACTGGAACCAATGGCGCCCTTCTCAATTGAGGTATTTGGATCTCTCTCTCAACAACATAAGTGGGACATTACCAGAATCATTAAGTCCTTACCTTGAAAAAGTAGATTTGAGTTCCAACAGCTTTTATGGTCCAATACCTACTTTTCCAGTACGTATAAGTTTTTTAGATCTGTCACATAACTCATTGACCGGGCAACTTCCAGACAACTTGAAGAATTTGACATATCTAAGAGCTCTTAATTTAGGCCACAACACTCTATCAGGTCATATTCCTCCCTATGTAGGACGTTTGGGTCAACTTGAGACGTTAAGTTTGTTCAACAACAGCTTTTCTGGAGAATTGCCACTTTCTTTGAAGAATTGCACCAAGTTAAGCTTTTTGGACTTCGGGGCCAACAAATTAACTGGTAATACTCCTGCTTGGATTGGTAAAAACTTGTCAAGGTTGTACGCTCTTAGCCTAAAATCAAACAACTTTTTCGGAGCCATCCCTTCGCAAATATGTCAATTATCAAGTCTTCAAATCTTAGACTTGTCATTTAACAATCTCCATGGAACAATCCCATCGTGTGTGCATAATCTTACTTCCATGGTTCAAAAAGGATTGTTTACGAAACAGAATCTACATCGTTATGATAGTATTATTAATGATAGACTAGAATATTACTCTGTTGACGATAGCTATGACCATCTGTTGATTCAATGGCAAGGAAAGGTAAATGAGTTTGGTAGAAATCTGAGATTGGTGAAGACAATTGATTTATCAACCAACAGTCTCACAGGACAAAAATCCCATATGAGATTACCAATCTGCAGGGATTAGTAGTACTAAACTTGTCAAACAACGCTCTGCTTGGAGAGATTCCGAAAGACATTGGTCAAATGAAAACAAGTTCTCAGGAGGGTTGCCATCAAGCATGTCTCAGATGACTCTTTTAGATTATCTTGATGTGTCGCATAACAACTTGTCTGGGAGAATTCCATCTAGCACTCAACTCCAGTCCTTTGAACCATCAAGGTTCATTGGAAATGCTGGACTATGTGGTCCTCCGTTGACCAAGTATTGTCCCGGAGATAAAGAACTTGAAGTAACACCTGTAGTTGATGAAAGTAAGAGTGATGGCGAAGCCATAGATGAAATTATGAGATGGTTTTATATTGAGGGGCATCTGGTTTTGGTACTGCATTTTGGATAGTATTTGGCACTTTACTTCTTAACCGTCGTGCTAGACATGCTTTTTTTCAGTGTCAAGATAGCTTGAAAGATTGGGTGTATGTTAAGGTGATGGTGTTCATGGCAAAATGGCGAAGGGTTGCGCGTGCGTAGTTGTATATAATTTTTCTGTGTTGTCTTCATCTGCTTAGTATTGTAATTTCATGCTTTACTTGTATTTGGCAATGGTTTTAAGTCCTAGTTATTAATAAAATTGCCACTAACACATGGGTGGCCATTTCCCCGCTTTGTGTGATATACGACATCTCCATATGTTCATATATTATAAATTGTATAATAATATGATGTGTGGCAGGTGTTTACTAAAATGCTTTTACATAGAATTGCAACATACTTGATGATGTTAAGGTATCATGGCTTGCTAAAGTGAACATGAACCTTTACGATAAGATATCATGCTTCAAAAGCAACTTCTTGGGGATTTTTATTATTACTTTATTTTTTATATTTTATTTTTTTGTTTTATTTTATTCTTTTATATTTATTTTTATTTGTCATTTTTTTTAATTTTTTTAATTTTATTTTACTTTTTTTTTGTATGGGTTATTTTAATCAATGCATTTTGAGTTTTAGTTTAAGTTATGATGATAAGTATGATGATTTAGTTTTTGAGTTAGATGTTGTTGAAATTTGCAAATGATTGGATGAATGTTGTGTGCATCTTTAATCGAATTTTTGAGTAGACAATTTTTGCTTGGAAGGTAAAATGCCCAAGTAAAGTTTAAAAGGCAAAATTCTGCAAAAATGCAAACCGAAATGGTTGTGTCCATGACTGAATCGGTTGGATGCAAGTATAAGTACCAAAAATTCATTTTTCCACAAAAACACACACAAACACTAATTCTCCATCTGGGTTTCACAAAATTCGACCACTAGACGTTGTTTGAAGATTGTAAGAGTTTTAGAAGATCACCATGGCACCTAAGCTAGTAAGCATCTGCAATCAATTAATGTAATTTGAGTATTTATTTCGAATTGCAAATTAGGTCATTAATTTGGGGTTTTTGATGGAATTCGAATTAAGTTGTAATCTTTCAGAATTAAGTAGGTAATTGATATAGGAATACATTGCAAAAAAAATTGTAGTGATTGATTCAACATGGAATGAGTATTAGATGATTGAATTTTCGGATTTACTTAGGTAGTTGCAATTGATGATTCCTAGTTGGTAGATGATGCATTTTCAGTAAATTTTAGATGCCACATTGTTGATTAGAACAAGTGATTGATGAATTGAAGTTAAGATTGTTAGTTCTAAGCATATGTATTTTTTTTACAAAGACGTCTTTTTTGGTCATTTGGGTATAAAATCTTGAAATTAGCAAAGTTCATGACCGAATATATATTGTTTTTTTCAACTTCAAATAGTATAAGTACATGTAAATGCTATTTCAAATTCTTCTACTACCCGCTTTTATTACATCTGGCTATGTTCTCCGGATTGTACACAGTTACATAGTATAGCTTAAAATATACACCCTCTTAGTAAGAACTTGTAATATGTGAACTCGAAGGTGTAGGTAAATGTTTTTCTTCTTTATTTGATGTTGGAAGCTCTATCATGCTATAATGCTTGACCCTATCATTTACGTATGCAGCAGAAGATAAAAACGATGAAGAGACGACCAGCAAAAGCAAGCTTTCTAGCGAAAGCGAGAGACCCGAAACAAGCTCACCTGAACGAAAAAACACTAGGCGGAGCAGGGATCCAGAGCGAGACCTAAAACGTGAAAAGGAACGCGAATTGGAAAGGTACGAAAGAGAAAGGGAGCAAGACCGAGCTAAGAGAGAAAGGGAACGAGAATACAAAATACGTGAAGATGAACGGCGATACCGGGGTCGTCTGAAGGAGTGGGAAAATCGGGAAAAGGAAAAAGAGCGTGCCCGCAAACAAGAGAGGGAAAGGGAAAAGGATAGAGAACAGGACGGGAAATATGAAATATTAGAACAAGAGAATGATGATGGCTATAGCAAAAAGAGAAAATATAGAAGTAGTGGGGAGGAAAGAGAAGAAAGAAAATGAAGGTTAAGGGAAAAGGAAGAAGATATAGAAGACAAGATTAAAGAGGAAGAAGAGATTGCTGAGGCGAAGAAGAAAGCCGAAGAGGAAAGGGAGCAGCAGAATGAACAACAAAAACATGCCTTGGAGCTTTTATCTAGTACTACAACTAATGGAACTGATGGTGCTATGTTAATTGATGGAAGCTTGGCGGAAATCAGAAATAAGGCTTCTGACCACCCGACCACTGATATTGAAATGGCAGATGCAGACGAAAACGGTAAGTTTTTCAACCAGTTAAAACCAGTCCTGGTCCTAGATCTTTTTACTTCCTGTTTTTAACTTTTAGAATGACATATCACATGTTATTAAATATTGGGTTATAATTTATGCTCGCAATTACTATATATAGTAAAAGCCGTTTAATACGGCGTCGTTCCGCTAACAGTAGCGGCGGCCCATTTGAGGTAGCCCATTTCACGCAATTTTTTTTTTGGCATGCTAGGCTAGCTACGGCCCGATCCAATGGCGGTTTGTTATCTCCAGAAGTTAATTATTAGTTTTATCAACAAAGATTCAAGAGGCGGTTTGTAATCTCCCGAAGCTTCTTTAGGTTCCAGTGTCTTCATCCCTTCTTCTTATTAATCAACCACCGCACAAAACAAAACCACACAGACAAGATTTGGAGCATAAACTTGGTAGATTAAGAGAAGCTTGAAGCCATTGCGGTAACCCTTGATTAACGATTGGTGATGCTGAAGATGAAGTTTGATTTAATTAGATTTTCAGCTTTTCTGGTAGATTTGGGCTCTTTCTATGATTTTACTTATGATGCCTTTGTTGGTGTTGTTGAAATACAATGATTTCGCTGAGTTTTTGGTAGATATGTATCGTTAGGCATGTGTTTTTATCATCTTCCCTGGCCATTTTTTATAGTGTTGAGGCTTTAGGGTTGTTTGGAATGTCATGCTTATGTGTTTACATCCATTTCCTTCAGGTGGAAGATTTGTCTTAGCGACTTGCAAACCTATGCCAATTGATGGTTACCAAGGTAGAGTTTTTATTTTATTTATTTATTTATTTTTTTTTCATCTTAGCTATTATGTGATGCTATGTTTAGATATCAGCTATTTTCCATATTTTAGGTTCGGTAAGTTAGTGCTCTTTTAGATAAGTGCACTAGCAGATTGTGTTGGATCTGCTTATTTTGTGTTGATGTCTTATTGGACTGTTTTTTTAACTTTGCTCCACATCTCGGTAGGGCAATGCCTCCTGAATTTGTGTTTGTGGCCATGTCAGAGTTTAAGTTTGTGCAATGAAGCAACCATCTATAGAATTAATGTGGGACAACCATGGTACTACAAAATATGTTCAGTTTTCAGCCAAAAAGTTATTGAAAAATTCTCGGCACCAAGATGCAAGGACCACAACCCATTCCAAACTACAGTCAATGACCCATACACAATCTGCACAGTACTCGATCGTAGGTAATCTGCCTAATAGCTTTAGCAGCTGATAAATATATGCATGAGAGACAGCTATTTTATATTTTTGATCTAAATAGCGTTAGCCCTTCAGGTTTTCTAATGCACATTTCCTGGTGGCTATAATCATTTTAGGTTCAACCTCGCAAGTTACAGAGACCACTGACAACTTACAACAACATAGTACTCACTTGCGACAAACCAGAAAAGGTTATTCGATCACTTATTTTCCAAATAATTTTGCTTATGCACCAGCTATCTGTTATTTTAGTTTTAAATAGCGTCAACCTTTCAAGTTTTCTTATGAAATTTACTTACGATTGCAACTATTTTAGGTATAACAGCATATTACTTGCTCACGTCAAACAATACAAGGTCGTTCAGTCAATTACTTTTCATATACTTCTACTATTTTGTTGCGATTATTATTTTTAGTTTAACATTAGTATTCAATTGTTGCATGAGTGAGAACCCCTTTTTTCCTCTTAGTAAATAACATTATGCCTTAAGGTTAACCTACATGTGCTTACTTATGGTGTTTGTCGGGTACCAGATCATTTGAGCATAAATGTCCTTGTGAGAGAAATTCAACAAGTACAGGTTTCACTTATCTTTATTCATGAACACAAATGCATTTAATCAGGTATGTTGTTTGTAATATGTAACTGTGTAAAAAGTATTTATATCTGAAAACAAGTCAACAAGTGTATGTAGTTATTCTTACTCTTATTGCTAGCTATTTCAATAACTATACAACCGGCCCGCTTTCTACTTAAAAAAATACCGTGCAATGATCAATGACATTAAACGATGCCCCGCCGCAACGCGGCGGACTGGCACACACCTCGTTAATAATTAAGTTGAAACAAGATTTACTAAATTTTTGGAAAATGAGCATTTAACATTTCTAATCCTTTGAAGAATGAAAATACCCTGTTTTCGAAAAACACCTTAGATCATTCTTTTGATAGTATGTAATTTAAAAAGATTTATACAAATATCAGAAAAAGATTTATACAAATATCAGAAAACTACGATTAATATCATATGGAAAACACCAAAGGCCTTTGGTATGTAATTGGCCCATCAACCAAAAGGTGGGTTGATGCATAATATGTGAGTGAGTTTTTGCCTTTCATAAGAAATATCACATGGAAAAACAGTTTTACGTTCTGTGCATAAGTGACTTTAGGACCAAATATTCGGGCTTAATCGATCCTAGGGATAGTCTCATGTTTGGGCTTGTTTGTTCATCTGTATTATTAACCACCACTGGGGTTCCGTATAACAGGTAACAGGAGTACACAAAATGGGACTGGTGACGACTCAGTCATGGAGTCTGCGACTGCTTCACAGACAGGACAAAACAATACCGTTGGAACCAAAAAGTTAAGATTTGGTCTTGTGGGTTCGGGAAAAAGAACTACAGTCCCTTCTCTATTCCACGAAGAGGAAGATGAGGATGCACAAAAGGATAAAAAGATGCGACCTTTGGTTCCTATAGATTATTCAACCGAAGAATTGCAGGCTGTGAGAGAAACTACTCCGCTTGCACCATCTTCTAATTTGGCTGCAGCTGCTGAATTTGCAAAACGAATTGGACATGCAAATACAAAAGAAGAGAGACCTGATTCAGAAAGGGAACGCAGTAGACGGTCCCATGATAAATCAAGCCATCGAGATAGGGACCGGGAGGAGACTAACCGATCCAGAGATGAAACAAGAGAGAAAGAGAATGTGAAGACACCAGATAATAAGAAGCTTTTGGATGCAAAACAGTTAATTGACACCATTCCAAAAACCAAGGACGAGCTGTTTTCGTATCCAATAAATTGGGCGACTTATGACAAGGTTAGTATAGAATTCTTGCTTTATAGTTTACTTATTAATCGATTGATTTGATTATGTCTGATCCCAAATTGGTGCGCTGAAAGGATTGAGCAAAAAGATGAAATGAGTCAAATGGGATAGAAGCCATCCTAAGCTTATTAAAGTACATAAAAACCTTCTAAATCTCTTATGTAAATTGAAGTTGAATTATTTTGTTAGTAATATAGGTTTTTGTACTCATATTTACCACACTAGCAACATATAAAATTTAAATTTGTTTTATAAAAGGGGTGTTTGTGGGTCCCCTACTTATTCTATAACACACAAAAAAGCTACCTGTTTGACTTGTTTCCAAATTCCTACTCGCCCATTTTCCACTCTTGCTTGCTTAATTTCCAAGTCTTGTTCTATGTATTATTAATGAATGTTGAATATTTTGTAAAACGGCGAACCTAGTTGTACGCATTTAGACACACAAACACAGTTTTATGATTCTATTATATAAGTATTATGATTAGTGAGAACTTTTGGTATTCTTAAACTTGTTCTTTGTTGCTTAGGGGGAGATGGTCTAACTGCGAAATTACTAATAGTTAAATATGGCATCTTTTGATTAGTTTGGATACTTACATGAGTAATAGCCACTAGGTATTCTTAAACACAGTTTGTGAACTATTTTTCTCCTGATAAAAGAAAGAAGGAAAAACTAGCAAACTAGGTATGCCTTCCTCCCCTGTATTTTGCCTAGAGTTCTTTCTTGTTGACATATGTGTCTGACATTGCAAAATAATTGTATTTTTTTTTGTTTTTGTTTGTTTTTTTTTTTTTTTTTTTTTTTTTTTTTTTTTTTTTTTCTTTAAAAAAAAAAAAAAAAAAAAAAAAAAAAAAAAAAAACATATATGGTATTGTTTTAGAAATGTTGTGTATGCTTCACGGGTTCTCATAGGTATTTTGTTAGATTAATATTAGAGTACTCTTAATATTATTTAAGGATCAGATATGTTTA
The DNA here is from genome assembly GCA_019973895.1 of Chrysanthemum seticuspe. Classification (NCBI taxonomy): domain Eukaryota; kingdom Viridiplantae; phylum Streptophyta; class Magnoliopsida; order Asterales; family Asteraceae; genus Chrysanthemum; species Chrysanthemum seticuspe. Next base: position 28,707,275 of record BPTQ01000009.1, on the reverse strand, counting down.
TAATAAGGTAAGGATTTCGTATGGGAATATGCAATGATCTTAGGTAGTGTACATATATTAAAATTAGTGTTTCTTTTTTCGTTTTCATTATAACATATATCTTGACTTTATACATAATGGATTGCATGAACGGATGAGACCATGGATCTCCAATAAAATAACCGAGTTTTTGGGTGAGGAGGAGACAACATTAGTAGATTATATTGTGTCAAGCACTCAAGAACACGTGACAGCAAATGAGATGTAGAGCGGCTTCAGTCTATTTTGGACGA
>BPTQ01000009.1:28612959-28706903 GCA_019973895.1 Chrysanthemum seticuspe | reverse complement strand
GTTCAACTACATCAATCTTCAATTAATGATTTGTTTATTGCTTCAGATATGCAAAATCAATTCCTTTTTCATTCATTTTACTTGTAACGAGTACTAAAATCTACGATTAGATACTTTTAAGGAAAGTATTAGTTTCACTGGTCTTCCAATTGTTATGTGATATAAATATAAATATAAGAGAGCTAGGTCCCATATCTACGATGTTATAAGTGTTTTTATACACCTAGCAACATCAGGTTTTATCATATAATATTCCTATAATACGTAACAAAAAAAACACTCTCCCTAATAACATTCCCATAACACTCAACTAAAAACCTCACTCACTCCACTTTTATAATAAAAAAGAAGAGAAAAAATAAACTCGATAACATCCGTCTACACATAACGATGGCGCTAAAACGCACATGGCGCCACTATAATAAACAAAAAGCTATAACGAAGGGTGCTATATCCAATGCATCGTGCCCTCTAGATGTTAAACCAAAGAAATGGGCCCATCTAAAGTAACTAGGGGTGAAAACGAGTTGAGCACAGCCCGAGCCTACCAGAGCTTGAGCTAGCTCGTTTAAGTTCTAAAAAGCTCGAGCTCAAGCTCGACTCGTTTCAAGCCTTAAATTTTAAGCTCGAGCTCGGCTCGTGGTATGTTATATAGGCTCGGGCTCAGCTCGAGCTCGGTTCGTTTATACGATTTGGCAAAGAAAAGTTAAAGCTTGGCTCGACCTTGAGTTGCTCGTAATATATTTTTATTGAGCTCGTTAATAAGCTCGAGCTCATCTCGTATATATGTTTAATACTCAAAATATCATAATACCTTTTAGGGCTTGTATGTAAAGCTCGGGCTTGAGCTCGATTAATAAATGAGTTGCAACTTAGGCTCGAGCTCGGTCTCGAGCTCATTTAGGCTCGGCTCGTTCGATTTTTTTACCAATCCGGTCCCGAGGTTTTCACGAGTGGATCGGCTCATTTACACCCCTAAAAGTAACCCATTCAAGCTAGATAACCTAATATAAACCACACCTATATAAAATATATGTAGTTCCGAGAATGATATATTGATCCATCTATAAACTCAACAAAATCAAAATTTTCATCTATGTTGATTCAGTAAACTTAAAAATAATAATAGTAATAAATAAATAAATAAAATAAATACTATGTAAACATACACGAGCCTCGATAAAAATGGACAAAAGAGCTTAACTTAATTCAAAATAAATTCCCACTAATATATAGATTACTAACTCGTGAACATCGCAAGATAAGAAAATTAAAATAAATAATTTGAGAAGAATATAATTATAACTTATAAGGCAACAAAAAGGTAATATTAGGAATTGAACTTACATTTATAATGAATAGAGGATGTTGGTGACGTTATTTGAATTAACGAAAAGACTAAAACGGTGAGTTGAAGAAACTGTGGTGCATATTTGTTGACACATAATTGTTTATATTTTGTGGTGATATTAACTGATACCGTCTAATAAATATAGTTGTTAATAATTACTAGCACATTATTTGTACAAGATGATAAATAAATGTTGAATCAATTGTAACTTGACCAACAAGAGAGCTTCATTTATAACAATCATATTGACTAATTGAAAGTCAAAATTGAACTTTCCATGGTCAGATTTATAAAAAATTGTGTATAGAAAAATAAGTTTAAAAATATAAGTGTCAATTTTGTAAAGGAAAAACTAGAAGAAGAAAAAAAGAGAGAGTAGATGTTTAAATAAGTTATAAAACTTGTCACTTTCAAGGTCCATTAATAACTTTTTTTTTTTTTTTTTTTTTTTTTTTTTTTTTTTTTTTTTAATTTAGCTTATACCTTATACTCCCTCCGTCTCAAATCTATTGTCCATATTTCCTTTTTGGGTTGTCTCAAAATGATTGTCCACCTTCCATTTTTAGTAATAAAAAGGTAATTTTGTGAGGGAATATTCTATTTGTGTGGTTTAAAATTGTAGTGGCCCCACTTTTATTAAACTTTGTGTTTTTTGTCTTCTGACAATAAATTTGAGACGGAGGGAGTACTTTATAACCTTAGATTTTTTTAAAAAAAATACACAACTTATATTTTGTTGTAATTTATAAATAATATTATAATTATAGATTAAATTAATGTATATGAAGAGGATTTTAAATATAAAATGAAAGTACAAGTTATTGTGATATGTAAATGGACACACGACATTCTATATATACGAACAACTCATTGATTCCTCTTAATGAGTGTAAATAAAGATAACTTAAACAATTTTTTTAAACTATCTTTGTACAGTAACGATTTATATTATTTCTCTTTATAAGGTTAACTGTGCATACACGGGTTTAGAAATTAATGCAACTAAAATTATTATTAGCGGGAACAGATATTAAACTTTGAGCACGGGTATTTAATACATATTGAAAAAATTATATTAAAATTCATGCGTACACGAGTAATATAACCATATGAGTATTAAATGTTTTACATAATTTAATCAAAAACTATGCACGGGGCTAAAAACAAATACGATTAAAATATTATTAACAGAAAAATAAATATTAAAATGAAAGCACGGGTTACTACGATATAAACATAAATACCCTTAGTAAACTACTTACGAATAAAAGTTTCGGAAAATGATAAACTTTAATTAATTTTATCATAAAGAAAATTTTATTTAAAAATTCGTACGTGCACATATATTATCACTATTTTTTTATCACTAGTTTTAATAAACAAACAAGTATATAACGTCATATAAATAACATAAATCAATCTAAACCTTAATTTCCATATCATATACGGAAATGAAGACTTTATACATTTGTAGTAATATAATAAATACGTTCTTTTAACAGTCCAACAATTTTAAAGTGGATTGGCCCAAATCGGTGTCTTATTTTTATTGCTCAAAAAAAAAAAAAAAAAAAAAAAAAAAAAAAACTCATCTTATTTTATGAAAAACAATATGAAGTCCGAAATTCGACTTTAGGATACTCATAACTCCTAAAAACTTATATTTATTAAACACCATTTTCTGTTTGGTGATATTTATTGATAAGTTTGGAAATATCATATTGCTTTTTTTTTTTTTTTTTAATTATACATGCTTCGAAGCTTGACTAATTCCTACTTCAAAAGTTCTCGACATAGGAGAAAGCCATAGCTTTACTATGTCCAACAATTTAAAGGTGGATTATCTTCTTGTTTTTTCAAAAGTATGCAAAATAAATTTGTCCTGTTTTGTGGAAAATATGATGAAGACTTAAGTTAATGATCTCAAAACAGACGTGTTAGGAAACTCGTGAGTCTTACGAAGTATTAATTAGACATCATTTTCTATCTTGTGATATTTATTGAGGAGATAGGTGATTTCTTGTTGTTTTGAACCAGTCATAGTGCATACGCAGGATCATTAAATAAAATTATTCTATAAAATTATGTAAAATCCTTATATTATATAGTTATAATACCCCCCGTCCGGTTTTTTTATTATTTATTAATATCGATTAATATTTTATATAGATTTTTGTTGGACGTATGATTTAACTTTGTTTAACTGTCATGATGTTGAGGTTGATGTTATTTAAATTTAATTACCAATATCATGTTCTAAACAATATGCATGTTTAATAGCATGTAATGACCCTAGAAAAATTATGTGGGGTTGTCATATATATTTATTTTTCACATCATAATAACTTATGAGGTAATGCTTTTTTTTTTTTTTTTTTTTTTTTTTTTTTCTAATATTTATACTTTTGTTAAAATAACTGTAACCATATTTAACTTTCAAACCCGTGTACGTATAGATTAAACTTCTAAAGAAATATAACATAAGTCATTATTGGGCACATGTAGTAAAAAAAAACTTTTTCAAATATCCTTGCACAATCTCATAAAAAGAAACAACATGAGTTGTTCGTATATGTACAATTTTGTGTATTCATTTAAATATCACAGTAACTCATATTTTCATTTTAATATTTATAATTTCCTGCATATACATTAATTTAATATTTATCATGAAATGGGGTAGGAGCAAAATATTTGATGAAATTAAAGATGCTTGAGGCAGAATCGAACACCCATTATTCATGTCATAAAACATGGATCAAGTGACAAACTTGCGTAAAACGTGTATCTTTGCAAACTACGCCTCAGCGGCGTGTCCATTAAGCGCGCCTTAGCAATATCCCGACAAATATTTAGCACATCTTCAAAGCAACAAAAGCATGCACATACACGCTAAAAACATGCAACTCGGTCCATAACAAGCTAATTTATCTCATTAAGCTTTACTATAATATACCGCTTAGAAGTTATTGCATATTCGCACTACCATATGGGAATAGGCAATCACTTCCAAGCAACCCCGAGTAATTATCATTCATACCAGAATTAGAGACAACTTCGCTTGATTCAAAAAGGTGAAATTTGGGACTACAGGATGAGCGGAATAATTTCTGCAGATACATGACACACGCTCAAAGATCTTAGAACAAATTATTCAGAAAACGCTGTTGGCGATATGTCAGCTAAACTGATCTTTAGATTTGACTTTTTATCAAACTTGTATAAAAAAATGTTATTGAAAAGAAATGTACTAATGCTATAACAAAAGACAATAATACCACAATGATAGCAACAAAGGAGAGCGTTTAAGCCTTGGCTCTTCCTGCAAGACCAGTCTCCACTTTCTTCACTTCAAAAATGAGCATTCTCCACATCTTTAACACAAACATTCCAGTTTTCATCTTCCAAAATAGACTGAAGCCGCTCTAACATCTCATTTGCTGTCACGTGTTCTTGAGTTCTTGACACAATATAATCTACTAATGTTGTCTCTTCCTCACCCAAAAACTCGGTTATTTTCTTGGAGATCCATGGTCTCATCCGTTCTGTATAACGTCATAAAAAATGGTATAATGAAAACGAAAAAAAAATGCACTAAATTTAACTAACCAAACTTACAAATCATATTCTGATCTATGGAAACCACCTAAGGTCTTTGCATATTCCCAAATGGAATCCTTATCTTTACAAATATCTGATTCTTAAATGCTACAGTAATAATATTTTATCAAACAAAATACATATAACACCCATTTCTGAAAGAACAAATGTAAAAAAAAAAATAATTAAAAAAAAAATAAATTAAAAAATAAAAATAATTTGTAACGTCAAACCCACATCTCAACAAGAAAGAACTCTAGGCAAAATACAGGGGAGAGAGGCATGCCTAAGTTTTCTTATTCTTTTTTTCTCGGGAGAAAAAAAGTTCATGTTGATATGATGTTATTAATCGAAGAATGCCATATATTTATTATGTTGGAATTTGGAAACAAGTCAAAAAAAGGTAGCTTTTCGTAGGGAACTCACAAAAGCTCTTTTTATAAAACAAATTTGAATTTTACATGTTGCTAGTGTGGTAAATATGAGTACAAAAACATACAATATATTACTAACAAAATTATTTAACTTCAATTTGATATCAAGCATAATCAAAATGAATCCATTAATAAGTAAACTCTAGCAAGAATTTTATACTAACCATGTCATAAGTAGCCCAATTTATTGGATATGAAAACAACTCGACCTTGGTTTTTGGAATGGTGTCAAATAATTGTTTTGCATCCAAAAGCTTCTCATCTCTAGATTCTCCTCCCGGTCCCTATCTCGATGGCTTGATTTATCATGGGACCGTCTACTGCATTCCCTTTTTGAATCGAGTCTCTTCTTTTGTATTTGCATGTCCAATTCGTTTTGCAAATTCAGCAGCTGCAGCCAAATTAGAAGATGGTGCAAGGGGAGTAGTTTCTCTCACAGCCTGTAATTCTTCGGTTGAATAATCTATAGGAACCAAAGGTCGCATCTTTTTATCCATTTGTGCATCCTCATCTTCCTCTTTGTGGAATAGAGAAGGGACTGTAGTTCTTTTTCCCGAGCCCACAAGACCGAATCCTAACTTTTTGGTTCCAACGGTGTTGTTTTGTCCTGTCTGTGAAGCAGTCGCAGACTCCATGACTGAGTCGTCACCAGTCCCATTTTGTGTATTCCTGTTACCAGTAATGTGAAACTCCATAGCTGGTTAATGAATACAGATGTACAAACAAGTGCAAACATTAGACCATCCCTAGGACCAATTCGGCCCAGAAATTTGGTCCTAAATGTCCATTCACTTATGCGCTGAACGTAAAACTGTTCTTCCATGTGATATTTCTTATGAAAGGCAAAAAACTCACTCACATGTTATGCATCACCCCACCTTTTGGTTGATAGGCCACTCAAATACCAAAGCCCTTTGGTGTTTTCCATGTAATATTATACGTAGTTTTCTGGTGTTTTTCAAAAACAGAGTATTTTCATTCTTCGAAGGATTGGAAATGTTAAAAGCTCATTTTCCGAAATTTAGTAAATCTTGTTTTAACTTAATTATTAATTGCGAGTATAATTTATAACCCAATATTTAATAACATGTGATCTGTCATTTAACTAAAAGTAAAAAATAGGAAGTAAAAAAATCTAGTTGAATTGAAAAACTCACAGTTTCGTCTGCATCTGCCATTTCAATATCAGTGGTCGGGTGGTCAGAAGCCTTATTTCTGATTTCCGCCAAGCTTCCATCAATTAACATAGCACTATCAGTTCCATTAGTAGTAGTACTAGATAAAAGCTCCAAGGCATGTTTTTGTTGTTCTTTCTGCTGCTTCCTTTCCTCTTCGCCTTTCTTCTTCAACTAAGCTTGAATCATATAAATTTCTCGCGTCATTTAATCTTATGTAACTAATTCCAGGCTAGATTATAACATAGGACCATCTAATAATTAGTTTATAACATCTGGATATTAGGTGTTTTCACCAGAAACCAGCAGTTACCAACATACTTATTTCTTGTTCATTACTAATCAGTTTTAAAAAGTAAGAGCATTTTCACGCTAACATGGAGCATATTATTCGCTAAGACTTTAGTGGTATATTTATAAAACTGTAAGCAAAATTAGATCGAGTCACTACTATCTAGAGTATGTAACAGAACACAAAACTGAGTACATGTTTAGTGCAAGCAACATGTGGTCCTTGTTATAGCAATGGATCAAACAAGAACTGTAGCCAATAATAATGAAGATGGATTTCATGAGAGATGAAAACAAACCTCACCATCAATAACATTTTCTTTTATGTTTTGGCGCAATTAAACCGTTGAACAACTATTTCATACTTTAGTTTAAATACATAATGATTATCTAATTATATTATTTTCATTGCAATACATATCAGAACACTCTTTGTATAAAGCTACTTCAAAGTCTTGTATTTTAGATAACTGATAGAATTGATTGATGCAATATGTCTAGTCAATTTGAATTAGATGGTCCCAAATTATTGTTTTATTTATTCATGGTTCAATATCCAAAAAATAAATTTGTCCTGTTTTGTGGAAAATGATGAAGAAATAAAGTTAAGAATCCCACATTAGAAGTTAGAAGACTTAAAAGTCTTTAAAACTTGTAGTTATCAAACATCTTTTCTATCATGTGATACTTTTCCTCCTCAATACAACAACAACAACAACAACAACATACCCAATCCCGCCGAGGCAGGGTATGGGGGAGGTAGAATGTAGACAGTGCCTACCCCTACCCCAGGGATAGACCCGGGGGTAAGGAGACTGCTTCCAAATGAGACCTCCGGCTAGTGCACGTGTGCGAGTGATAAAGATGAGAAGAGAGAGCAAAAGGGCATAAAGGCAGCAAACAAAAAGCATGCGAAAAGGGGCAGACCAAACACGCACAAACGCCAAACAAAAACACACATCAAACCAGAAACAAAAACCAAAAGCAAAGCAAAGGCAGGTAAACCTAAGGGGGCAAAACAAAGGAAGACGAAACCTAAAGCGAAGGCAAAAAGGCAACCTAAGGGGCAACAAAGGGCAAAAGCAAACACGCAAAGGGCCTAAACTAAGGCAGGGGTAACTACCCGCAAATCCTAATTCTAGCTCTCCACAAATTCCTATCTGAGGTCATGTCCTCGGACAAGAGCAGCTCCTTCATGTCGAGCTTAAGTCTATCCTCCCACCTGAGATTGGGTCTACCCCTCCTTCTCACAAATTCCTCCTCAATACGTGTGATATAAATCAAAAGTAAGCTAATGGGCCCAAATGCTAAACCAAAACCAAGACTAAAAGATGAAGACTTTAAGTAGTCATTCACAAAAACACATAGTTTTAGATTAAGAAACGCACCATTTGAATGCCTTCCTAGTAATAAGTGGGCCTGCATAGATTTAGTTAATATAAGAATCGATTTATTATTCGATGAAACACATAGTTTTAGATTAAGAAACGCACCATTTGAATTCGAACCAATGTCGTCTTGGTGATGACCACTTGTGTCTGTATTAGTTTGTGGCGAATAAACTTCATGCTCTAGTTCTTGGTGATCTTCCCGATACAGGTTCTCCATTGTAACATTATGTTCATGTATAACCGATTATTTATCTTGAAACCGCAAATAGCCATGTCCTTATGGATAGGCTGAAGATCATGATTAGTACTTGGGTTTTGCGGATCGGGCCTCTTTAATACTCCTTTTCCAGGTCCAGACTGAGAATCTCATTTTGGAGGGGTTTTTACTCTTCATAGAATGATCATAAATCTGCATTTGAATAACATATATTGTGTAACCATAGTATAATAACATATCAAGGCATGAAATTTAAATTACAGAACATAGTAACCATAGTATAATAAAAATAAGATACATGTTCATTTTAAGAACCTTATATTATGTTCGCTATTGGGCTTATTTAAGAACCTTACTTAAGTTCACTATTCAGAAAAAATAAACACCTATATTAAGTACTTCACCAATTTGCACCTATATTACTTTCATCGATAAGTTCGCTATTGGGCTTCTCAAGCTTTGCCTTACATGTTTTCTAAATGTACAAATAAAAGAATAATGTCTAGATGATGCTATAGCAGATGTTTGGCGTGTGAACATTTTCATTGTCTAACTTCTTTTGGCTAGCAAACATGAACCTAAGTGGTTATTAGCTGCTGATAACTATAATTGCATCAAATGATGCTATAGCAGATGCAATGACAAAGAAAGCTATGCCGGAAGAAACAAATGTAATGGAATCATAAGTAAATTTTTTTGCCTTAACTATATATTTTACAAATAAGTAAGAAACTTATGAGATCACAACGTAAAGATGTTTCTGATTTAGCTTAAACTTTTGGCCTGTACCCACTAGTTCTTAACACAACTGTCCCAATAGTGTAGAGCATATTAAAATGTATAGGAGTAAATTTGATAACTCAACAATGCAATAAGACGTCTTACTAGTGTGATGTGTCTAGTTGTCACTTCTTTTGTGATAGGGAAGCAATATTCTGAAAGTCGATTTCTAAAATATATAGATGCATGTTTTCATCCTTGTGTCATTTTCTTTGCTACTTTTATAACAACTTATGTTTCCTCCTGAGATTTAACAGCCCAATTTAACGCGTTTAAGCTCTTTCAACATTTTCACCAATAGTCTATTAAACATGAAAAGACACTGCTTTGATATCACGAGTGTTAGTGATACTAAACTGTTAATATGACTCAGACCTCAGAAAAGAGTGTAACAGCTTTGCAAGTATCTACGATAACCGAATGATCCTTGAATCATAAGCATATAAGTCATCATTTTATAACTGAAGCACGCTCGCCTACGCTTGTCTTTCATTTGATAGACTACGTCAGCCAGATCATAACTCAAAAGATGAACCATGTCCTGAAAACTACTATTTTTGCATTCATCTTTCTTTGTTCCTAAATAACATATCAAGGCAGTAAGTGTATCCAGAACTTAGAAAGCTACTATAAAGACAGTTATAAAATCACAATACATCAGTTATAGTCTTATGTATCTAAAACTTAGAAAGCTACTATTACATTCCTGAGTTGTGGGTGATAAAACTAATAGCTAATTTGGCTCTATTTGTTAAAACAGGGGACATTCTAAATGATAGCAGTGAATGATACCATCTATTACTGTTAAAACATAGTACAAAGTAACTATAGAGTTTCTTTTTCAGCCTACAGGTCCATTACCTTGTAATAAAAAGTACTGCAGTTCATTACCTTGTTTTCCCCTAGCATTTGCTTCAACTTTTGATGACTTGGGTTCACCATCCCTTATGTTGACTTCCCCTAGCATTTATCGTTCTTTGTTCCTATACAATCATATCAAGGCATATAATACAGAAACAACACATTAAACAAACATAAGTGGAGAGACAAATAAAGAAAATGTGCCCACTCAACATATTTAGTTTAAATATTAGCTAACAGAGTTTAAATTTCATTTACCTTGTTTTCCCTTGGTTTTTGCGTCAACTTTTAACGACTTGGGATCACTGTCCCTTCATTATTCTGACTTCTACTGGCATTCATAGTTCTGTGTTCCTATATATATCACAACAACAAGATTAGCAATAATAAACACCAAAAGCAATATAATAATCAAATAATATTAAGTGGCAGTTGTAACCAAACACCGCTGCAGCAGTAACCAAACGGCCCGCCCCTTGTTGCAGCAGTAAGCCAAAATGACAGAAATACACACAAAACCATTTAAAAGTTTCTGAAGACTTGTAGTTGTAACTTAATAACTACTGACACGGACTGACAGACACTGACAAGGCGCTGGTGTTTAAAAGTTTTTCAGACACTCAAGTCTAGACGAACTGCACCCTCAACAGGAAGCTATATAGTCACGAACAGTTAGAAAAATTAGACCTAACATAACATTGCAGCAAATAAATGCCAGCTACTTGTTTTCAAGTATACATATCATATTCTGAAGTACTAACCATAAACTAGCAACCAATTCCAGTATGCATAAAAATGCCCTATGCATAACTAAAAAAGCTATATCAGATAACTAACAGCTGAAATGGATCCTTGATTGATTCATTTTTACAATCAAACGTCCATAGAAAACTAGAAAGAGACTGTTGATATCAAACAAACCTGAGTTTCGTGTTTTTCAAATTGCATCACAACTAAGATCAGAAAACAGATAAGTAGGCCTATAGTAGGAAAAGTAATGTCTGACTGAAAATTAATCCAACCAATGTTTACTATCATGTAGATACTGGTTTCTTATTTCAGTACCATGTACTGTCTACAGAGACTTGGCATACATGTGCTGCTGTGTGCTGCATAGAAAAAACAATAAGCAACATCACAGTTTGGTCTTCGCAGTTGACCTCTAAGTTGGCAGAGTGATGGTCTAATCTTCTGTTGTGGCAAATACACAATGGATTATGGTCCTGAGTGGAATACATCTATATTACTCATTTAAATTATATAGCGGCAGCACACCGGGGGGTTACAACAGATGGTCTAGGCACAAACGACAAATGTTCTAGACACACACGGATGGTCTAGAGCGTGCATAAGCGGATAATCTCATAACTGTGCAACCGGTAGTCTTTTTCGGTAACTTTAACGCAAATAGATGCAAGGAATATCACTGACATGAAGAATATAGCAGCAGACTCTGTAATCCATCATTCCAAACAGTCTATTACTAATGTTGGAGTATACTAATGGCAAAAAATATCTATGTAACATTTGATATCTCGTTATAACTTAGAGCTAAAACTTATGCCACTTAACAGCGTTATTTTCGTCACTTAGCTAAACTCAAAAGCAAAAGCTTACACATCAAGTCATCAAATCACTACACTTAACAAATTCTTTAAATAAACAAAAATCAAAATAAGCAAACAAAAACTTACTTGGACAAAATTAGGTCAAAGTCAATTCGATTTAAGTAACCTAAATCTTATTAACTCAAATAAGCAAATCAAACACAAACAATTATGATTTATAAAACAATTTTGAAAAAGTAATAATTAGATAAAATTATTTCGTAATAATTAGGGATTAGAGATAAGAAATAACCTCCGATAAATTTAGGCCAAAATATGGTGAATGGTTTTGAGTGTGTTTTTAGTGTGTCAAGTAGTGACAAGATCCGCGTGATTTTTAGTTTCGGGTCGGTTTTGAGTGTGTGCACAATTTTGACTTTTTTTTTTTTTTTTTTTTTTTTTCTTTTTGTTTCCTACTATATACACCAAAACAATTTTAAACATTGAAAGTCGTGCTACCTTTTTGTTCATACGAAGTAATTTGCAAGAGTGAAATAATTATGTAGGACTCCAAGTCAATAAATGTAGTCATAGATGAGCTGCTTGAAACCAATGTTTTGAAACCCGAGTTTACAATCAACCTGGTCGAGTCACCGGTCACCGGGTCAACCGGTTCGACCGTCGGATCAACCCGGTTTTCATTAAAATATATATATATAAAAAAAATACCGAGTCAACCGGTTCGACCGCCGGGTCAACCCGGGTCAACAGGTTCAACCACCGGGTCAACCCGGTTTTTATAAAAAAAATTTGAAGAAAACCAAACCCGGCCGGGTTTCGAGAACCGGGTTGACCCGGGTCACTTAAAACTCGGCGGGTCTAACTGGTTAACCCGGTTTTAGAAACCCGGGTTATTTTGACCCTTTTTTTGGCCGGAACCGATCCAACCGGTTAACCCGGCCAGGTCGACCCGTGTTTCAAAACATTGGTTGAAACTCTTTACAGAGATATTTTCTTTTCTTTTTAATTATTATTTTATACTTCAACTAGCTTAGAGACCCGTTGACACCGGTTATTTTTTAAAGAAATAGATAAATAAGATGATAATAAAAGTAATAACGTAAATTTGTTAAGTTTAAAATATGTATGAGTCACAATCAATTTACAACCATCGCATTGCCAATCTAAAATAAATTGACTCGAACATAAAATGATGTGTGATTTTAATGATCAATTGAGTTGCTAACAAACCTTGTAACATTAAAAATAATGAACCATAGTATAATAAAACGTGATTACACCAATGATACATACATGATACAACATGAACCTTGTTCAAAGACCTTCAGGTACTTCTTTATACACGACATTTGTTGTGGTTTTGGAGAGATTACCATCCTGATCACAAACGACAACTTCAAACCCCGCTTGCTTTTTACTCTTGATACGGCAACGTACAGTTGTCCATGTGTGAACACAGGACGGGGCAAGTACAAACCAACTTTAGAAAGCGATTGCCCTTGGCTTTTGTTGATTGTCATGGCAAAAGATACTAATATCGGATATTGTTTCCTGACAATCTTAAGGGGCAAACGCTTATCTGACGGAGTAATCCTCAACCTTGGAATAATCACCTTTTTTCCGAAGTTGGTTCCGTTAATGATCTGCGCCTGAATAGAGGTTCTTGTTAATTTAAATACTTGAAGTCTTGTACCATTACATAAACCATTTGATTGGTCTATGTTTCTTAACAACATAATCGGCACTCCTCTCTAGTTGAATGCTTGGACTGAGTAGAAATACGGGAAGCCGTGTTTTCACTTTTGGATTCATCATTGTCAGCAAACAGCCTAAAAATAATCAAAATAAGAAACCATTTGAACATCAAAACAGACGTATGTCATTTAAAGAAAGGTATATTCTATGTTCACCTCTTTCATCAAAGATTATTGCTAACATTCATCAACATAATATCTATTTGTTATGGTTTATATTGCACAACTATTAGACATTAAAGTTAAAAGTCACAACTGACATACATAGTTGAAAGCATAATCACATTTACATCTAATCTTAGCATGTGAGATCTTTGTAAGCATAACTTTCGGCTACCGGATACTATCAACCCATCAACCCTCACCGATATTAACATCCACACAACTTCAAAAACAGATTAAGATAATCGCATTTCAAACTAGGTTTATATCCGTGTGATCAATGTGAGTCACCACTTCATAACGCAGTATGATGTGAACATATTAAGTCTTATCATCTTCTTCCTTGATCCTCCACATCTCCTCTTTAGAAGCCTCCATATGCATATCCTTTGATTGTTTATCTTTAGCATACCAGTGCAGACCTTCCCTGTTCGATTTCATACTATATTCATTAAAACTCTATAATTATAGAAAGAGAATCAAAAAAGAGAAAACAACAAAAATATCGATTTAGTTGCCATAAGCCGGCAAAAATCCAACAATGTGTCATGCATTATTGACATCTTCCTATAGGAGCCTTGAGACTGTGACCAAAATAGTTTTCTCCGTATTTATAAACCTTCACATCATCCCAGCAACTATGCACGTAATATATATCATTATGATATATGGTTTATATGATCATTATAACGAAAACACTGCAACTATTAAAAATAAGCTTAAATTCCAAATTCTTTTTGCAGTGCAAGGGGTGTTGATAGTTACTGTTTCAGAATAGTTGATATAACAGTTAAATACGAAAGTCACATAACTAGGTGCTAAAAGTAACTGAAGTTAGAAGAGTTACCAACTAAAAAATGAAAATCACATTTGATGTCGTAGTTCAAGTTGTAGCTGAGATTATGGAGGCCTAGTAAAAAAAATTATATTAGTGAATATGACGGCCAAATATATCAACTATTGAATTAAAAACCTTAGTAATTTAACAATATATCTTTAATTTTATAAATATAAGGGTGCATAAACAAAAAATAAGAGCCATACTCATATTAGGCCAAGAGTCGACAAATTTAACATGAAATGAAGAACTACTAACAACAGAAATATTTGCAAATAAATGCACAAGTACTTCTGTTAGACTACGGCGGCATTAGCGTGGTGTGCAACGGCAGAGGCGGCGGTGGTGTGCCAGCGAGGCAGTAGGGGTATGTGGTTGTGGTTGATTAAGAAATGAGGTAGACTGGTAAAGGATGTAAGTAACTATTGTAATGCTAATAACTGTAAATATAAAAACAGCAAAAGTAAACACATGGTTAAGGTCATGAAGTCACTTAACCATGAATCTATATTGTGAGTTTGTGTCCCGAGTAAAAAGTCATGTGCATCATCTTGTGATGATTTAAGCCAGCTAAAACTGAAGATTTATATCAAGCACCAACAATTATGATTTATTCAGCAATATAAAACAATTTTGAATAAGTAATAATTAGATAAAATTATTTCGTAATAATTAGGGATTAGAGATAAGAAATAACCTCCAAAAAATTTAGGGCAAAATATGGTGAATGGTGTGTGTTTTTAGTGTGTGAAGTTGGGGAGGAGAAGAATGGTTTTGAGCGTGTGAGAAGATCCGCGTGTTTTTTAAATTCGGGGTCGGTTTTGAGTGTGTGCACATATTTAACTTTCTTTTTTTATTTTTTTTAAATAATTCTTTCGCTTCATATGAACGAATGCTAAAAAATAAGAATCAACGTGATTTGGCTAGCAAACATGAACCTAAGTGGTCATTAGCTGCTGATAACTATAATTGCATCAAATGATGCTATAGCAGATGCAAGGATATAGTAATGCTATAGCAGATGCAATGAGAGAAAGCTATGCAGGAAGAAACAAATGTAATGGAATCATAAGTAAATTTTTTTGCCTTAACTATATATTTTACAAATAAGTAAGAAACTTATGAGATCACAACATACAGATGTTTCTGATTTAGCTTAAACTTTTGGCCTGTACCCACTAGTTCTTAACACAACTGTCCCAATAGTGTAGAGCATATTAAAATGTATAGGAGTAAATTTGATAACTCAACAATGCAATAAGACGTCTTACTAGTGTGATGTGTCTAGTTGTCACTTCTTTTGTGATAGGGAAGCAATATTCTGAAAGTCGATTTCTAAAATATATAGATGCATGTTTTCATCCTTGTGTCATTTTCTTTGCTACTTTTATAACAACTTATGTTTCCTCCTGAGATTTAACAGCCCAATTTAACGCGTTTAAGCTCTTTCAACATTTTCACCAATAGTCTATTAAACATTTAAACATGAAAAGACACTGCTTTGATATCACGAATGTTAGTGATACTAAACTGTTAATATGACTCAGACCTCAGAAAAGAGTGTAACAGCTTTGCAAGTATCTACGATAAAAGAATGATCCTTGAATCATAAGCATATAAGTCATCATTTTATAACTGAAGCACGCTAGCCTACGCTTGTCTTTCATTTGATAGACTACGTCAGCCAGATCATAACTCAAAAGATGAACCAAGTCCTGAAAACTTAAAGACTTACCCTACCTTTTGCATTCATCTTTCTTTGTTCCTAAATAACATATCAAGGCAGTAAGTGTATCCAGAACTTAGAAAGCTACTATAAAGACAGTTATAAAATCACAATACATCAGTTATAGTCTTATGTATCTAAAACTTAGAAAGCTACTATTACATTCCTGAATTGTGGGTGATAAAACTAATAGCTAATTTGGCTCTATTTGTTAAAACAGGGGACATTCTAAATGATAGCAGTGAATGATACCATCTATTACTGTTAAAACATAGTACAAAGTAGCTATAGAGTTTCTTTTTCAGCCTACAGGTCCATTACCTTGTAATAAAAAGTACTGCAGTTCATTACCTTGTTTTCCCCTAGCATTTGCTTCAACTTTTGATGACTTGGGTTCACCATCCCTTATGTTGACTTCCCCTAGCATTTATCGTTCTTTGTTCCTATACAATCATATCAAGGCATATAATACAGAAACAACACATTAAACAAACATAAGTGGAGAGATAAATAAAGAAAATGTGCCCACTCAACATATTTAGTCTAAATATTAGCTAACAGAGTTTAAATTTCATTTACCTTGTTTTCCCTTGGTTTTTGTGTCAACTTTTAACGACTTGGGATCACTGTCCCTTCATTATTCTGACTTCTACTGGCATTCATAGTTCTGTGTTTCTATATATATCACAACAAGAAGATTAGCAATAATAAACACCAAAAGCAATATAATAATCAAATAATATTAAGAGGCAGTTGCAACCAAACACCGCTGCAGCAGTAACCAAACGGCCCGCCCCTTGTTGCAGCAGTAAGCCAAAATGACAGAAATACACACAAAACCATTTAAAAGTTTCTGAATACTTGTAGTTGTAACTTAATAACTACTGACACGGACTGACAGACACTGACAAGGCGCTGGTGTTTAGAAGTTTTTCAGACACTCAAGTCTAGACCAACTGCACCCTCAACAGGAAGCTATATAGTCATGAACAGTTAGAAAAATTAGACCTAATGTAACATTGCAGCAAATAAATGCCAGCTACTTGTTTTCAAGTATACATATCATATTCTGAAGTACTAACCATAAACTAGCAACCAATTCCAGTATGCATAAAAATGCCATATGCATAGCTAAAAAAGCTATATCAGATAACTAACAGCTGAAATGGATCCTTGATTGATTCATTTTTACAATCAAACGTCCATAGAAAACTAGAAAGAGACTGTTGATATCAAACAAACCTGAGTTTCGTTTCGTGTTTTTCAAATTGCATCACAACTAAGATCCGAAACAACAGATTACTACCGAACTACATGAAGTGACTACACAACTAAGATCAGAAAACAGATAAGTAGGCCTATAGTAGGAAAAGTAATGTCTGACTGAAAATTAATCCGACCAATGTTTACTATCATGTAGATACTGGTTTCTTATTTCAGTACCATGTACTGTCTACAGAGACTTGACATACATGTGCTGCTGTGTGCTGCATAGAAAAAAACAATAAGCAACATCACAGTTTGGTCTTCGCAGTTGACCTCTAAGTTGGCAGAGTGATGGTCTTATCTTCTGTTGTGGCAAATACACAGTGGATTATGGTCCTGAGTGGAATACATCTATATTATATTACTCATTTAAATTATATAGCGGCAGCACACCGGGGGATTACAACAGATGGTCTAGGCACAAACGACAAATAGATTACTACGGGTTCACTTAATATCCTAGGGGGATTGGATGATGTTTACTTGTGAGTTGTGAGGACTGGTAACTCATTGCGACATTGTACAAAGATCCTAATGTTCGAGTATAGTAATGGCAAAAAATATCTATGTAACATTTGATATCTCGTTATAACTTAGAGCTAAAACTTATGCCACTTAACAGCGTTATTTTCGTCACTTAGCTAAATTGAAAAGCAAAAGCTTACACATCAAGTCATCAAATCACTACACTTAACAAATTCTTTAAATAAACAAAATTTAGGTCTAAATCAAAATAAGCAAACAAAAACTTACTTGGACAAAATAAGCACACAGTATATTCATCAAAATTAGGTCAAAGTCAATTTCGATTTAAGTAACCTAAATCCGGATCCAATAAACTTAAGCATATTAACTAAAATAAGCAAATCAAACACAAACAATTATGATTTATAAAACAATTTTGAATAAGTAATAATTAGATAAAATTACTTCGTAATAATTAGGGATTAGAGATAAAAGATAACCTCCGAAAAATTTAGGGCAAAATATTTAGATCCGCCATAGCTGAATGGTGTGTGTTTTTAGTGTGTGAAGTTGGGGAGGAGAAGAACGGTTTTGAGTGTGTGAAATTAGAATGAAAATATTCAGATCCGCGTGTTTTTATTTCGGGTCGGGTTGCGTGAAATTAGATCCGCGCCTTTCTTAACTTTCTTTTTTAAACAATTCACCCAACAGATTTTTTTCCCTTGGCTATTGGTTTGATACGTAGGGGATTTAAAACTTTGATTTTTTGGCTTTTAAATTTTACCACTACTTTTTTTTTTTTTTTTTTTTTTTTTTTTTTAACATGAAAAGGTGAAAAGTTACCCTAATAAGTTATTATTCATTTGGTTGTGATCAATATATTAATTAATAAGATAGCATAAAGAAAATTACGTAAATAATTGCAATAGTCAATTTCGTGACAACTTTTTCGTGACTACTAATCCAAAGATGAGTGACGAAAATTTCGTGACTAAGAACTGTTCACAAGAAACGAGTTAGACGGTGACCATCAACACTTGATTGAGTGACCGATGGTTTCGTAACTAACATGTATGTTAATGACAACTTATTACCTCGTCACTAAATATATGCAAGTGATGAGATATAGTGAGGACAATCCTATATCGTCACTAAATTGTGTTTTTAGTGACGAAAATATAGATCGTCAATAAATTCTTGTCACTATAGCCCTTTTTTTGTAGTGGAGGAGTCATTCACAAAAACACATTTGCAAACACACATGCACACACATTTTCATCACAATTTACTCATTCCTGTGCTTGCGAAAACACAAACCGTGGTAATCATAAACTCTAAAACGCCGAAGTAATGTACTCTGTTTCATTTTTATAATTGTTCATCTCTCCTTGATAATTCGATCAACTTTAATCTATTACATTAGTGTCTAAATTAAATCTCCAGCTAATCAGATTTAAGAATTAAATACTTCGGCTGCTTCATTGGGTTGTAAATTATTTAGGTTTATTAGAATAAATAGATTAATAGTTTAAATATTATTTAATCTTCAAACTTTAATAATTTTTCGTTTATAACCTATGGATTTTTTTTTCTCTTATCGCAATTTGAACTCATAAGTGTTATATCAAGAGTCATAACAATAACTTCGCAAGTATAATTATTTGTCTTTCTACACATTCCCTTTGCGTGGGAATAAAAATAAACCTACACCCCACAAACTTCCACTCTCACTTTACTCTCTCTCTCTCAAACACATTATTCCAATAATAATGCCTTCATTTCCGATCATCATCATCATCATCGCCTTATTTCCAATCCTCCTAACCCTGACTCACGGTAATTCTTTTTAACCAGTTAATTACCTCTAATCATTAATTTATTACTTTTTTTTTTTTTTTTACTAATCAATTAAATTTTTTGTTACAGGTATTAAAAGTGAGTTGTTGTTAGAGGACGGTTATAGTGTAACGAAGTTAATTGACGGTGATAAGTTTAGTCTTAATCCTAATGCTGTCTTAACTGGATCATCTTCACATGATGACGTCATCGTTTTGGATTCAGTTAGGAGTAGTGTTTATACGGTGTCGTTTAAAGGCGGTGAAGGTATAATGTATATCGACTTTGAATGTTTTTATAAAAGCGTTTGGTAAAGTAGGTGTGTTTAAGCGTAGTTATTTATGACCTTATATGTTTTCGCCTTATGTTTCGTAAACCCATTTTTTAAGCTTATGTTGGGACTTATATAAGTTTGTTGTCTCATTAAGATCAAATGTGACGGTACCATATGATTCTCTACTTAAGATAATCCAAAACAGAATAAGCTTTGAATATTAGAGTATAGTGTTTACATTTCTGTTGCAAGTTTGTCTCATTTGAAGAAAAACATAAAAGTTATGCAAAAATGAACAATAGTTATACAAGGAGTCAAAAGATTAAAATTAAATGAAGGAAGAAAACTTCAAGATTTGTAGTAGATAGGAAACTGATGCTTTGACATCAAGATTTTATGTCAATCTGGTCATTTATCAATCTAAAAAGCTGTTTTTTTTTTGGTAAAGGGGAGTAATCCTGCACCCTGGTAAATATATTAACCAAAAGAAACGTTTAAGTACAAAGGATATGAGTGAAATCCCATATCTCAGCCCGTTACATAGGCATAAAGCTTACATAACAAGATACTACCTATTTTCTAAATCAGAAAACAAACCACTACTCAAATGATAACATAGGACATAACGAAAGAAAATTACTTCCTAGGTCCTTGAAGCTTGGTGCCATACATGGCATTAAAAGCATCCAAATTCCCAGGAAGATCAGAAACCTGCTTCGCATAGTCATCGTAGTCATAGTCGTCATACTCATCTTCAAACTCTTGGCCACCACCGAATAGATTAACAGATTCATCAAATGGGTCAGCAATCACCTCATCTTCTGAATCAGACACCACGATGTCTCCAACTTTAGAAAAAATGGTTAACTCTCTTAGTGGAAGAGGCGGGCGGACTACAAGAATTAGGAGCCCCACCTGACTCCATCTCCTTCAAATCACTCACAAGGGGTTCTTGTGATGCAGGACCTGTCTTAGTAGACTTAGCTTCATTAACTTCCATTGTACTACCAGAATCCACATCCTTGTTGGTGTCATTTGAGGTACTACCAGAAGCATCCGTATCTTCCATATTAAGAGCATCAAACTTATTAGATGTAGGGATCTTTGTTCCACTCGAACTAGCCACATCAGAAACATTCTTCTTAGTGACTTCCACTGTCTTAGGTTCAGGAGGAGTCTTTTTGGGTTGATATTGAAACTGCTTACCCACAACAGGTTTAGTAAACCTTCCTTGACCCTGAATAGTAGAACCACCTTGCTTTCCCTTCTTCTTGTGATTGACCTTCTTAAAACCATCATTAACACGCTTAGTAGGCTGAGTAGGAGGTTCAACAACTTTAGGACATTCAATAAGAGTATGACCAAAAATCATACATTTATCACAATGGGGAGGTTTCCACTCGTATTTAACCCGTATCTTCTCAATAGTCGAACCCGACCCATCAAGTAATGGTATCTCAACTGTAAGGTTGTCCCTAAACACCTCATCCGACTTCACTTCAATCATGCATCGAGCAAAACTACTACGGCCCCACGAGTCCTTGCACATTTGGCTAGTAAAAGCATCTAACCTTTTGGGCGTACCTATCACTGTGGCAAGGAGACTAAGGCCTCAGAAAACATAGCAAGAGGAACATCATGGAATTTAACCCATACCGAGATGTTGGTCAAATCCTCTTTAAGTAAATTGGTGTTCAATGTCCATGGTTTCAGAATAATAGGTACATTTCTAATCAACTAAGGACCGTTTTCAAGAACTTCATCAACACCTTTCTTCGAATTGAACTTAAAGAAGAAGAACCCCTTTGAATTCATCATTACCTTTTGTATACCAAACTTAGCCCACGCATTGCGTACAAAGTAATCAACAACAGGAAAAGCAAGGCGTTGACCAAGGAAATACCCATACAAAGTATTCTCAAATCTAGTGTTCACCTCTTCAACCACTTTCATCGGGACAGAAAGATCCACACCATTAGCTTTTTCACTACACTCCAACCTACGAAAGTTTGACGTGTGTTTCTTTGGTTCAGTAGAAGTAACACCAGCATACGATGAAGAGGGTTGTTTCAAAGCACTAACCTTCTCAATTCCAACAGCCCCATGTGCATTCGTATCAACCTTATCATTAGCATTATTATGGCCATTAACATTAGAAGCCATAGGATCACTCGTATCATGAGGAGGTTTCGAATAATAACCAATAGCATTAAGCATCTCCTCTAGCTCCTTCTGTGACTGCGGTACCTTAAGATGCTCAATTGGATTAGCCCCAGTAGAAGTAGTAGCATCCATAGTCACGGCAGGTTTCAATGGTTGCCCATCTTCACCCACAAGAACAAGTTTTCCCTCAAATATTTGTTTTTCAATAGCACGAATTTTCAGTAAAGTATCTTGACCCTCAGGCGTGTCATGACTAGGTGTGTCATGACTAGGGCTTGAACCAAGTGAAACCGGCTCCACTTGTCCATCAGAACGAGAATCAGAAGCAAATCAGGTATATATCGATATTTTAACATGAACAAAGTAATTCACAAGTTCCTATGCTTAACATTTGAACATTTCGTGTTCTTGTTTGTATTTAAAAAGGTCAGTGTTACATGTTAGATGTCATACTGAGATCACCGGGATCTCATTTATACCATCACGATTAGTTTAGTTGATTATGTCATAAAAGGCAACCCTAACGTTGACACACATAACCCATTAAACCAAATTTATTTAAATGATGGGCGGGCTAGGTGGATTGTTCAGGTAAACGGGTTGTATTCGGGTTGAGCTTATAATATCCAGTTCTGTATTTTCTAATACAAACTATAAACAAGTTAGGTGGGTCAACCTGTTTACGATTCCAAACCATTTAGAGTTTAGACGCCCTAACCCATTTGGTTTGGGTTGGGAATTGCCATACTTAATGTCCTGTACTCTGCAATCACATTATTCAAAAGGGCATACGATCTATTTGTACATGAATCTGCTGACATGTGATTTTCAAATTTGATTAAAGTTTGAGGATTCCAGTCGCGGTAATTTTTTATCTTTATTGTAACTATTTGTTTATCTTGCATTAATGGCATAATAGCTGGTGGAAATATTAAAATGCCAGGCAAAGCAGATGGACCTGCACAGAATGCTTCATTCTCTGATGATTTTGAGCTGGCTTTTGATCCTCAAAGATGTGCGTTATTGATTGCGTATCATGGAAATAGACTGGTCCGTCAGCTTAATCTAAAGGCTGAGGATTGTGCTGATAATTCTTCCGGATCTGGTAAGTTTTACGGATATCCTTAAGCTTGTTGATTAGCTTCGATATTTATAAGAACTTTTCAAGATTCTACTTAACACGCATCTTGATATTTACATTGTCAGTCCTTGGATCAACTGCAGCTTGGGGTATCGGTCTGGGAGTTGCTTGTTTAACTGGCTAGATGGCCGGTTTTGTTATTCATCCTTATGTCCTCCCATATGTAAGCTTCTCTAATAGTTTCATAACTATATGGTTCTTTGCTATACTACTCAGTAGAGGTGGCAAATTGGGCTGTTGTGGCAGGTTGGGTAACGGGTCAAAACAGGTAGGATGAGGTTGGCCAACCCGCAAACACTTTTTTACCCGACTTTGTGTACTTTACTGTGATAAATATAGAGGTGACAGTTACTACCCATATATCGACGAATGGGGGTTTACTTGGGTTATTTATTTTTATTGGGTCGAGGAAACTATAACATTTAACTAAGAGGAAACGGGTATACAGATCTAAAGTCACCCAAACTTTTTTTTAGAAAAAACCTCCCAAATCATTTTAATAATAAAAAAAAAACTAATTACTCTTGAAATTTATAATCATAAATGACACACTAACTGTTCATAGCAAAAGTAACTTTTTAGAGAAAGTATTACCAAACCAGTCCAACCCGGCCATTTTTGCCACTTGTAGCTATAGGTATGACCTGTATATTTATCTAACCAAATTCTGTAGACAGGACGCTTCAGGCCATCAGCAACTCAACATGACATGGAAGCATTACCTAATGAATCTGGTGAAACTAGTGACCTTCTACTGCGTCACGAAAAGCGCACTTGCTAGCCATAATAATCTCTACCATCTTTTCAAGAAGTTTCTTACATTATCTTTCAACCAACTCACTCTAATTTTCGGCCTTAACATTATTAGACCTCGACCCACTCCTATAAAACCCGTGTCTTTATTAGATTGTGATGTATTACCACAGCCTACATCTACGAACCCCGTGTCTTTTTTAGATTATGATGCTTTAAGTAACCACGAGATGAGCAAAACCCATAAAATAGTTGATGAATTGAAGGAGTTAATCACTTTTGATTGCACCCTCAATCCTAATTTATCTTTAGAACAAGAAAATGTGCATAGAGTTGAAGAAAAGAACGACCTTTCTCTTGGAACTAGTGGGAATCTCGATAAGGAAATTTGTGCTAATTTTGCGAGTTTTGTGGAAGGTAGCAAGACAACTTCGTTATGAAACATTAGGTGGTGTTGGAAGCTTGGTTTTATTATGTCTAGTATCTATGGTAAAACTGTAATGAAACGTTAGTAGTGTGTAATTGGAGTTGATGTGACGAATAACCTGACCAAATGGTATGTAAATATTATTACGTGTTTCTGTTAATGCATGAGTCGTTTGATATCTTGGTTGGTTTTTATGTAATGTGTCTTGCGCGAGTCTTTATTGTTCTTGTCAAGTATGATGTTTTGCTGTACTGCATGCATCTCTGTGCTTTAGTATGATGTTTTTCTTATCTGTATATACATACTGTCTTGTCCCTTAAATTACTATCGCAAGCTCATTTACTCTTTCTATGAACACACCAAGCACCGTTATGGACATCATCGATCAATTCCTGGCACCCAAGCAAGTGATGACACATAGTTGAGTGTTTACCCGGCCTAAAACACAACCATAAGACCACAACAACAAATGGGAACAGCATCACACTTAATTGACCACAATATTTAAACATTTGTATACATTGATGTTGACATGTTGATACAATAGTAACATCTGCAAACCGCTCTCACAAAATTCCAACAGACAAATGATAATACCATAAAGATCACGACACAACGCCTCTGCAGCAAACCACTTTCTGGTTTATCATTGTTCATAATGTTGGGTTTTACTAATCATAACAATTACATAAACAAGTAAACATCATCAAAGCATGCAGCGGAAGTAATAGGAATAATACTTGTAAATTAACTAACCGAATTAGAAGTATGTGCGTACCTTTTGCGAATCAATGCAATTAGGGTTTATGGAAAAACCCCAAATTAGGATCAAGAACAAGAAACCCTAAACCCTAATAAATTAGGGTTTGTGAATGTCGACCAACATCTATGTCGACCCACCAATGAAATCAACCACCAAGATTCACAAGCTCAAGCGTGCTTGTCCTTCGTTCTTGTACACACGTACTAATAGTGATTTGATGTGAAAAGCTAGTTTCTTGATCACGAAACAAACCAAATACTTATTCTTTAGTTAAGCAAATCAAGTCCCTATGGGAAGGAGATTTCGACCGGCCACACAAAAGAAAGAGGGAGAAGGAGAGAAATTAGGTTTGCAAGTCACCAAGATTAGGTTTAGAATGAACACAATAGGATTGTATTTATAGTTAACCAATCTTGGAGGACAAGTTAATGTGTGGGTTGGGTTAGGAAACCCCAACCGATCGGCCAATCAATCCCAAAGGGATTCTAGATCCTTCCCGACTTATAATTTCATCTCTAGTCCTTTAAGTTTACATTTAAAGACCGTTAGCCAAACCTCGTTAAATATTAACCATCGTTAAGTATTTATTTCGTGACTAATAATTAATAATAATAACGTTTTATATATTATAATTATTTACATCAATTCTCATACGTAATGTGTGCAATCCTGAAAGTCTCGAGTTCGAATCCGGTCATACTAATATTAATAATTATCCATAAACCTTTCAGCTCCCACTTGGATATTACTTAATATAGTAATGACATTGGTTAGTCTAGCTTTCACACGCCAATGCCCCCAGATCAAATCGAGTATGGTCTCCTGGAAAAAACCATTTAATGATTCATCATTTTTACTTATCCTTTTGTTACTAATACTACATTAACTATGAATATGGATCAAGTCATTTCATAAGTTAATATTCTGTTTCTCGTTGTATTTGATTGAACAAGATTACCAAATCATCTTAATGTATTCCAGATAGATCTTGGGTATGGCCATACAAACATCTTGTCAACCCTACGAGGGGACCAAATATAGTATTATGCTTTGAAACAAATTCAAAGGAACAAATTCTCTTGACTACAAACATAACTCATGAACTTTGTAACACTTCCGAAAATAGCCCTTATAACTACCAGTTACGGATAGCGTTAGACTATCTTACACAAATGCACTACATTCACAACAGTTATCTGGTATCTCAAGTCTGAGGATAAACACTTCATGATATACTTAATGACAAAATCCATAAAGTATCATCATGTAAAGTTGGGATCTGTCCTATATTCAATTCATTGAATATCATGTGAATTTGGCATGTCCCACGCATCAATATACTTAAAGTATATTCTACCAAAACTCAGATTTGTCTTAATTCAATGACATTCCCACATCATTGATCGACAACGGACTTTTAGAATAACATAAGTTATTCACGGATTAAACATGCAAATATAGGATATAATATTAAGAAAATGAAAAACAAACATAACCAATATTTTATTTCATTTAAATAATATTTGTTCAAAACATCCCTTATCCAAATACTAAATAGATCAATGCATGATAATACTTGTTAATGAATTACGTCTCAAGTAATGACAATCATACTTGTTGACAAGGCATAATTTCAACTAACTTTGATCTATCGAAATTTTGAGAATACTTATTTCAAGAATTCAACTAGTGAAGTTCTTGTATGTGTGCATTCAAAATATCTTGATATTGCCACATAATATATTCCATAAAGTGTGTGACATCCTCAACACCAATTTATGACAATCAAACTTCCAAACAATTTTTAAAGTTTAAAGCATTCTAATTCTTTATTGTATAATGCAACTATGCTCTTGGTTGAGCACAACTAGTTCACATGGCCATTTACAAGGATGAAATCCTCCCATGACTAGTATTGAGTGTCATCTCAATTAAACCAGCATCATTGTATACAAACAACAATATGCTCTTTAAAATCTCCGTAAACTTCAATATCTATAGTGTAATGTTTGATACCTTCCAAACTTTCAAGTTTGTTGGCTATGACAATTTCGCAACAATTGCTGTATTGCTCATCCATAGAATTTTGAGAGCAAATCCAGGCTGAGGAATGTAATTCTAAATTCAAACATATTCCATTAGAATATTCATTACACTAGTTATCTAATAACTTCATTAGATATCAATGTTGTCAAATCATCTTGCATTCAAGCATGATATAACAATAACATGATGTACATGAAAAATCCTTGTGTCAAACTAAGATTTCATTCATGTTCTACATATCCATTTTTCAAATGATATATCATGTTCTATTAGACTCATTCATTTTACCGCACATGTTTATTAATAATAAACATATATTCCAAGGTTGTATGTCTTATTTTCTAAATCTTTCATGTGAAGTTCCATTCCAAATTAAACTAACATTTATCTTAGATGGAATGTTACTACCCACAACATATAAGATTTAAAGAAAATAAATATAATACTCCCACTAACTTTCAGGAATACTTAGAAATTATCTTATTTTAATTTTAAAACCAAAACTTGGATTTAATAGTTAAACATAAGAATCATCTCCTAGATGCATGCATATATCCATTCATGGATTCTTGCCTTTTGTACATTTCCAAAGATTATGTGAATTCATAAAACTCCTTTGTATTACTTATCGTCCTCGCAAAAGTAATCACACAACAAATAGTTTTTTGATATTCATTGTCAGATTTCATATAAATGAAATTAAGTATGACAATCATAATCATTATATATTTAATGTGCCAAGGAAAGAATATTCAATTACAGTTAATCGCTTAAGTGTGATTAATAATCTTGTCACAAGCCATGCATTAAACACATGTACAATTTTGTCCATATGATTTCTACACAAAGAAATTAAACCTCTAGGGTTTTCCTTCCTTTGAAGAAACTCATCTTTATTAAGATAAACCAAGTTTACAAAGTTGATTATCTCTTTGGACAGCATCTTAACATTCATAGTATGAATAATTTACCACAATTCAATATTAGGTAATATATCATTATGATTAACAGGTTTATCATAATCCTGTAATTCATATTTCTCATCATATCAAATATCTGAGATATCCTTGCGGATCTATGAATGAGAATTCCACCATTTTGAGGTCTATCATATTTGACCTCATCATGATATTTACTAGTGTATTTTAGAAGATTATGTATTTTGTAATTTTAATCTCTTCAAGATCTAAACAAAACTCCCACTTGCTTTTGTAATTTAAAGACTATCTATAAATACTTTAGCAAGTAGAACAACACCAAATTGTTTTTCTTTTGGGATATTACAAAACACATTGACAGTTCGTAATATTGTTTATTAATAACCTACTCCATAAGTAGTTTTAACAAATCAGAACTTCAATATAAGACTCAATATGATTCATCACATTCCATACTAAAATGGTGTCTTAATAATCTTCTAGGTTTGAGTTTTATTAAGTATATCCAATCAATACTCAATTTTCTAACCTTGATAACTTTTGGAAGAAAAGAGGATATAGTTATCTTGAATCAAACAATATGACAAAAGTTTGATTCTTCTAACTGAACATTCCATATACATACAGTATTTCATTAGAATTAATATTGTAAGACAATCTAACAATATTTAAGATAAACATATTCCTTTTGGCCTACCTATTTACCAACTAAGTCAACTTAATGGTATAATAGAATATCCAAGCCAATTGCATGTTTTATAACATAAGTATTCTTTGACCAAGTCAAAAAACATAACAGTTATAGTATCTTACTTTATATTATAAGTCTTTAAAAGACTTCATGTTTGTGAGTCTATACAGAAACACATAACCATGTATAATTTAAAGTTATTATGAACACCACGCCATGATTTCAATTAATTAATTTTCAAGTTAATAAACTATTTATGTCATTCCAAGAATACACAAATATTTAAAATAGCATTAGATTACTTTATTTTAATTATGTCATCCGTTGAAGTGTCCAACTTAAGAAACTGCAAATCATCCATGCCTGATCCCACAACAAGTGGTGATTTACCTTGAGATTACAATCTAGCCAAGATCTCACTTAACCTAAAATGTAACTTCAAGTGTTTCTATAATTTTAATGACATAAGACATAAAAGTAGTCTATGCTATGATCTTGACACATGTTCTAAACAAGTCAATCTTATTAGAACGTTAATCTCTTATCTTACGATCAAGAGAATCCATTAGTCATATTTGTATGTGTTTGTTCTTTTGCACACAATTAATACTTCTCCCACTTGTGCATAGAACAACACCATATAGCAGATAAACACCATGACATTCGTTTGTTTATGTGAGCAATATGATAGTGTCATAGATATATAAGCATTACAAGTAGATGTAGGAGCACTTAATTATCAAGGAAATGTTCATGACTATCCTTGAGAATATGAATGTCTACATTTTTGAACGTAATGTATTATCTCAAGAAAATCTAGAAATAATCTGAGTCACTACCAAGATAATAAATCTTGTAACTCCCACTGAATTAGACAACGTTACAATAATGTCTTATTCAGTAATACACCACAATACTCCCACTGGATTTGACAACATTGTAAGTGTTTCATTAACCAGTGAAAATAGCATGCTATTACGTTACTACCCCTTTGTAATACCATTCGTAACAATTACTTAGGTACTAAAAGAGTATATTCTACTCTGTAGATGATGAATCATCCATCATACTATTAACTTGAAAAATTGAGCATGCAATTTCTTCCTTAATAGGTCTACTATCCCCACAATGGTGTGTAGCACCTTTAATTGGTCAAATCAAAACAACTAGATACATTATACTAGTTTGTCTTTTACCAATTTTGCGGTAATTAGTCTAGATTCTAATGTAATAACTCATATAATATCAAAAATGTTTTCTAGTTGACCAAAATGTCATATAAGAATTCAATCACCAACAGAGGGTAATGAAATCTCTTAAGGAAAACATGGTGTGCAATTTCTTAACTATTAAAGTTGCTACGAGTTATATTAGAATTTAGACAATTCTAATGTTCCTAACATACCTTTCTCAATCATGAAAAGGAATAGGATTGAGTCACACTCTTCTTCCATGGAAAAGAGTTTATGTTTGTCTTTTAGTAAATTTTTCTTGATCAAACATTCGTTTGAAAACAGAACTAGATCAATTTACCAAAGCCCAAACTACGTTTACGGTTTAATGTTGCATTAATACAATCAAAAGAATTAACAAAATTCAATTTTTAGTATTTTCGATAATTAAATCTTTCAAGAAAATAAAATACCCTTGGTCAATATTCATATTAACCATAGAATTTTCCTTGAATCTAGGACCCTCATTATCATAGTTTCACCACATCAGTTGATTTGCTAGTGATGAAAGTATAGAATAGGTAATTGTCGAAGAACAATAATTGACAAACAAGTTTGCAATTCCTAGAAAATATGGGATTTACAATTTTATCAAACAATTATGCAAAACGTAAGCATGTTTCATCCCATCTTATGCCTTAAGTCATAGGTCTCACTAACTAACTTAATTAAGTTGTCTAACTTAGAAACTGCAAATCATAAAGCTGAGGTCTCACACAACAAAATAATTCACCTTGTCATTGTAATCTAGATCAAGGTCTCACATAACTAAATTACAACTTCAAGTGTTTCATATCATTAGATGGCATAAACTTAAATTTAAAGGGTACAATTTTTGACGTGTAATCAAAACTTATGTATAAAGAAGCATGCATACAATTTTATAACAAAATATTTTCGAAAACCTTACATAAGATTTTAATTGCTAAGATTAAATTCTACAAAGTTTTAATCGATGCGTTGAGAAACTTACAACTTTGCACTAAGATGCTTCGTACATAGAATGGTTATACTAGGTAGCTCCAATCGAACTCACAGGGGGCAGAGGACCAGGTAAGCGCAAAAGCATAACCTTAGACATCCATTCAGTGCGACTGTGCGCACTTCTTAAACAACCCCTTTATAGTTTGTTCTAGTGGGTGAGCCGTTCTAACCATTTAGTACAGTCGCATCAATCGATTAAAAGTTCAAGAATAATACTTAGATAACAAATCAGTTTCGCCATTATTTAGTAAATTTAATTTTCTATTCATAAAAAACCCTTTTTGCTTACTAACATGTCAAACAATATATAAACAAAAAAGCATTTTAATAAAAATTAAAAGGAACTCAAATAATATATACATATAACTTAACAATTAACATATGTAAAAACAATTAGCCACATGCATAATTATTTCGATAAAACCTAATAAACAATTCTAGGCGTAAAAAATGCATACATCAACTAGGGCTTTCAACTACAAGGTAGATGAGCCACATACATCGACAAGTCGATTGCGTAAGCCAAAGTCAATAGTATACCAAATAGCACATAACGAATTTTTATTAGTATAATTGAGATCTTCCCCAATTCAATATTATCAAATAAATAAACATGTGTATATCACTTAACAATTAATCAAAAAACAATACTCCATGGCAAAACATGCATGTTCCACCATGGATTCCTCATAACAATTATAATCCCAAGATACGCATATAATCATGGCACATAACAATTATTCATGAAAACCACATAAAATATACATGCAATCCTAGGGTTTCTACAAGTTTTACAAAAAATAAAACCTAATTAAACAATTAAAGGGTAATCGACCCAATTAATAAAAAATTAGGGTTCCAATTTTCAAAACCCTAGAGACCATAAAAGCATATAATAATCATAAAGATTCAATTTTTATGTGTTTCGGTAATTAATTACAACATATTAACGGCTCGTGATGCCACTGTTGGGTTTTACTAATCATAACAATTACATAAACAAGTAAACATCATCAAAGCATGCAGCGGAAGTAATAGGAATAATACTTGTAAATTAACTAACCGAATTAAAAGTATGTGCGTACCTTTTGCGAATCAATGCAATTAGGGTTTATGGAAAAACCCCAAATTAGGATCAAGAACAAGAAACCCTAAACCCTAATAAATTAGGGTTTGTGAATGTCGACCAACATCTATGTCGACCCACCAATGAAATCAACCACCAAGATTCACAAGCTCAAGCGTGCTTGTCCTTCGTTCTTGTACACACGTACTAATAGCGATTTGATGTGAAAAGCTAGTTTCTTGATCACGAAACAAACCAAATACTTATTCTTTAGTTAAGCAAATCAAATCCCTATGGGAAGGAGATTTCGACCGGCCACACAAAAGAAAGAGGGAGAAGGAGAGAAATTAGGTTTGCAAGTCACCAAGATTAGGTTTAGAATGAACACAATAGGATTGTATTTATAGTTAACCAATCTTGGAGGACAAGTTAATGTGTGGGTTGGGTTAGGAAACCCCAACCGATCGGCCAATCAATCCCAAAGGGATTCTAGATCCTTCCCGACTTATAATTTCATCTCTAGTCCTTTAAGTTTACATTTAACGACCGTTAGCCAAACCTCGTTAAATATTAACCATCGTTAAGTATTTATTTCGTGACTAATAATTAATAATAATAACGTTTTATATATTATAATTATTTACATCAATTCTCATACGTAATGTGTGCAATCCCGAAGTTTCGAGTTCGAATCCGGTCATACTAATATTAATAATTATCCATAAACCTTTCTCATAACACTTAGGATTAAAAAGAAGTGTTGTTATATAATATGATTCTTTTCTGTCTGAATGGTTGAAACCGTGTTTGTGCTTTATTTAGTCATGAGCTGCAACAGTTTTCGTATATTGATTTTACAGATAACTGAAGAAACTAAATTATGAGAGTAATATCAGAGTTTCAAGAGTTAAAAACATCCATATAACAGGCCTCCGCGACTTTCAACCCATTTGAGCGATTTCATTTTTAACTAGTTTTTAAATAAAGTAGCACATTTAAAAGCCGTTAAGACATAAAATGTTACAACCATGTAAGTGACCATCAAATACAAGTTTCTAACTGAATTTTTTCTCAAAAGATCCCTAACAGAAGCTGCAAGGGCTGGAATTTCAATGCAAGTTCGTATAGTATATGAGTGAAAGAAAGAAACATCTCAAACTATGCACAGTGGAATGTGATTTGTATTGGTTTGGTGTGGACAATTATCATAAGGTGACGGCGGTAACATTTGTTCCCATTTTGACTCCGACTCTTGTACATTGTAGTTTTTTTTTTTACTTATGAAAATACCTTTTACCACCAACAAAGAAGCATAAATGGTCTTTCGTAGTCCCCTGTTTGTATGTAGCAACACTATTCAACCTTACGGGGAATACTTTAAAAACCTCTTTGGATAAATCAAAAGAAGCAATTACTAGCTTGAATTTTCGATAATAATGCCAGTGAATCGTCCCATTGTACAAGATACCATACATGCGCAAAAAATTATAGTTAAATTCTTCAAAGACTGATCTCCAAACATTTAATTTCAATGTTAAGACTAGAAAACGATATTTATGTGTACAAGTGTTTCTGAACCCAATTTACAACCTTGTAATCGTCTATGGATGAATCATAGCCAAAACCCATGCAAGGAATAGGTTCTTTAAGGTCAGGAATCTGGGGGAGACTTTTTAGTATTATCAGCTGGTGAGTTGAGGGATTAACGACTAAAAGTTCAGTATCGAAACGTATGAACCGAAGCCATGGTACCTTAACATGATTAAGTATGTTGCAATTCTATGTAAAGCAT
Source organism: Chrysanthemum seticuspe (assembly GCA_019973895.1). NCBI lineage: Eukaryota > Viridiplantae > Streptophyta > Magnoliopsida > Asterales > Asteraceae > Chrysanthemum > Chrysanthemum seticuspe. The sequence continues at coordinate 28,672,918 of BPTQ01000009.1, read as the reverse complement.
TTTAGTAAACACCGTCCATGCATCATATTCTTATACAATTTATACTATATGAACATATGGAGATGTCGTATATAACACAACCCGGGGAAATGGCCACCCATAGTGTTAGTGGCAATTTTATTAATAACTGGGACTTAAAACCATTGCCAAATACAAGTAAAACATGAAATTACAATACTAAGTAGATGAAAAATTTGTCATAATCAACTCAACTATAATTCCCAACAACGAGCGTAACATAATGTTCATGTTTGTTCTTTTAATAAATAGACGAACTTCTTATTCAATGGTTCATGAAATGTGAACGTTAAGTTTGTTTGCGACCCTACTTAGGTTGCTAATGTTGTAATATTATAAGAGCAAGATTGTTGCACTTTAGCATACATTCGGGTCAATATTCATCAAATATAGAACATGAGTAGGAAACTTAAAACCATACACATCTAATGACATTTGATTAATATATTTGAGTTGTATCATCAGTAGCCATAGAACCAAACAACCCAAACAATAATAGATCAATAGCAAAATGGTAAACATAGATGAATCGCACCTGAACCAAATATTAGGGACATCCACAGCCGAGGGTCTCAAGAACATGAGTCATCAATAACAAACGTATCTCCATAACGCACCTAGACAATAGCAAGAACATAACCGAAACAACAACTAAACGGAACTGCACGGGATCGAATTCCCTGTCCTTTTAAGTACGTTCGGCGCCCCGTAAAGTTGCAAGAGTCTACGAGCCAACGCACTCCAGGATTCATACAGTTCACACACGCAAACGTCGAATAGCAACAACTCGAGTTTGCAACGTAAGATGGCGGTATGTAGAAAACAAGTTCTGAGGCAAATGGCAGCAGCTTATTCTCCATATGTATATTTGTGTTTTCATCTATATTATTCAAGATCCCATCATGGTCTTATATATACTACTTGGCAGTTGGCAAGGATAAACATGATCACATTGATCAGATGTGGTCATGGTCATGCATCGTAAATTAAGGAGATAGTGGGTGAAAATTCCACTAAATCAGCCCTCACTCCCTTTTACCAAGTCAACACAAATTAATGGTACTTTACCGCATTTTAGGCTTGTACCGCATGCTGCTAGCCGTGTACAATCATTGCAGCCTCAGCTAGTTGTACCTTACGCTTTGTGAGTGATAAAACTTACCAAACTCACTAATAATTCCAACAACTAATCCAAACTATTGAGCCGTAGAAATGGGTTGCCAGCCAGCAAGTAGTTGTGCCTGATGGGCTAACTAGGCTTGTTGGGCCAAATGACGCTGCTGGGCGGGAGTTGGCTGGGCCGAAAACGGTGCTCGGTAAGATTGAATTTGGGCCAGATTGTGCATCCAAGTGCATTTGATGTTGGTCCACTTGTTCCTTTATTAGCGGATGATTTGTTTCAATTATGTGTACGGTTCCCACTATTGGTGTTAAATGCTAAAAAAATTGTTATGGAGAAGGTAGATGAATCAACTAGTGTTTTGACCATCAGAGCATAAACCGTTGGTTCACTCATTCTCAGAAGTAGCATATATTTTAGTGGTGAATATCGTTGGAAAAGGTTTAGTGAGTCTAATAGTTTTGTGTTGATAGTTGCTTCAAACCACAAACGTATCAAAACAAGAATACTTACACAAGACACATTCTATATCAGGTAAACCGATCGACATAACTAAAACAACAGCAATTTTCTATTTCAAAATATCAACTAGTAAACACTTTTCTTTTGTAACAAGGGGTGATCTAGCGACAAAAGTACAAGTCTTTTAATGTGAACGTTAAGGGTTCAAATTTAATGAGGAGAAAATTAATCTTCTTATGGCTATGGAGGTTTACTTGCGCCGACATTGAGCTATCAAAAAAGATAATTGCTTTAGAATTAGTTTTGCTCGCAATGTCGTGTCGAAAACTGAGATAAAAAAAAAGAAAAAATAAATAAATAAAATAAACACTTTTCTTGTGGTATCGTACAAAAAAGAAAGAAACACATTTGTAAATGTTTAAATAAAAAATCCTAAAAACAAACACAAATGCCTCCCATTGGTCCATCCATCATCCCACGGATAACCCCCACACTAATTCTCCACCCTTAGATCTCCTCCCAATCCAACGGCTTAAAATCATTTCTCACCTGTCACCCACTATATATATACCCAACACCAAATGCTAACCCAGTTCACGCATTCTCATTTCACCTACACATAACTAAACCAATCAATAAATGGACGTTGCTCGGTTTATCTTGCTACAATTGTTTCTTTACTGGTATGGGGACCAATACGTGGATTTGATGATTTAAATGAGAGATAAATAAGGTATTGGTCACTTGCTACAATATCCCTTATTTGGATCCCATTTAAGTTTCCTTTCTTGCCGCCAAATCAGCATATTGTTCCCCGTACTCTGTAAAGAAACTGTACAAGTATCTGTTCCCCCTCTCCAACGTAGCTAAATTTTCTATAAAATAGGACATGGGGTGTTACAAGGTTTATCAGGTCGGGTTACGGTGGACAGGTTAATCGGGTTCCATTCTTTTTTCTTACCAACAAAATAAGTGATGGTAAAAAAAATAACAAGGTAATTAAAATTTTGGCTTTTAATACTATAATAACTTGTACTACTTGTGAAAAACAATCTAAAAAACAAGTTCCAATGAAAAAAACACACACACCAGTAGCTTTTATACAAAGATCATTAAAATGTGGAAATTTCAGTCTTAGGTCTTGTTTGATAGCCTTTGAATTGGCCAATTAAGAGGGGATCACATGAATCGGTCAGAGCAAGTATTGTTTGATAAAAGAATATATGATGCTGAACGATTTTAAAAGCCTCTGGATCATGCATTGCCAAATGAATGCAAAATCATACAGTGGGGACCTCTTCCTGTTTTATCCTTTTCTGTCTTTTAGGCAATGACTTTTTTTCTCATTCATTTTAACTTTTACTCGAAAAAAATACTACTGTAACTAGCACTTTGCATGATTTTAGTATACATTTGTAATGTTTACTCGAAAAAGACAAGACAGCTAGTACTTTCATGATTTCAATATACATTAACACTTTGCTATATCCATATAAAATATTGATAAAAACCTTTTACGCAAATGACATAGCATCACACATTGTCCATTTTCTTTTTCTTTTTTTTTTTACTTTACCAACTTTTATTTTTAACAAATTCTTTTGCTACATTTCTTTTATGATATATTTTTTTAGAATTTATGTAGTTATAGCCTTTCTCATATATTAAAAGGTTTAATTTTAGGAGTTTAATATAAAATTGTTATTTTATAATTAATAGAACGTCACGTTTTTATAATTTCATGAAACACATATTTTTTTCACATAATAAGTTGATTTTATTAATGTGGGACAATAATTAATGACTTAAAAATGAGTTAACATTTATTTTAAAAATAAATGCATATAAAGGATAAAATGGTAATTTAAATCATTTAAATTGTTGATTCAGAACAATTCTTAAACGCTCATTATCATTCAGAACTAAGTTCATTCAGAATCTTTAAATCATTCAGTAACTTTGATTCACTCAGCGCTTAATCATACGTTTTATCAAACAGCCCCTTAGTGTTTTTAGAACTTAAACTTGTTCTTATTTTGTTGTGTTTGAGTGTTTGAATCACAATACCTTTTGCATACGAAATTATGTCATATCGTTTTAAGTATTGTTTATATATGCAGGATAGCGAATTAGGGAAAATACGACGTTAGCTTGATATGCTTGAGATCAAGAAAAAACAAATGTAGGATATTAGTTTTCACATACACATCAAACCATAACAACAAAGTGGCGTATAAGTGGAATTCTAGAGAGAGAAAGTTAGAGGTTTAGGGAACTTAGTGAGAGAAAGTGAAAGATATTATTATGAGCTCCAACTCTCTACCTTGGAAGGTAGAGAGTATTTATAGTCTTACATAAATCGCCACACATCGGGCTGTGGATCAGGCATACAGTGGGTAAAGACCCGTCCGTCCTCCACGGTGTTACTTAACTAAATACTACTTAACTTAAAATAACTACGACTACGAGCTTTCTAATGATTACATATACTTGAGGTGACCGACTCTTTAATACCGGGAATTTCTAATTCCTAACAATCTCCCCCTAAGGGAGGTCACCTCAATTATGTACCAAAAATACATTGAATACAACCAGATAATACATTAACAATTGATCTTGCATTCTTGATGTAGTCCTTTGCTCCTAAGCTCGTAGTCATTGATTCTTCACATTGCATGTTTGGTTACTTCAAGTGGAGGTCTTTTACTGATCCACGTGATAATAATTTTGAGCCATCATTTGAGATCATCAGCTATCAACAATCTCTGACACATCCTTTGTGGTGTTGGTATTATGTGATGTTGTGACTTAAGGACCGACATGCTCACATTCTGGATCATGATATCTTCTCATCAGAGTAGCGGAAGCATTTGTTGAATCATGATATTGGCAGCAGCGTAGCAGAAGCATGGAGTGAAAATATCAGAGTCATTGATGCACTTATCATGATTTCTTTTGAGATGAATGTGTAGTGTGAGCATGCGGCTATGGATTGACCGCTTCATTCTGATCAGCTGCAAACGTCGGGTGTACCTGCATACAACAGTTAGCAATAAATCGCACGAAAGTGTCTTTGATCACTTTCGTTGAATTGAGGTACACAGCCCACGGTTCCCCGTTGATCAGTACATGTACTGCCTGTGATCAGGTATAATTCCGAAGAATTTCCTTGACAGGGTTTCGCAGCTGCTCTAGCTGTTCTCAAACCGGAACATCTCAAAGAAGACAACACGGAGTGAGTGAATCAGCAAATTTTAAGTCCACTGATTGATGAAAAGAGATATGAAAAACAATCGTGTATTGCTCAATAGAAATTGTTTTTGCAATACAACGAAGGTTTTATTTAAAATCAATTATCAATCATAAAAACACCTTTTGGTTTGAAGAATGAGTACACGGTCGATGTGCTAAAGAAAAGAGTTTTTAAGCACAAAGACCGGTTTTTCAAAGGTATCCGTCAATCCATAACCTGAACCAGGATTGATTCAAGAGATTGAATCGCCCCATTGTTTCTGTTCAGTTGTCACATGGTTGATCTATATAATAGATCTCACATGCCACCTACCAGGAGCTTGTTTGATGTTGGCTCCAGAAGGCTTTCCATCTTCATTGTGAATATGTAAACACATCACTCAGATGTTCTGGCACTACCACAAGGATAATGCGTAGGACTCAAGATATAATCTCTCTTTCCACATTGAGTGAAACAGAGAGTCTTCATTGAAAGTGTCCTAATGAGATTTATTGATGATCTCGTGGCTCTAGACTCAATTTGTGCATATTTGGATCCTATAACGGAGACTAGGGAGAGGGTCTCCTTCTTCAATATCAACCATCTCTAAGAGAAAGTCGATAGATAATGTCGGTTCCCCGTGAGAATGAAACAAGCCCTTTTAATAGGAACTTGAGTGGTTTGGAAATTTGAAGTGCAGTGCGTCACTGGGTCCATGACGTCTTGTCTTCAATACCGATGTTACCATCAGTAGCATATGAGTTGAACCCGGTTTCTGCCCTAAGGTTGAATAAATGGAGGGCTATTTGTTTTCACCCTTTTCTCATTCAATTCTTTTTAATTCTTCAACCCCTTCAGTGCTTACCGAGACTTCATAGCAAGAACCTTGTTGGGTTTATTCCAGTACTAGCTCTGTCTTAGTCCGCACTCTTCCCATATCTCATTTTTCTCCTTTTATCATCATACCTAAGGACTTCTACACTAACTAGTGGATTGTCCCTGGGTAGATCCCTCCGGTTCTGGCGGATCATGGGAACACATACCTAACCTTATCATCCTTATATCACCGTACATAAAGTAAAGTTGGTCGGTCTATTTGGTATTGTTCGTCTGCCATTGGATCCAATTGAAAACCATTTGAAAATCAATTCAGATACTTGTGATATATTATCAAAGCATTTTGTACCTGAATTGTTTTTGATATTTTTAGAACGAGAACTCCCCCTCAACATGTGCATCAAGTATTTGAAAATGTTTAGCACACGGAGGCAAGAGAAAGAATTAACTTCTTTGATTACCATTTTCTAAAAGATATCAACATCACTTCCCATATCAAATCAAGTAGATATAGGATTTCCGGGAAGGATGAGGTTTCCATAAATTCGCTCCCCCTCAATATGTGCCTCGAGGTTTGAAAAGAGTTTTGCACATACTAGAGGGAACCAGCACCTTGGGATGAATGATCACGTTTCAAATCAAAGGTTTAAGATAGATGCTCCCCCTCAACATGTGCATGGAAAATTTGAAATCGTTTGTCACATGTGGGCAGGATAGCATGTACATCCTTATAAAACCATTTACCTAATTATCAGTTTAAATCCAATTTAAATCACACATTCTCCCCCGATCACAATTATCAAATCATTTGAGATTTGTGATCTCTTATTGATTTAAATTGATTTTGAAAGCTTTTAAGGAGAATTGTGACTTGATTGTGAAAACGTTTGAACTGATAAGGATCGGATTTTAAGACTTTACACTCCATTGATAAAACATGCATTTATATCTTTTGAAAACAATTTTAATGCCAAATAACTTTTTAATTTAATTGAAATCATTCTCCCCCTCAATCAATGACATAGGTTGTTGATTGAGAGATAGAGATTATGACAAATAAGTCCTGATGATTATCAAAAATAGACACCGAGTTATTTTTCAAAGCATTTGGTTTTCAGCAGATAAATGTTCATAGAATCAGAGCATGGAATTTGAAAACATGTTAAAACATGGCTCTGTTCTTTCTTTTAAAACCGGGTTATTGCCTGAAAATGACAATAAACCATCGTTTCTCTTTCTCCCAAAAATATTTTTTGATTTTTTGATTTTTTTTTTTTTTTTTTTTTTTTTTTTTTTTTTTTTTTTTATATAAAAATTCGAACAACATCTAAAGTCCCGTGTCATTCTTTGAATGACAACATCAAAACCATAGATATTATCGAATCGAGAGAAACATGACAAAATGACAATATTTTTTGAAGATTTTTCGAATTTTTCAAATTTTTATGGATTTTGAAAGTTTTATATTTTTCTATTTGATTTTTGAGGGTTTTATAATTTTGTATTTTGATTTTTTTTAATAGATATATACAAGAGATAGATGAAGATAGACCTTTACTCTTCGTCTTCCTCCTGAAGACGTTTGAGTGTTTCTGGTTGAAGGCTTTTCAAGCCAAGACGCGGAAGAATAAACTCAAAACGTTCTCTTGGAAGAGCTTTGGTGAAGATGTCAGCTAACTGGTATTCAGACCTCACAACATAGAGTTCCACCACACCTTTTTCAACTTGTTCCCTGATGAAATGATGTCGAATGTCGATATGCTTTGCTCTTGAGTGTTGAACATTGTTGCATGAGAGAGCAATAGCACTTTTATTATCACAGTACAGAGGGATTTTGTTGAATACAAAGCCATAGTCAGATAATTGAGATCTCATCCATAAGATTTGAGCACAACAGGATGACATGGCTATGTATTCAGCCTCTGTAGAGGAAATAGAGGTACTCATTTGCTTCTTTGAAGACCAGCTCACAAGCTTGTCACCCAAAAACTGAGCACCTCCAGACGTACTTCGACGTGTATCTTGACAACCTGCATGATCAGCATCTGCATAGGCCGTTAGTGACATACCGGTGTCCTTCGGGTACCATAGTCCCATATTGATGGTTCCTTGAAGATACCGAAAGACCCGTTTAACTGCTTCAAGGTGCTTTTTAGTAGGCTTAGCCTGGTATCTAGCACACATGCAAACAGCGAACAAGATGTCTGGTCTACTAGCTGTGAGGTACATCAGGGATCCAATCATACTACGATATTTCGTTTGGTCAATCATGATCCCTGAGTGGTCCTCATATAGTTTGGTTCGTTCAATCATGGGTGTGTCAACAGGGTCACTTGAATCAAATCCAAATTTCATTAAAATCTCATTTGCATATTTAGATTGATTTATGAAAATGCCTCCGGGACTTTGTGAAATTTGTAATCCCAAGAAAAATGACATTTGTCCTATCATTGACATTTGAAATTTAGAACCCATTTCATTTGAAAAACGGTCACACTCATTGGGGTCATTCGAGGCAAATATGATATCATCAACATAAATTTGAACTTGAATTAAATGTTTGCCTGACTTCCTTGTGAACAATGTTGGATCGACTACTCCTTTGCTGAATCCGGTAGATAGAAGAAACTTTGATAGCGTATCATACCATGCCCTTGGAGCTTGCTTTAAACCGTAAAGAGCCTTCTTCAAACGATAAACGTGGGTAGGATGCTCTGGATTCACAAAGCCTTCGGGTTGGCTGACATAGAAGACTTCTTTAAGATCTCCGTTCAGAAATGCTGTCTTTACATCCATCTGATATACTATCATGTTCTTACTAGCCGCATTAGCCAGAAAGATTCTGATTGCCTTGATTCGAGCAACTGGAGCAAAAGATTCTTCAAAGTCTATACCCTCCTCTTGACGATATCCTTTAGCAACTAATCGAGCCTTGTTCTTCAACACATCACCATGCTCATCAAGTTTTACTTTGAAGATCCATTTGAGAGCTATAATCATAGCACAGTCTGGAGCAGGTACTAACTCCCATACATCAAGACGATCAAACTCATGAATTTCATCTTGCATGGCATTGAACCAGCTGTCTTCATTCATGGCGGTTTTAACATCTTTTGGTTCGATCTTAGATAGTACGGAGTTGAAGAAACACCATAAGGCATCGGTTGCAAGTTGTTTCCGGGTTGATACAGGACGAGAGGGATTTCCAATGATGTTGTCTAATGGATGATCGTGAGTCCATTTTCTGAGGTTTTCATGTGGCAGTTGTTGAGGAACTGAGGTAGCAGAGTTGATGTCTCCTGAAGAAGATGGTTCTGATGAAGATTCAGGAGCAAATACACAAATGGAGCATCTTCAGGAGTAGCAAAGGGGTTAACTTCATCATTGATACCAGACATAGTTCCATGATGTACCCTCGAAGTTTGATGATTTGTTGATGAGACAGAGTGATCAGCAGCAGGCGCTTCTTGACTTAATGATATTGAGATTGAAGGATTGACGTCATTCACAGGAATATGAGCAGCCTCTGAAGTAGGAATTGTCAGTTTATTAGCACTTGGCTCATAATGTTCATCAAACATGGGATCAAACAATTTCTTTAAATCAACATCAGATGGAGGTACATATGGAGTTTCTGGAGAAGAATTAGGTATAAGGGATGAACTAATGGGACTGTCTTGAAGTGCGAGTCCTGAACTGGAGTGTCCAGGAGCCATAGGACCACTGCGATAGAAGCTCTCTCTGACTATCTTTATCAACCCATATGTAGACAATTTAAAGTGACCACTGATAAAGAAAACCTGATATACCAAACTTGAAACTGAAGAAGAATTCCATGCATTTGCATCATAAGCTCGCCTTTGTGAATTTTAACTTCAATCTCAAATAAGTGATAATTGATTAACTCCGAAGTAATCAGCTTGTGTCAAATGCCCAACACGTGAATAAACGTACAATCGGATGTACGTCGATCCACTGAATGAACCAGAACAAATGATTTCTCGACATTAATGCATTCTTCCTAAAGGTATACATGTAGAGACTGATCTGGAAGATTCACCACAAATGTCTTCGAGCGAATGAGGTAGTCATTTTCCTTAATGTTCATGTGGTTGATTTATAGCGTGCACAATGAGAGGAACAATAATCCGTAAAGATTTGGCAAAGGAATACCAAAGAGCGGATCATTATCCATGAACAACAATCCGTGAAGATTTGGCACAGGAATACCAAAGAGCGGATCATTATTCAATAGTGCAGCTTACAATATCATGATAGTCATTATAAACGCCTTGTGAAATAACTGGAGATAAGGTTTCTTGAGAATTCCAAGAAGTACTTCTTAGATGGTGAACCAGTTGAATCAATAGAAACTGGAGCATGAGCTTCAGAAGCTGGATGATCAACATTCGTCGAAGGTTGAAAGTACTCATCAAACATATCTTTGAAAAACAATGAATCCCAAACATTGATTCCCATTTATCCTTAGTAAGTGAAGCATTAGGCGTTGGAGGAGAGTCATCAAAAATCAAAACAATGAATCCCAGTTATCCTTAGTATATTCACTCTTCATCAAAAAGAATATACACTCATCATCATTTCAAATTAAGTCGTATAACCATTATTCAAACATCCATCATCATGTAGTATATTCACTCTTCTCCCCCTAAAAAATTGCATCCGAAGTTGCCATTTTTGATTTAACAAGTGAATAAGAGTATACACCAATGAACGTAGATCCACTTAATGACTGAATGAGCATGGGAGAAACATGAAGCTTGTTGATGAAGAATGTAGATGAGTAAGGCTATCCATGAGAGAATTTCTCATTAGCTGAAGATAATGCGCACAGAAGAGCGTACACTTTTCTTTTCTATGAGGAACGGGGCCTGAAGTGTTATCTGCAGACGCCATAATGATGAAGTACGAGGCCTGAACTGAAGTGAACAGACGTCATTATTAAGAGCCCAGTCATATGTTTAGAGCCGCCCGAATCCAAATACCAAGGGACGATTTGTACGACCTGCTTTGGACAACAGACGAAGACAGAGAATTGGAAACATTGGATCCCCACGTGCTGATGGGTTCCTTTTGGTTAGCACAAGCAGTCTTTGAATCAGCAGAAACCCTAGATGCAATGGCATTATCCCTAGGAGCTGAACTAGTAGAGGCATCAGACTTAGTCAAATAACATTTTGTGCTTAATGGGATTATTCTACCAGTTGGCTTCCAAACCTTAACAGGAACTATTCTCGGCATAGTGGATCTAGTTAAAGAGCAAGGTTTGCCATTCGTGAACATTCGACCTGTTGGCTTCCACTGAAATCCTACATTGGTAAAAACCTTCCCTGTAGGTTTCCAGGATTGCTTAATCTGTTTTGCTTTCCAAACTTTCTTAACTGGGGTATGATTCTTAGATCTCAGAAATAACACATCACATTTATCATGATTACCAGAAAATAAACATTTTTTACATGTTTTGCATACAGCATAAGGCCTCGAATTAATTTCAGTGAGCTTAGAGCTAATACTAGAACTAACACGATTCTTTTTGTTCAAATCAAACTTCTTGTCCCTATGGTGTTCTTTTACTTCCTTATCATGATCACTTTTAGTTTGCGTAATCCTATCCTTCTCTGCATTGCTTCTAGGTTTTGACCCGCTAACTTTAGTGTCAATCTTAACATCTGTAGAAGTAACGATGGGAACATTACATGGCTTCACTACTTTCTGCATTCCTGGTCAAGAAGTGCTGGGATCTGAAATTCTAGGAGGCACATCAAAGGTTGCTTGCTTGAATTTCGACATGGAACAAGGCATATCAAGAGTCACATGCTTGGCTTTAGGCATAGAACAAGGCACAACTATTCTATCTCGCCTATTGCTAGATTTCGGACTTGTGACAATTACATACTCTAAGAGTTCCTGAGATCGTTTGGCATCCATGCAGGCATAGGCTATAGTACTATCAAAAGGTTTTTCTAATCTTTCATCTTCAACAATCTCACGAAGACCCTTCAAACTTTCCTTAAGGTATGAGAGATATGCTTTATGTGCAAGTTCATTATTCCTAATGGGCGGGGGAATATATAACATATCGATAGCATATTTATCACAAGCAGAAACCTTAGGAACAGAGTATTTGCAATTGGGGATTGACAACTTTCCTTTCACCTCACGCTTCAGATTCTCAATATCGTTAAGTAAAGAAGTTATCTTTTTAATTTGTTTATCATGATTAACTTTAAATGAATCACATAACTCTTTGTTTTGATCATTAACCTTTGAAATTTCAGTTTTAAAACAATCATTTTCCTTTTGCAAGTTATCAATTATGTTTTGAAGTTGGAAATTCTGAGAATCTAAAGGTGGAGGCATATGGGAAGCAGTCACATCCTTCTTTTCACCTTTCAGTTGTGAAATTTGGGCTTTCAATCTATTGATCGTGTTATAATGAGCTCGAATTTGTTCATCACGTTTGCTAATTTCAAAAACTGCATCAAACTCAGGAGCATCAGAGGATGTCTTGATATTTGAGGTTTTAACATTTTCTTTGAGATGTAGATGTTTTAATTGCAAAGCAAGATGTTCAACTTCTAATTTAGAATAATGTTTGACCAAGTTATCATGATCATCCTGTTCTATTTTCTCATGCAATTTTGAATTTGTTGTTTCAAGCTCAATGACACGATCATGGGAGACTTTCAGAGCAACAGATAATTCATGAAATTGAGAAGCATTAATGGAACAATTTGTAGCAGTGAAAAACACATCTTGAGCAATACATTCAGAAATCAGATTCTCATTCAGTGTATGCAAGTTCTTCCTTTCAATCTCACTATATTTTAATTCTCTCTCATAGTCACTAACCTCAACAATCATTGCATCAAATACCTTTTCCATTTCTTTAATATCAGAATGCGTCCCTTTTTTAAGACTCTCAAATTGATCTTTTAGTTGTTTAAAGAAAGGCATGACCTCAGTTAAATAGCATTCTTTAGTTTGCTCAAAACCCCTTTCCCCTTCAGTTATACCAGTGGGTGTGATCCTTTTCTTACAAGTTTTCTCAAAATCAACAAATAGTTGAAAGATAACATATTCACTGATTAAGGTCTTGCTTTTAGTGGCAATAGATCTAGGAACTAAGTGCATTGGTGTATTAGGAGGATACACAGTTGATTTAGGCAGTTTCCTACAAGGGGGATTCTTTTCAACAAGATTTTCAGCTTTTTGCATTTCCATATCCTTTTTCCAGAACACTTGTTCAGGGGTTAATAGAGTCTGAGGCTTAAACTTGTTCAAGGAGATCCAATTTTCTTTAGTGTAATTATGGGGTTTGATCGTTATGTTATTCTTTTTACACTCAGGATCATTTAGCTTCTTATCCATTTTCTCCCTAGATGTAATATCTAGTTTTCTATCTTCCTCAGTGCACTCAATGCAACTAGGTGTCTGTCTAGGTTTAAGAATCTCATTTCCATCATAGATTACATTTTGAGCTGCTTTTGCTTTCTTACCATACTCAGGATTGGGTTTATCTATAATGGGAACACTGTGCTTATCGCTTAAGACTCTGTGCTTAGTGATCATGTGAGCAGTCTGAATGGTATTCCCTTGTACGTACAACTTATTTTCAAGCTTGTTTTTCAAAGTTTTTAGATTGGAAAAATCATTCAAAAGTTTTGATTCCTTAGCCTTGAATTCTTGCTTAAGCATTTTAACATTTTCTTGAAGTTCGTGTTTTTGCTTAGCAATTTTAGAAAGCTTTTCTTGTAAGGAGTTTAACTCTTGTTTTAATACTTCTTCTCTAAAATTACTTTTTCTAATGATTGTACGTATTTGGACATCCATTTCCTGCTCACGGGTTGTCAACTCAAACTTAGCACGCTGTTCATAAATAGAAACTTGATCCTTATATATGTTAAGCTCAGTGGTAAGGGAATCATCAGGCACAAATGCAGCGTACTCATGCAGTACATAATCATCATTTTGAGTAGAAGATGCACAACTAGGTACAACAGAAACTTCCATGCAACTTACCTCAGCATTGACTTGCACAGGCTGTGAAGCTTCCATGGAGCGTTCCTTTGCATTAACTTGCACAGGTTGTGTCTGGTGCACCTCTCTCTCTTGTGAATTTGAGCACGAAGATTCCATTTTTGCATTTTTCGACTCATCATTTTTTGTTGTCACTGACATTCTGCATTCAGCAACACCCGATTCCTCAACAGATACATTACCCAACTTATCACAACAATCTTTCAACTGCACCTGACACTCATTCAAGTCTTCATTCTTTTGTGTAGAATCTTCAATGTACTTTTTCACATTATCCATGAGTTGGATAAATGTCTCAATGAATTCCTGAATTTCCATTCCAGTATGTTTTTTGAAGGAAATTCCAGTCAAGTGTTGATCGTAATCTGCTGAATATTCCCCACTGATGAATGGCTGAAATTGTTTGTAGATTACTTGAAGAGCTGCACTGGAACCATCTTTTTGAACTTCTTCATTGGTAAGTTGCAGCTTTAAATGCTCTAAGTTCAACAGCAAGCTTCTTGTCAATGTAGGTAAGTCCTGGCGGAAAAGAGCACTACATGTTCGATCCCCAGCTATGGATAACAATTGTATGAGGTGCAGATGAAGTAGTTGATAGGGCTCAATGCTGCATTCCATTTGCATGGCATTCTGTAGCAGGCGCAATTCATTCTCATTGTACTCAGAACATGAAGATCTCACATCCTCGTTGTTTAATTCAAACATCTTTAATCATTCAGTGTAGCATCCATTATCATTATTATCCACAGCATCATACAATTTAAGCACTTCTGAAATCACTGGGTCAGTAGAGTAAGACATGATGTGGTAGAATGCACGGGATTTTACAAGTCTATGATTTAAACCGAGAAATAGAATCTTTCGCGGGATTTTACTAAAATCAAGACTAAACCGTTAAGCAATGACCAATGGAATGTGTTAAGACGACTAATGGATCGACACAATGATAGACAATTGTGTGTTAGGTCTTATGATTGTTTGTGGGATAAGCAGAGATGTTGTTTGGTTGTGATTCGGATTGGTTTATGCCCGTTTTTCCTGAGAAATTTAGGTCTAACAACTTAAAAACCTCAATAACTTCTGTTCGGAGCGGATTTAGACCTCGAAGATTGACCAATTTATTCGGCGTGCCATTCTCCTCGTTCTCACGGTCGTTTTGATGGGTAGAACGCTGAAAACGGAGTTACGGTTCAAAAGTTATGGCCGTTTGAAGTTTTGACGGGAAAAAATCAACCAAGTCGCTACGAATTCTTGAACCAAGTCGCTAACAACTAATTCGCTACACCACTAAGTCGCTAGAGTCCCAAGTCGCTAGACAAATGCAAGTCGCTAAGTAGTAACTCGCTAAGCCTCAAGTCGCTAGCAAAATTTTGGCAGCAATTCGCTACTCAAGTCGCTAAGGATGCAAGTCGCTAAAGAGCAACTCGCTACAGACCAAGTCGCTACCACCAAGTCGCTACCCGTAGTGGAGAGTCCACTACTTGTACTGTAAATCGCTAGATCTAACTAGCTAGGTCTAAAACTGTAACTCGCTACAAATTTGTAAAGCAAGTCGCTACGAAGAAAGTAGTCCGTGAGCTAAGTCGCTAGCAAGAAAAACCATATAAACATCACTTTTCAATCCAAAAACAACCCAACCAAGATGATTTAAGCTTACCAAATGAAAACCTAAACACTTGTGATGATTCTAAACATAAAAGTACTAACAAAATTCAAACTTTAACACAAGAAATCACTCAAATGATGCAAAAACCACTAAACTTTTTCAAACTCAAAAACCACCTAAAAACCACTAGAAATCCAAAGATGTGCAAGATATGATCTAACCATGGCTCTGATACCAATTGTAGGATATTAGTTTTCAAATACACATCAAACCATAACAACAAGGTGGCGTATAAGTGGAATTCTAGAGAGAGAAAGTTAGAGGTTTAGGGAACTTAGTGAGAGAAAGTGAAAGATATTATTATGAGCTCCAACTCTCTACCTTGGAAGGTAGAGAGTATTTATAGTCTTACATAAATCGCCACACATCGAGCTGTGGATCAGGCATACAGTGGGTAAAGACCCGTCCGTCCTCAACGGTGTTACTTAACTAAATACTACTTAACTTAAAATAACTACGACTACGAGCTTTCTAATGATTACATATACTTGAGGTGACCGACTCTTTAATACCGGGAATTTCTAATTCCTAACAACAAACATGAAGGTTATTACTCTGATACAATATCGTAAAAGGCTGTGTCTGTTCTACTTGCTAATGTTTCTCATTGAACAAATTGGCAAAAGGAATGTCGAGAAGTTTATCAACATGTGCAACAAACTTGGTTGCAGCATCATGGGGGCACGAAAATCTTGTTTGTTTGGCACAAATTTGGTCTGTGAGATCAATAAGAATTGGTTTTATAAGATGTTGGAAAAAAGACCTAATTAACTTATAGCTACTTTGAGATCAATAACAATTGATTTAATGAGATGCCGAAGAGTTGATAGGCAATAGAGTGTGCACATAATGTACGAAGTAGCGATAATGAACAATTTATTCACTTGCGCTTATTTCTACACAACCTTATGTGCGTATGTGAGTGACAGTTACCTACTAGTGAGTCATAATAAGAAACACTTCATTAATGTCCAAGAATAGTTGGAAATCACTTGATTAAAGTGTAACGTGCTGATTATTTTCTGAACAACGAATTTATTACTACGTAGATACTAGCAAGAAGCTAGAAAAGATTACAAATTATGGAGATTAAGATTTTGAATCCAAATAGCCCAACCGAGCTTGGATAAAACAGAAAATCCATGCATATTTCTCTATACGGCTCAATCGATGCACATTAACAACAAAGCTAGAATACACGATTGTCATGATATTAAAGTTGATTTTACTTCGACATTATACCCGAAAAAGATGAAGATTCAAATCAAGTTGAAGTGTTCATTTAAGTGGCAAATTTCAAGTAAATCTCTCAAGTATAAGGCTCATGTTCAAGTGATTCATGATTCAACTCAAGCCTTTCATAGAGATTCTTTTTAGAGAAAGTTCTCAAAGTAGATCAGTTGCTCAAGCACAATCTCTTTTTTAGAAATCTCAAAATAGCCCAGGGCGACCTGACATTTAGGCGACCCCTTATACGCATGACATGTATCCAATTTTTTTAATACACAAAGTACAAAAAGTACCGAGCAACTTGGGTTTTTTGGGCGACTTGTACTTTGGGCTATTTGTTTTTTGTCTTTTAGTAAGAAAAAGTGGGATACATGTCAAACATATAAGGTAGTCGCCTAATTACGAGGTCAATCTGAGCTATTTTGAGTTTTTATTTTATTATTTTTTTTTCATTAAAAAAAAAAAAAAAAAACAAATACACTTAGACACCCGGACTACTTTAGGAATTTTCTCTTTTCTTTATCCCTTTTTACTATATTAACTTTTGCCCAAAAAAAGAGTACTTGCTCGTCTACCCTTCATAATGTATCCACCTGCCTCCCAACTACCCAACTAGTTTTGTCATTCTTGCCTTTATGTAACCTACGACATCTATTTTCTAATTCAAAGTCCTAATTTATTTCACAAATTTAGCCAATATATGTTCATTTTTTCCCAAATATTCAAACATTATATTTTTCTCAAAACAACATAAAGGCATTAAAAATTGTGACACACTGAACCCCAAAACATTAATCCGTGAACAGGGACGGAACCAACGGATTTCCGCGGGTGCCCGGGAACCCATGAATTTTTTTAATGTAGTATTAATTTTTGAAAAAAAAACATCGATTTTTTCTAATTGCATTTTAAATTCACCCGGTTTATCGAAATGTGTTTCTAATATTATAGTTCAAAATTTTTTATGCACCCACCCGACCATGTTTGGCTCTGATTTCGTCGACCGAGAATCGACCAAACCAAATTTAAAACCTATAGTAACAATAACCGACTAACCTGTCATCTAAAGCTGAAATAACTCCAATGCCGAACTATTTAATCCCAACATTTTGCTCCGCTGATGGTCGTGAGGATCAAATAGACACAATTTCATTGAGCTGTGAATTGGTTACGAATAGGGGTTGGTGAAGAAGGTATTTCTCACATCTAAAAAAGAGCAAAGAAAAAATAATAATGAAAATAAAAATAAGAAGCAATTGTCGCCTTGCACCCTATAGCATGAGACGGTGTCGTTTGAACCAAAATCCATAATACATAAACAAACAAATGAAACAACGCCATCCTGACATGAAACAGCGTCGTTTGTATGATAAATGTATAATATGGTAATTAAACACTTACTGTAGTACTCTATTATTTATTTACTTAAAATTACAAACAAATTTCATACTTGATATCTTGATTCTTTTACCGTCCGGCTCCTAAAGTTAACATAATAATTTCACATCTTAACCTAAATGAAAAATTGTTTTTACATGTCTTTCATAATGTTACCCAACCACCCTCCTACATAGTACATACCCAAAGTTTATATCCATATTTTAATAAGCAATGTTAGAACCATATAAAGAATCCACAAAAAAAATTCATAAGTTAATTTGTCAGCGGATGATTGGTGTATTTTGTGTCAGTTTCTCTCTCCTCTCTCTGATTCAACCAATCACCTGCTAATACGTCAGCGTCTGTATTATTTTTATTAATTTTTTATGTGGTTCTAGCATTGCTCTATTTTAATTTCATTATATCCATTTTATTTATTTTTTTATTTTTTTTTATCATTATTTTTTTTAAACACAGACGAAGCTAAGAAACACTAAACAACATCACTCCTCGCAATAGAGGTAATTTCAACCGGAAAATTAGAATCCCACATGAAACTAACGGGTGAATTAAGAGCGACCAATTTGCAACCTGATGCGCCACCCGATTACACCTACGAGAAGTCCATAAAAGCTGGAATTTCATATGAGATATCCAATAGCGAATGTCCATAATAAGAGCTGAAAGCGCCCAAGGAGGAACATTTTATGATGTAGCAAGCGATATGGCAGATTCTGAGTCAGATTCAATTATCGCACTAGACCAGCCTTTGTTTGCAGCAAAAATACACGATAATCGAATGGCTTGAAGTTCAGCAGCAAGAGCTAAATCACATCGCCATTTATCCATACTTGGTCTTGCAGTCATGTAACATTGTAACCTCATTATATCCATATTTTAATTTCACATCTTATCATAATCAAAGATTTTTTCCTACGAGGATTTTAAGCTCATACAAATGATCAAATTGTTATTGGTGGATGGTAAAGTCTTTTTAACTTTGTTCAAAACCTTATGAATGCAAAAGATACGTTGTTTTTTTTTTTTTTTTTTTTTTTTTTTTTTTTTTGCGATTAATAACTTTGCAAGGACCATTTGGGTCACTGGTGTCATTTACTTTATCTATTGTACTATGTACTTGTTTTCTTGTTTCATGTTACAAATTTTTTCTTTTCAAAATTAGTATTTAAAGTAGTTGAAATCAAACATAAATCGTTAAATATGTTTGTAGCTTTTGTTGCTGCCGTTTTATAAACTACTCATTGGTAACTATGTTTATTGCAGTTTTCTTTTATCAAATCTCATGGACATGGTCTAATCATGAAGGTAGTATTTTATCATGGTGTTGGATCCTAAGTTTTTATGGATTCCTTCTTTCTTACCGGGGTTGACCCCAAAGCCATGATGTCTCAAAACGAGGAGGCCTTGAAGAAAGTCTTTTATATCCCTTTGTCTCAAACTTTCATGAACAAATCCATTCTATCTCTCCCTAGTTACGAACAAAAAATTGGGGCTACAGCCCAGTTGCGCCCTAAACTACCCGTATAATGGTAATATGAGGAAATGAGATTAGCTTAACTCAAGAAGGTTGCTAGAAAGTGGAGAATTAAGATTAAACAAAGTACACACAATAGCACGAATTCAAAAGGTTGGTGTCAAGACGAGAAAAAAAAATATACACAACATACAATAACAAAAAGTGACAAGTATGATGACTTTTTATGCTAATAATCTTTTTTTTTTTGTCTGATTTATAAATGAAATATCATTTGGTAGCTGAATTTTGAATACGATGCCATAACTTTGCAAGGACCATTTGGGTCACTGGTGTCATTTACTTTATCTATTGTACTATACTACTATGGAGTGAGGATCAAATGAGAAATAAAGTTGAAATGAGAAGAATGAGAAGAAACCTCAACCACACATTTCAGATGCACTTACAAAAGTATTTGCATCTCCTCTTAAAATTCTTTTTTTCATTTGAAATGTGTGGCTCATAATATTTCTCACTCTTCTCATTTGATTTTCTCTTCTCACTAGATCTCTTCTACTACTATGTAGTACTTGTTTTCTTGTTTCATGTTATAAAAATTCCTTTTTTCAAAGATTAGTATGTAAAGTAGTTGAAATCAAACATATATCATTAAATATGTTTATTTATAAACTACTCATTGATAAGTATGTTTATTGCAATCTTCTTTCATCAAATCTCATAGACATGGTCATATTATAAGAATAGTATTTTATCATGATGTCGGATCCCAAGTTTGTATGGATTCCTTCTTTCTTAGCGGGGTTGAACCCAAAGCCATAATGTCTCAAAACGAGGAGGCCATGAAGAAAGTCTTTTATATCCCTTTGTCTCAAACTTTCATGAAGAACTCCATTCTATCTCTCCCAAGTTACGAACAAAAAATTGAGGCTACGGCCCAGTTGCGCCCTAAACTACCCATATAATGATTATCTGAGGAAATGAGATTAGCTTAACTCAAGAAGGTCGCTAGAAAGTGGAGAATAAAGATTAAACAATACTAGAGGTCGAGTCTTTCTCTAGAGAAGGAAGACGATGCGATTAACAAAAACATTATTTGCATTTGGTATAAAATCTGATAGAAACCAAGTGAACCGGGTTGAACGTTATTATAGAATCTCTCAAGTAAATAATTACACATCCAAGTAATTCAGCCTAATCATAGTATAGATTTTTTGTGACTGATAATAAATAAATAAGTATGATTAGGTTTTATCAAAAGTTTGTCACTTTTTCAGTTTTTCTGGTAAGAATAAGTGATGTACATGAATTAAACATTAATAAGTAAAGGGAGTAAATGACGGTAAAAAAGTGTGGTGAAGATGTTAGCGACCTTACATTGACTCATTGCACGCTACATAAACACAAAAACCATTATTGTATTTCACTGTAATATAAAACAAGAAAGAAAATATAAACAAACAAATAAAAGAATATGCTAATTAAGAAAATATAAAGCCAAAAAAGCTAGTGTTGTTAGAGTATAACTACTGTATAAGTTACGCAGGGTTATAGGATTGATTGGTGTCGTATAATGTGAGTTCAGAGTTATAGATAGAAAATATTGAAGTAACAACATTTTTTTGCTGTAACACGATCCTATAACTCCCTCGACACCTTATGCTCTTATACAATTTTTAGGAGATAATTTAGATTGAATTAATTTTTTTTTTTTGGTGCAATAATGGGAAGTTTTTATATTTACATATGTTGCGGAGGTTCTTAAAAATTAATCTTTTTAGTACCATTTTTATAATTGTCAAATATATACAACTATAATTTTTATTTTATTATTTTTTTAATGTAGATGTCATTGATTACAAAATAAAAAATCCTAGTAAAACTTTTTTTATCTGGTTAAAAATAAATATTTTCAACCACATGATGTTACAAAATCAAACACTTAATGTAGTATTGACTCTTCCTAAAATTATATAAAAAAGGCTTATTAGCATAAAAAGTCATCATACTTGTCACTTTTGTCATTATATGTTGCGTACTTTTTCTTTTCTCAACTTTACACCAACCTTTTAAAATCGTGCTATTGTGTGTATTTTGTGACAATTTTACCCTTACCTTTTTCAAAATTTTAAGGGTAAAATGGTCATTTTCATGGCTGAAATAATCGCAAAGTACACACAATAGCACAAATTCAAAAGGTTGGTGTCAAGATAAGAAAAAAATAGTACGCAACATACAATGACAAAAAGTAGCAAATATGATGCCTTTTTATGCCAATAACCCTAAAAAATAATACAAATAAAAATAAAAATAAAAAATGTGAAACCATTACATCCTTCAACCAATTAAATATCATATTCGCCTACTCGACACTTCTTTGATTGGTTAAAACAAGAAAGATACAATTATTTTGAAACATTCAAAAAATAAAAAGGGAGGCAAGAAATTTGGATCGGGGAGACTACTATTTATTTACTTAATATAACAAACGAATTTCATACTCAAATATCTTGATTCTATTACCATCCGGTTCCCCCTAAGTTAATATAGTAATTTCAAATCTCACCCTAAGTAAATAAATGTTTTTACCTACCCTTAGCTAAGGCTTAAGGGTGGCAAATTTTGACACAACACAAAAATCTTTTTTTGGGTATAAGGGAGTAATCAACACAACACAAAAATCGAAACGAAGATAAACAAGTTTAAGTTGCGGATAAACAAGTTGTCAAAAACAAGTTAACCCGTATAACATGTTTAATAAATGGGTCATGTCTTGGTTTAATATTTTTAAACAAGTCAACTCATTAACCCATTTAGATATATAAACTTATAATAAATAAAAAGTTTGGCCAACAAAAACCCTTAGAGTTGTTGTTAACAACTAATTTTCGATAACTAAGCGTAGAATATTTACTTCGTCCAAATAAAATCATAAATAATCAACAACAATTTTCTTGATTTTTAAAAACACAAATACAATGCACCTTTTTCATTAATATTAGTCAAGTGAGAAGCTAACATCTTTGCCTTAATATTAGCAATTTTTTTGAAAAATTGTAGCATTTTCCGTGAATAAAAGAGGTAACTTTTTGTAAAGTAAAACTTTAATAACTTGAAAATTAGTGTCAAAAGTGAAAGAGGCAATGAGCTTTTTGAAGCCCAATATAAGAAAACTTAAAGCGGGAATTTAGTGCAAGAACTTTGAGCGGGAATATAGGGTTTATAAATCTTGTGGCAGCCATGTAACCACATGATATCCACTTTTCAATTCTATGATTCAACTTCTTTCACTATGTTATTGTTAATATTTGTTCATTTTAAGAAAAATATATAGCTGAAATAGCTGCTGACTTGAGTTGATATAATTTATATTAGTTTATTCTATTGTTTGGGTTTGATATGAATTTCTTGTTGGAGATGGATTTAGTGGTAGAAGTGTTGGAGACGGTTTAATTCTTTTTTTCAATCCTTTTATCTTCAGCGAATTAAAATCTCATGACTTGAAGAGTTTGGTCACGTGTATGGACTCTACATTGCGGCTTTTGGACTTGTAAAAGATTACTTTTACCGACTTTTCTTTACTTTGCAGGCATGCTAGTGAAATATTACACGAATGTAAAGGTCATCAATGTGAGGTAAGGACAGGCTCTTTCAGTAGAATTGAAAATAGGCGGGTAGGATCACGAGTTGAAATGGGTAATTTTTTGGTACATGCTGATATAGTTAACTTTTGGGTTTTGTTGACCAGCCATCAAAAATCGATTGCGGTTTTTATAACCTAAGGAGCTATGTCGTTGGGGGCTCCGAAGATGGCAAAGTTTTCTTTTGGAAGCCGGTGAATGCTCGGTTATCAACATCAGGACCCTTCATTGCTCACACATCAGTGTTAGAAGAGTTGGAGACGGTTTTGGTGGTTTGGGTTGGATGTTTTTCGGCCACGGTTTCTATGTTTAAATTATATATCGTATGCTGGTACAATGTCTTTATTTCGTTACCCTATCCTCGTGGTAGGGTGGAATGGACGTCGTGACTCTTACCAGCAATTCCATGACGATCTAGATGAAGTTTTTTCGTTGATAAGGAAATGCAATATTTATCCATTAGCCTCTCAATAGATACTCACTGAAAATACATTTCTAGATCCACTATTCGAATCCTATATTTTAGTTGTTTTAACTATCATTTTGTTGATATTTGTTCAATTATTGCAAAGTTTATTCTTGAACAGGTTAATTTTATTTTGCTGGGTTTGGTATGGTTTCTTGTGTGTGATAGAAGTCTTAGAGATGCATCTGGTGGTTCGGGTTTGATGTTTTTTACCCGTGATTTCGCTATTTAAGTTATACAAGGTTAGATGCCACTCCCGTGCGGCAAGTGCCTTTTGCGTTCTTGTACACTAAGAGTCTTGGTTAACTCTGGAGCTGTTAACAAGAGTATGAGTTGTTGACTTCAAAACTGTCCAAATAAAGACTTCATTTGCGAATCATTTTTTTTTATTTGTATTATTTTTTTATTTTAGTGATATATGTTTGAGTTTGTTACAGTATGATTTTAAGACTTGTTGCTTAGAATGCTTATGTTGTGGGTGCTCTTAGATTTCTGCAGCTTACATAAAGTGCATTAAGATATGTTTTGGAAACATTGAACTAGAAAATTTTGGAACACCTTTGAATGTAGCTTTGAACTTTGTTATTTTTCTTTGTTTTTTTATCCGGTTAAAATGGTACACTCGAGTTAGATAAGAACAAGAACTGGATTGGTGGTTAGATTGTAGCAAAAAGATCATCAGCTAAACATTAAAAAGTTACAGCTAACTGACAAACTTTCTTTAACATCGACTCAGACATAAATCAAACAATTACCACACTACCCATCAAACTTCGTTGGTTTTATCATCAAACTTCGTTTTTTTACCTCTAAAATTCATGTCATCCGTCAATTGTACATGTAATGTGACATGTCGCACGATTATACCGTT
The DNA here is from genome assembly GCA_019973895.1 of Chrysanthemum seticuspe. Classification (NCBI taxonomy): domain Eukaryota; kingdom Viridiplantae; phylum Streptophyta; class Magnoliopsida; order Asterales; family Asteraceae; genus Chrysanthemum; species Chrysanthemum seticuspe. The sequence goes on along the minus strand of BPTQ01000009.1, from coordinate 28,648,442 downwards.
ATGCTCCACGTCATTTCCGGCCACTTACACAGCCACACAAGAAAGATAAATATGCTTAAATACAAATTACAAAACTAACAAATCTATCATTATTAAAACCCTCTTCTTAAAGAACAAAACTTTTATATTGTAACATGAGTTCACAAACCCCCACATACATTTGAAGATCTTGATCTTCGTTAAGAACATGGTGATGTTCTTCATGTTCCTCAACCATTCATCATTTAAACCATACACCGGGTGTCAAATGGGTTGTCCCGACCCGACCCGAACTTGACCTGAACCCGAGAAGGCCTTATAGGGTTGGGTTGATTGGGGTCCAACTAGCTTATCGGGTTTATCGAGTCAACCCGATAAACCCGATAGCCTTCTAGGGTCGGGTTGACCCGATAAACCCGATATTCTATAATGTCCCATTAACAAATCTATAATTTTTGAATGAATGCCACTTTATTATAGTCCATTGGTCACGATTCTTGAACAAATATATAAATTGGATCTTTGAACTTTGTTCTAGTTAGCATCAGTAGCTTAGTTGCTTTCTATATATTATAAGCTGGTGCTACAAGAGGGAAAATAACGACATAACTACTGACCCAAAAATTTCAGGCCAAATGGCTACTTAATATACTTTGAACTGCTCGTTTATTCGCGTTATATATTAGGCTTTGGGAAATAAGATGTTGCGTTGGTTTTCTTTTTAAATAAATCTCATGTTTAGTGATATTTTTAGAAAAGAAGCAAATTGTGGGATGAGATTAGCATGTAACCCGATAGACCCAACCCGACAATCCGCAACCCGACCCGATTGACATTACACCACTATATTTGATCAACTAAATCTTGCGGTGGTGGTGGAGTTAGGTGGCCAGTGTAAAGAATGGAATGTATAAACACAGATAACCAAAATAACTCTTTGATTGATAATAGGAAAATAGCTCAAAACCTATTACATGCTTATACACTGCTTTGTATGTGTTTGTGATGATTAACTCACTGCTAAACACCCTCTATTTATAACCAGTAGAACAGCAACTTCTGGTCTAGTGGTATAAGTTAGGTATTAGGTATATTGGAGCACTAAGTCTTGATAATGGGTCACTAATACTCCCACATGGATTATGATGACATAGATAATGACAGCCATCTAGAAGGCTGTAAATAACTCCCATCTAGAAGCTGTAACTTAGAATTCCAACACAGTGGAGGTGGTGGGATGTGGAGATGGTGGTGGTTGGTGGTTAGAGAAGGTAGAGGTACAGTGTGGTGACGACAAAGGGAGGTGGTGGTGGGCTGGGCGGCCAAGGGAGGTGGCAGGGTGTAAAGATTCCAGTAATAATATTTTATCGAACAAAATACATTAACACCCATTTCTAATACGCTTAGGATGGCTTCTATCCCATTTGGCCCATTTCATCTTTTTGCTAAATCCTTTTAGCTTACCAATTTTGGATCAGACATAATCAAAATCAATCCATTTAAAAGTAAACTCTAGCATGACTTCTATACTAACCTTTTCATAAGTTGTCCAATTTATTGGATACGAAAACAGTGTTGGAAATAAGCCTTCCTCACCCTCGATCACACCACAAGAAACACACAACTGAACACAACATAAATATATCGACTCTCATGTGCTCACAGCCTGCAATTTTTCGGTTGAATAATCTATAGGAACCAAAGGTTGCATCTTTTTATCCTTTTGTGCATCCTCATCTTCGTCTTCGTGGAATAGAAAAGGGACTGTAGTTCTTTTTCCTGAGCCCACGAGACCAAATCCTAACCTTTTTTTTTCCAACAGTGTTGTTTTGCCCTGTCTGTGAAGCAGTCACAGTTACCTGTTATGTGGAACCCAGGTGGTGGTTAATGAGTATAGATGCATACACAAGCCAAATTAAACATGATAATATCAGTAGACGCAAATATCCGGTCCTAAAAGTTTTGTTCACTAAGCTTATTTCATGTGCCTCGTAATTAAGACTAAATCAACGCTACAGTCTTCACACCACACTTAGATTCAAACGTAATATATAGCTTACATTGGCCTGTAGTACACCCCAGCAGTTGCTTTTGAAGCATGATATCTTATCGTAAGGGTTCATGTTTGTTCACTTTAGCAATCCATGATACATTAACATCATCAAGTATGTTGCAATTCTATGTCGTATATAACACAGCGCAGGGAAATGGCCACCCATGGTGTTAGTGGCAATTTTATTAATAACTGGGACTTAAAACCATTGCCAAATACAAGTAAAGCATGAAATTACAATACTAAGCAGATGAAAACAACACAGAAAAAATATATACAACTATGCACGTGCAACCCTTCGCCATTTTGCCATGAACACCATCACCTTAACATACACCCAATCTTTCAAGCTATCTTGACACTGAAAAAAAGCATGTCTCACACGGCGGTTAAGAAGTAAAGTGCCAACAACCATCCAAAACCCAGTAGGAAAACCAGCTGCCCCTCCAATATAAAACCATCTCTTAAGTTCATCTATGGCTTCATCATCACTCTTACTTTTACCAACTACAGGTGTAACTTCAAGTTCTTTATCTCCGGGACAAGATTTGTTCAGTGGAGGTCCACATAGTCCTGCATTTCCAATGTACCTTGATGGTTCAAAGGACTGGAGTTGAGTGCTCGATGGAATCCTCCCGGACAATTTGTTATGCGACACATCAAGATAATTTAAAAAATTCATCTTAGACATGCTTGATGGCAACCCTCCTGAGAAACTGTTTTTGGATAAATCCAAAATTTGAAGTTCTTTCATTTCACCAATGTCTTTTGGAATCTCTCCAAGTAGAGCGTTGCGTGACAAGTTCAGTAATACTAATCCCTGCAGGTTGGTAATCTCATATGGGATTTGTCCTGTGAGACTGTTGCTTGATAAATCAATTGTCTTCACTAATCTCAGATTTCTACCAAACTCATTTACCTTTCCTTGCCATTCAATCAACAGATGGTCAATATAGCTCTCTGGAGGCACAAGAAACTTATTCGGCGAAGTAGAATTACTACTATGTAGATTTCGTTCCGTAAACAATCCTTTTTGAACCATCGAAGTAAGATTTTGCACACATGATGGGATTGTTCCATGGAGATTGTTAAATGACAAGTCTAAGATTTGAAGACTTACTAATTGGCATATTTCTGAAGGGATGGCTCCAGAAAGGTTGTTTGATTTTAGGCTAAGAGCGTACAACCTAGACAAGTTTTTACCAATCCAAACAGGAATATTACCATATAATTTGTTGGCCCCCAAGTCCAAAAGGCTCAACTTGGTGCAATTCTTCAAAGACAATGGCAATTCTCCAGAGAAGCTGTTGTTGTATAAACTTAACGTCTCGAGTTGACCCAAACATCCCACAAAGGGAGGAATATATCCTGATAGCATGTTGTGGCGTAAATTAAGAACTTTTAGATACGTCAAATTCTTCAAGCAGTCCGGAAGTTGCCCAGTCAATGAGTTACGTGAGAGATCAAGAAATCCAAAGTTTTCATAGATTTGGCACAAGAAAGAGATTCCTCCTTGGAATTTGTTTCTGGACAGATCTAAAAAATTTATACCTGCCGAAAAAGTAGGTATTGGACCATAAAAGCTGTTGGAACTCAAATCTACTTTTTCAAGGTCAGGACTTGATAATGATTCTTGTGATAATGTCCCACTTATGTTGTTGAAAGAGAGATCCAAATAACTCAATTGAGAAGGGCGCCATTCGTGCCAGAACTCTGTAGGAATTGTGTCGGAAATGCTATTGTTGGAAAGATCAAGATGCAAAAGTTTTTTCATTTTTTGTATCGATTTGGGGAAACGAGGTCCTAGCTTGTTAGAGCTGAAATTAATATACTCTACACTCATAGAAAGGTTTGACACGTCATCATTAAAAAAAGCTCCTTCCAGTGAGTTGTCTGAAAGATTTACAGACAAAAGATTTGATTTTCCAATGTTTTCAGAGATAACACCTCTAAGAGAATTGGAAGACAGGTTCAGTTGTTTAAGTGTGGGTAGTTGCCACACTTTCTCACCTATTGTTCCATTTAACTGATTGGAATCTAGGTACAAGACAGTTAAGGATGAAAATTTCTGAATCTCATCAGACAATGACCCTGTTAATTGGTTATTTGAAGCATCCAATATATATAACATATTTGGGGATGTGCATCGAGACAGGTTGTTCAGAAAATCTCCCAAGCCTATTGCCAAGTAATGGGCACAACCAGCGATAACTTGATGAGTTGAGATTGTTGTTATTGAGATAAAGGCTATCAATAGATGAAGAAGAGTTGACAACTGAAGAATATGGATGCATGACTTTTGAAAGGTCACATTCAACTAATCTTAAATAAGATAGGTTTTGGAGACCTATAATTGCATTTACCCAGTTATTTGCTTTGGCCAGAGAAGTTCCATCCATATAAAGGTAACTTAAAGAAGATAGAGAAGACAACCAATCTAAGTTTTCAATTGTACAACTATCGAGGTATCTTAGTGAAAGACTTTGCAAATTGGTGACGTTTCCAAATTCTGGAGGAATGGTTCCAGAGAAAGAGTTGTCTGAAAGGTCAAGGTTTGTTAATTTGGTCAATGAACCAATGGATCTTGGAATGATTCCACTGAAATTATTATTACTAAGGTAAAGATATGTTAGTTTGGTCAAGGAACCAATGGACTCGGGAATGGTTCCACTAAAATTATTCTCACCTAGGTAAAGCTCTGTTAAATTTGTCAAATAACCAATGGACAAGGGAATGGTTCCAACCAACTGATTCCCGTAAAGGTCAAGAATAGTTAAAGCGGTCAAGGAACCAATGGACTTGGGAAAGGTGCCAGTAAACTGATTAAAAGAAAGGTCAAGAGAAATTAACTGGGTCATGTTACCAATGAACGCGGGAATGGTTCCATGAAAAGAACAGTCGGACAGAAGTAAATGATTCAAGTATGTTAAGTTAAGCAATGCAGGGCTAATCTCACCTCCAACATAACCTAGGTCAAGCATTGTGACGTGACATGTTTGGTTGTCGCAACTGACTCCACTCCATTTACAACAATCTTCATCTTCTTCGGGTCTCCATGTTGAGAGAAGGTCATTGGGGTCTAGAAGGCGAGCTTTGAAACCAAGAAGAGCTTCTCTCTCATTATCGATGCACGTATTAGTAGCCCCTCCTGCTGCTACAACCAGTTTGTGGCCATGGGAAGTGGCTTCCGTGGTATTAAACCATAGTAGAACAAGTGACACAATAAACAAAACATGAGTTTGCATAAAGTAAAAGAAAATATTTTCTCTCATAATGTATATATGTTGTAAATAAGCTGGACGAATTTCTTTTGTGAAAGGCTGAAAAGTATTTGTATTGATGTTATTTTATCTGATATATCAACATAAACACCTCCATGCAGCTTTATATATACTTACAAAAAGAATAATTGAACGAGAACGGATATATATTTGTGTGGTGCAGATATTCATGGAAAAAAATTAAATTCCCAAACTATACGTCTAAAGACTCTAAAGTCTTTGCAATTTGTACTTATTGCATGTTCATCCAACGTGATATCTTTGGTCCTCCAATTGTTATGTGATATATATTTGTGTGGTGTAGATATTCATGGGAAAAAAAATTGAAGTCCCAAACTATACGTCTAAAGACTCTAAAGTAAATGCAATTTGTACTTATTGCATGTTCATCCAACGTAATATCTTTGGTCCTCCAATTGTTATGTGATATACATTTGTGTGGTGCATATATTCATAGGGAAAAATAGAAGTCCCAAACTATACGTCTCTTTGCAATTTGTACTTATTGCATGTGCATCCAACATGTGATATCTTTTGGTCCTCGAATAGTTATGTGACATAAATATGAATATAAGAGAGCTAGCTGCAATACAATGTTATAAGTGTGTTATACACATCGTTACATCAAATTTAATTCTATAACATTCCTATAACACACAACCAAAAAGACACTTTCTCTAATAATTCCTATAACACACAACTAAAAGCTTCACTCACTCCACTTTTACATTCAAAAAAGAAGGGAAAACCCCGATAACTTCCGTTCTATACATGGTGATGGTGCTATAACGCAAGGGGACCCATAGAGCTAAAACGCACATGGCGCCGCTATGGGAAACAAAAAAGCTATAACGCGGGATGCTATAACCAATGCAACGTGCTCTCTAAAAACTAGCCAAATAAATGGACCCAAATAAAGTAACCCATTCATAAGGTAACAAGCTAGATAACGTGATATAAAGGACAACTTATAAAACATAAAGTTTCGAGAATGATATATTGATCCATCTACAAATTAACTCTGTTGGAAAATTTAGTGCACTTGCGGGATTAGTTCACACCTTGTAATGGGTTAGGAGGTACGGAGTGTACACCCATAAGGTCCATGAACACCCTGACTCTAATAGTGGTTTGTATTGGTAGTGCTAGTGGAAGGTACTGATTGTGGTTTCCACTGATATGCAGTGTTTCCACTGAAGCAGTGTTTCCACTGATGATAGTACTGAAATTAACTTGTAACAGGCTTTGACCTATTCAAGTGGCAGTTACAACTGCATAATGACCACGTTTAATTGGTCATGTAACCACTAATGGCTATAATAAGGATAATATTGAGGCTATTAATGGGCCGATTAATACTCATAATTCCATTTGACTAGCTAAGAGTGATCTCCTATAGATAGGGGATATGATTATGCATGAGAGATACACAGAAAACAAAAACACTTATAAGCGCAAGGGTTATTGAATTGTGCCTAATTCTATAAATACATTTGGTCTTATCCCAAGTAGATATTCGTGTAACCCAGGCATTAGGATCGAATAGTTTACTTTGGAAAGTGATCACACGATTCCAAGTGATATCCGGTAACCACCTAGTGGTATTTGTTTCTGCTGACTCGGTATCTGTTTCTGCTGACATTGATTATCTAACCCTGTTCTGGGCGAATACACACCAACAAACTCAACAAATTCTAAAATTTTCGACTATGTTGATTCAGTAAACTTTAAAGAATAATTTAATTACTACGTACACATGTAGGAGTCTCGATAAAAATGGCCAAAAAAGCTTAAGTAAATTCAAAATAAATTCCCACTAATATACAAATTACTAATTTACTAACACGTGAACATCTCAGGATAAAAAGGTAAACAATTTAACTAATCGAAAATATACCAAAAAAAGACTGTTAATCAATCTAGTAGGCGGAGATTCATGAGTAAAATATACATGTTTTGGCGAAGTTGTATAATGATATAATTATAAGGCAACAAAAAGGTACTATTAGGAATTGAACTTATATTTTATAATGAATAAAGGATGTTAATGACGTTAATTGAAATAATATCGAAACGATGAGTTGAAGAAAATTGTAGCGCGTATTTGCTGACGCATAGTTGTTTATATTTTCGTGGTGAGAGTTGTTATAAATTTTAGGATTTTTTAGGTCATATTAATTGATACCTTCTAATAAGTATAGTTGTTAATAAGTACTAGCACATTACCAGTGTAAAGCAGCCGGGACAAGTAATACCTTTAGCTAGGGCTAATCTTTTTGTCTTTTTGTGATTGATGATAATTTGTGTGGTCGTAGGCTTGCGGTGAGGTGAGAGATTGTGAAGAAGTTAAAATGTCATATTATTATGTGTAAAGTATAAGGAATTGAAGTTAAAGCTCCCAAATTAATGTTAGGATACTCGTAACTCCTAAAAACTTGTATTTATTAAACATCCTTTTCTATTTCGTGATATTTATTGATGAGTTTGGAAATCTCTTTTTTTATTTTTTATTTTATTTTTTTATTTTTTTAAAATTATACAATCTTTAAAGTTCGACTAATTGCTACTAAAAAAGTCTCGAAATTTGAAAAAGCCATGGCTTAACTAATTGCTACTACAAATTTTCAATATTTGAAAAAGCCATAGAAATTAAGTGATGATGCTATATATGTTCAACAATTTAAAATGAATGGTCCTAAATTGATTTCCTATCTTTTTGTTTTTTTTTTCAAAAGTATGCAAAATAACTTTGTCCAATTTTGTGGAAAATATGATGAAGACCGAATTTAAAGGTCTCAAAATAGACATTAGGAAACTCTTACGAACTTGTATTTATTAGACATCATTTTCTATCACGTGATATTTTTTTTTGAGATAGGAAATTTCTTGTTGCTTTGAACTAGCTTTTAAAATTGTGCATATGCTGGATTGTTAAATAAAATTATGTAAAATCTTTAAAATTTTATAGTTTTAATAGCCATGCATGGTCCGGTTTTTTGCATAAACTTTTTATTATTTATTTATATCGATTAATATTTTATACAGATTTTTGTTGAATGTAGAATTTGACTTTGTCTAACTGACGTGATGTTAAAGTTGATGTTATTTAAATTTAACTATCGATATCATGTTCTAAGCATTATGCGCGTTTAATAGCAAGTAATGACCCTTGAAAGACTATGTGGCATATTTAAAGGTACAATATCATATATTCATTTTTCACATCTAGTAACTAGAGAGTTCAAGCCTGGATTTTTATATTCATGCTAAAATAATTGTAGTCATATTTAACTGTAAACCCGTTTACACACGGGTTAAACTTCTAAAGAGGACATGAGTCATTATTGAATGCAATAATAACAATAACAATAATAATAATAAACTTTCCTGGATATCCTTACACAATTTCATAAAAAGTAACAACATTAGTCATTCGTATATATCTACAATCTCGTGTATTTATTTAAATATTACAATAATTCGTGTTTTCATTTTCATATTTATAATTTCATGCATATACATTAATTTAATAAATATCATGAGATGGTGGGGAGCAAAATACTTGATGAAAGATGCTTGAGGCAGAATCGAACTCACATCATCCATGTAATAAAACATGGATCAAGTGCCATACTTGCGTATGAACTGTATCTTTGCAAACTACGCCTCAGCACTAGTCCATTAAACGTGTCTTGGCAAATCCCTACAGATACTTATCGCATCTTCAAATCAACAAAAGCATGCACATACACGCTAAAAACATGCAACTCGTTCCATAACAAGCTAATTATCTCATTAAGCTTACTATAATCTACCACTTAGAAGTTAATGCATATTCGCACTACCATGTGGGAATAGGCAATTACTTCCAAGCAACCCCGAGTAAGTAGCATTCATACCAGTAAGTTATGAACAAATACAGAATCAGAGACAAAACTTCGCTTGATTAAAAAGGTGAAACTTGGGACTACAGGATGAGCGAAATAGAACAAATTATTCAGAAGACAATGTTGGCGATATGTCAGCTAAATTGATCTTTAGATTTGACTTTTTATCAAAGTTTTCTAAAAAATGTTACGGAAAAGAAATGTACTAATGCTATAACAGAAGACGATAATACCACAATGATAGCAACAAAGGAGAGCGTTTAAGCCATGGCTCTTCCTGCAAGACCAGTCTCCACTTTCTTCACTTCAAAAATGAGCATTCTCCACATCTTTAACACAAACATTTCAGCTTCATCGTCCAAAATAGATTGAAGCCGCTCCAACATCTCATTTGCCGTCACGTGTTCTTGAGTGCTTGACACAATATAATCTACTAATGTTGTCTCCTCCTCACCCAAAAACTCGGTTATTTTCTTGGAGATCCATGGTCTCATCCGTTCATGCAATCCATTCTGTATAATGTCATGAAATAATGTTATACTGAAAACAAAAAAAGACATTAACCAATACTTACAAATCTAATGTCATGAAATAATGTTATACTGAAAACAAAAAAAGACACTAACCAATACTTACAAATCATACTGATCTAATATATGGACACTACCTAAGGTCATTGAATATTCCCATATGAAATCCTTACCTTGTTATAAACATATCTGATCCTTATGAAACAATCGTTTTGCAATGTCAGACACATATCTCAACAAGAAAGAACTCTAGGCAAAATACAGGGGAGGGAGTCGTACCTAGTTGGCTAGTTTTTGCTTCTTTCTTTTATCGGGAGAAAAATAGTTCACATCTATATGACCTTATTCAAAATAAAACGCCTAGTGGCTAATACTCGTGTAAGTATCCAATCTAATCAAAAGATGCCATATTTAACTAAAAGTATTTAGCGGTTAAACTATCTCCCCCTAAGCAAAAAAGGACAAGTTTAAGAATACCAAAAATTCTCACTAATCATAATACTTATGTAATAGAACCATAGAACTCTGTGTTTGTGTCTAAATGCGTACAGCTAGGTTCGCCGTTTTACAAAATATTCAACATTCAATTATAATACATAGAAAAAGACTTAGGAATTAAGCAAGCAAGAGTGGAAAATGGGCGAGTAGGAATTTGGAAACAAGTCAAACAGGTAGCTTTTTTGTGTGTGTTAGATCAAGTAGGGGACCCACTAACAAAATAATTCAACTTCAATTTACAGAGATTTAAAAGGTTTTTATGCATTTTAATAAGCTTAGGATGGCTTCTATCCCATTTGACCCATTTCATCTTTTTGCTCAATCCTTTCAGCTTACCAATTTGGGATCAGACATAATCAAATCAATCGATTTATAAGTAAACTACAAAGCAAGAATTCTATACTAACTAACTAACCTTGTCATAAGTTGCCCAATTTATTGGATACGAAAAGAGCTCGTCCTTGGTTTTTGGAATGGTGTCAATTAATTGTTTTGCATCCAAAAGCTTCTTATTATCTGGTGTCTTCACATTCTCTTTCTCTCTCGTTTCATCTCTGGATCGGTTAGTCTCCTCCCGGTCCCTATCTCGATGGCTTGATTTATCATGGGACCTTCTACTGCGTTCCCTTTCTGAATCAGGTCTCTCTTCTTTTGTATTTGCATGTCCAATTCGTTTTGCAAATTCAGCAGCTGCAGCCAGATTAGAAGATGGTGCAAGCGGAGTAGTTTCTCTCACAGCCTGCAATTCTTCGGTTGAATAATCTATAGGAACCAAAGGTCGCATCTTTTTATCCTTCTGTGCATCCTCATCTTCCTCTTCGTGGAATAGAGAAGGGACTGTAGTTCTTTTTCCCGAACCCACAAGACCAAATCCTAACTTTTTGGTTCCAACGGTATTGTTTTGTCCTGTCTGTGAAGCAGTCGAAGACTCCATGACTGAGTCATCACCAGTCCCATTTTGTGTGCTCCTGTTACCTGTTATACGGAACCCCAGTGGTGGTTAATAATACAAATGAACAAACAAGCCCAAACATGAGACTATCCCTAGGACCGATTAAGCCCGAATATTTGGTCCTAAAGTCCATTCACTTATGCACAGAACATAAAACTGTTTTTCCATGTGATATTTCTTATGAAAGGCAAAAACTCACACACATATTATGCATCAACCCACCTTTTGGTTGATGGGCCAATCAAATACCAGAAGCCTTTGGTGTTTTCCATATGATATTAAACATAGTTTTCTGATATTTGTACATATACAACGTAAACGTGTATATTTTAATGCTTTAAAAGAATGATCCAAGGTGTTTTTCGAAAACAGGGTATTTACATTCTTCAAAGGATTAGAAATGTTAAATGCTCATTTTTCAATAATTTAGTAAATCTTGTTTTAACTTAATTATTAATTGCGAGTATAATTTATAACCCAATATTTAATAACATGTGATATGTCATACATAAAGAGAAACGTAAAGAGAAAAATCTAGTTGAATTGAAAAACTTACCGTTTTCGTCTGCATCTGCCATTTCAATATCAGTGGTCGGGTGGTCAGAAGCCTTATTTCTGATTTCCGCCAAGCTTCCATCAATTAACATAGCACTGTCAGTTCCATTAGTTGTAGTACTAGATAAAAGCTCCAATGCATGTTTTTGTTGTTCTTTCTGTTGCTCCTTTTCCTCTTCGGCTTTCTTCTTCACCTCAGCAATCTCTTCTTCCTCTTTAATCTTGTCTTCTATATCTTCTTCCTTTTCCCTTAACCTTCGTTTTCTTTCTTCTCTTTCCTCCCCACTACTTCTATATTTTCTCTTTTTGCTATAGCCATCATCATTCTCTTGTTCTAATATCTCATATTTCCTGTCCTGTTCTCTATCCTTTTCCCTTTCCCTCTCTTGTTTGCGGGCACGCTCTTTTTCCTTTTCCCGATTTTCCCACTCCTTTAGACGACCCCGATATCGCCGTTCATCTTCACGTATTTTGTATTCTCGTTCCCTTTCTCTCTTAGCTCGGTCTTGCTCCCTTTCTCTTTCGTACCTTTCCAATTCGCGTTCCTTTTCACGTTTTAGGTCTCGCTCTGGATCCCTGCTCCGCCTAGCGTTTTTTCGTTCAGGTGAGCTTGTTTCGGGTCTCTCGCTTTCGCTAGAAAGCTTGCTTTTGCTGGTCGTCTCTTCGTCGTTTTTATCTTCTGCTGCATATGTAAATGATAGGGTCAGGCATTATAGCATGATAGAGCTTCCAACATCAAATAAAGAAGACAAACATGTACCTACACCTTCGAGTTCACATATTACAAGTTCTTACTAAGAGGGTGTAAATTTTAAGCTATACTATGTAACTGTGAACAATCCGGAGCACATACCCAGATGTAATAAAAACGGGTAGTAGATGAACTTGAAATAGCATTTACATGTACTTATACTGTTTGAAGTTGAAAAATATCATATATTCAGTAATGAACTTTGCTAATTTCAGGATTTATACCCAAATGACCAAAAAAGCCGTCTTTGTAAAAAAATACATGTCTTGTGAAATTCGAAAGTTTTGGTATTTATATAACGAAAATTACCCTTTCATAATGCGAACAGTATGAAATTGGTCATCTAACACCTAATTGTTTGATAATCGCTTTGAAACACAAATCTAAACACCCCCTAAATATATGGACTCCAAAGTTTATACTAACCATTTTTTGCCATGTCAGCATCTTAATCGCCATCTCTCGACTTCTTTGGAAGTTCAGAGGTTATATTAACAGCAATAACAGGAGCTTGTGGGGGTGGAGGTGGAGGTGGTAGAGGTTTATTCTTTATCCTTTCTTCTATCATTCCTATAAGCTTTTCACTAGCTTCTTTGTCAGCTTCCTTATCTTCATCAGTCACAAGACCGAAAGTAGCATAGTCAATATTATCTTTATTTTCTTCATTGTTATCATCCTCCTTTTTAACATCCTTTGATTCCTCCACGGAAGGCTTAAGAGGTTCTTTCTTGTCTTCCTCTTTACCAGCACCTTCAGCATCTGCTGCTTTCTGATTCTGCAAGTTCTCTTTTTTCTTCTCAATATATCGCTTAAGATACTCCTTGGTTGCTTTATCAAAATTTAACTACATATACAAATCAAGGGTTAATATTTATAAAAAATTAATTGGTTTAAGAATTATAGAAAACATGTAAACATGGGCAAATGCAAACACAGATAAAAAATGATCAGGGAAAAGTGAGAACGGGATGAACTTTATTGCTATGAACAGAGCATGCAATAGGGAATTTTCGAATTTTCACCCACACGCTTATGAGTGTGTCAGATCATAAAAAATAATCTAGTTTTATAATCAAAGTCGACACACATACTTTTGTTAGAAGGTATAATTTTACGGCAGATTATGTTACCTGCTTTGACCAGCTACCGAATTTGCACGTTTTGGCTACTTACGCATTATATATTTAAACAAAGACAACGACTTGTACATAAAATATAGAAACATTGCAGCTTATATGTTAAGAAACTGACCACCCTTTTCACCAAGGCAAAATGAACAACAAATGCAAGTATAAGCTTCCGGACATAGATAAATATGTAACATCCATGAGGTATAAGTTTCTTAATATGACACAGAAAATAAGAGAAAATATATTAAGGATGAAGAATAGAAAAAGATCCAACCATACCATAAGCTCTTGACCATCAATACTCAATTTACTCAGCAGTCGTAAAGCACGTAATACTCCTTCCACGGATTCAAATTCACAAAACCCAAAGCCCTTCAACGCTCCTGTAGTGGGATCTGGTACACGTTTCCAACTTTTAACAGGCCCACATAGTTTCGATAGACATTTAAAACTGTAAGCCCATGCAAACTAAAATGTGTTTCCAAAACAGCAAACAGCACAGGTGGTAACAAACTTACCTGCAAAAGGGAGAGCATGAAATCATTGTCCACCGTTGATGCTATCTTGCCAACATAAATTGTGGTCATTGGCTTTTCAACAGGAGCTATGTTTAGATTGATAGGTGGCCTAATAATAGTAGGAATCACTGGACCCCGCATAGGCATGATTGGAGGGCGTTGTAAAGCTGGAATAACTCCCCCTGGTTTAAGTGGTCGTTGAGGATATCCAGGTCGAATCATTTGTGGGTATGGAGAGGGATAACGAATAAGCCCTGCATAAAAAAGACAAAAATACTAGGCCAACTTGTTAGAGCGAGTTCAAAAATGAATACAGGTCGTAATAGTCTTCCATTCAACACTTTAAGCATATACAGATCATGTTAATTAGCAAACTTTAATCAATGGTGTTTACCAAAATATTACAAGCAATTAGAGATGGCAGATAGGCACACCAGCTGAATTAATAACATAAATTGAAATAAGGACAATAATACTGGAATTCATAGATCATGGATGTACAAAGCAGCTTACCTCATGCATCCTGAAAAGTAGTGGTCTCGGAAAAATATTTCATGCACCAATCGTGAACAACTGGATTTAGAAACAAGAGACTTCCAACGTCTCATAAACGCCAATACAAATGATGACATGACATTCTAATTTGTTTACCAAAGTTTTATATTGTGAACTATTATGGAGCCATATGCCCAAAAGTGATAACATGTGCAAGGAATAGAAACCAAATAGTGTAGTTGAAAGGATTATGATACCTTGGCATGTAAAGGGCAAGAAGCACTCAGTTGCAAGCATGTTCTGCTGACGACAAATCACGATTCGAGAACCCATTAAAGGGAAAGTATACTACAAATAAAAGCCTACTAACAATGAACATGGCAGTCGCAAATTGTTTAGCATGAAAATAAACTGGACTTTCGTGACCTTTAATTACTAGAATTCGAGGGGTCCTTTTGGATCATTACAAGCATATTTGTTTTCCACTAAGGGTATGTTTGGTTGGACGGAATGAAGCAGTAACGGAATGGAATGGAATGCACATAGTTTTAAAATGAAGAAAGTAATTGAGCAACTTATTCCATTCAATAATAATGTTTAGTTTAGGTTTTGATACATTGCAAATGGAATGAAACAAATATAGGAAATGACTTAAATCTAGTCTCTTTAAAGACTCTGTAACAAAATCAATTGAAGATCGCATAACTCACAACCATATATTACTCTCCAAATTTCTTTCAGAAAAGGTTTCCTCTATAGTCATGAAAGTTGAGAGTATGCGTGTTTCAAATAAAAGAATAGTAAAGATAAATTAAAAAACTTCTCTTGCTCAATGAAGAAAAACAATACTCCTTTCGTTTTTTTAATTCCAAGTATTTTTATCCTTTGATTATGCAAAATCAGTTCACGAGACAAGTTGATATGGAAAATACTATGAAAGCGTGTGAAAGAGCAAATAAGCAATCCCTTAAGACGGTTTTCTTAATTTGATTCAAGTTGGAGGCCTTTATGCAAGTTTTTTTTCATTCCAGGATGGAATAGTAAAAAACAGGGTACTGCCTATAATGAATCAAAAGGGCATTTTTTGATGGAATCACATTCCTCATGTACAAGCTCATTCCATAACAGTAAACAAACATGTTTTTTTTTTTCATTTCGTTATAATGGTGGTTATCATTCCTACGTTCATTACTTTATACCAAACACTACCTAAAATTATGTGTAAAATTAAAATGAACAAAGCCAGGCAAAATATTTTCATACCAAAATTCCGTGCGTGTAATGGTCTCTAAGCAATATGAACAAGATAACGAGATCCTTCCAAAGTTTTTTCACCACGACAAAACTGTACGAGAAAACATCTTGTCATCGCTACTCCCTAAACTTTTGTGACATTATATTACTAGAATTCAAGGGGTCCTTTTGGTTTAACACATTTTTTTCTTCTTCTATTTCTCAACGAAAATGAATAAAGCAAAAAGGGTCTATAAGAAACTGTTGTATGGGCATGAGATCCATCTAAACTTTTTCTCCACGACATTAAAAACACAAAATTTTCCATTAAAGTTCTTCTATGTAAACTAAAACTAACAAAACTAGACAGAAAAACGTTCGCATACCAAAAAAGTTGTAGAAACTACGATACAAACAAGATCACGATTCACGAGATCCTTCCAAAGTTTCTCACCACAACATCAATCAATTTTTCCACTGTATTACGCAAAAACATCTTGTCATCAGTACTCCCTAAACCTACACTAACACTATAGGGGTGTTTGTTTAAGCTTGTATACGTGGGTTTATGAGCTTATTTGATTTCGGCTTATATTTCATAAGCTCCAAATTTTTCGGCTTATTTTGAGATCCATCGGCTTATATAAGTTAGTTATATAAGCCCACAAGCCTCAAAATAAGGTGAGAAATTATAGCTTGTGAAATATAAGGCGAAATCAAATAAGCTCATAAGCCCACGTATATAAAGCTTAAACAACCCCCCCCCCCCCCCCCCCCCCCCCCCCCCCGCCCCCCTCCTCCCCCCTCCTCATATGGTTGGCAAAACTAGTAGAAGCCGTTATCACTATATGGGCTGTAATCGCAAAATGTAAAATAAACGCTTCCTCTAAATACTCGTCTCCAAACACGTCCTAAACTAATTATCGCTATCCCTAACATCACAAATTCCACTACTTTTCCACATATCAACAAAATTCAATAAATCCAAACACGAATTTAAAAAAAATAAAAAAAAAAAAAAAAAAAAAAAAAAAAAAAAAAAAAAAGTCAACAAAAGTCAGACTTGAGAAAAAAAAGAGTCAAAATCAAAGAAATTCAACCCACCTGGTGGATGATTCATAGCTCCTGGCAGCTGATGATTCATAGCTCCTAACATCACAAATTCCACTGCTGCTGATGGTATCAAAGTCTATAGCTTGTTTCAGATTCTGAACAAACACACTTCCAAGAATTACCAATGGCTTATTATTGTCTTGGATTTCTTCCTCTTCCTTTCCAACTGTTTCCACCTTCTTTTCTTATTTTCTCTCATCATGAACAGGTCAACAACAGTAAACCCGACCCAATAACAGCCAACATGATCCTGTAAGAAACTTTATGATGAAACATTTCTGAGCCGTTTAAATTTCAACAAAAGGAATTCAAAGGATACCCACAAAGACCTTCATTCTTCCAAAAAACGCCTCTTCTACAATCCTGCAAAAATAACACTCCTTCACTTCTCTCCAACCTCCCATCTGCAACAATGGGAAACCACAAAGATCAACAACAACACCAACTAATCCTTCATAACCCAGTAACACAAATTAATTCACCAACATAAATAACTAATAATGCAAGAATGATCAATTTTCGACCACCCTTTTCTCCACGACATAAAAAACACATCTTTTTTCCACTAAAGTACTTCTAAGTAAACTAAAATGAACAGAGCTAGACAAAAAAACGTTGGAATACCAAAACACTTGTGCGAGGTAATGTTTTCTAAGAAACTGTGATATGGGCTCCATATCACGAAGTCCTTCCAAAAATTTTCACCAGAACATCAATATGACACTTTATTACGAGAAAAATCATGTCATCACTACTCCCTAATCCAACGCCAACCCAAAAGGTGGCGTTTGGTTTATTATTAGGAATGGATTTGGGTACGGGTTTGATTATAAAATGGAATGGGAATTTAGATATCATTTCTAATATTAATGTTTGGTTTATTGGTTGGGTTTGGGTTTTTAATTGTAAAAAAAGTGGATTGATTGGGAATCAAATTCTAAACCCACCATGTAAGGTGGGTATGGGAAAACCCCTGTTTTCGGGTGTCATTCCATCATTTAAAACCCATATCAACTAACCTAACACCCTAATTCAATCCTATTCCCAAAACCCTCAATCCAAACACACCCTAAGGTTATATTTCACAAAACTATCAATATTATCAAGCGATAGTAGTTGTTTGGGTTATATAAGTGTGTGTGGTAACAACTTACATAGAATCCATACTCTTGTTTTATTAGCGTTTCTAATAGAAGGCTTGTGAAATTCTCAAGTTCAATTCTTTTTAGGTGTAAAAACTCTAAAGTGGCCACGCCAAACCCCGTGAATTAGTTAGCCAAAAGGTCAGAAACCGTCGTTACCCCGTAGATTGGTTATTTGTTGTATTTATAAAGTGCAATTTTATAAAGTGTAAAATGAGGTAAAACCTAAACTCCTCCTAATCTCTCGCGACTAAATTAATTCCACGTATCATATCAACAACAATTCCATAAACTCTCACACAATATAAAAAGTCAAAATTGAGAAAAAAAAAAGTCAAAATCAAAGAAAGTCAACCCACCTGGTGGATGATTCATAGCTCCTGGCGGCTGAGGATAACCACCATTAGGGGGCGGCGGCGCATACATCCTCATGGGATGCTGACCTGGCATCATGACCACACCAGGCGGCTGCATCTGATAGCAGTTAGTGTGATATACTTTAACATTATAGCAGCTCCACTATTCCGATAGCAGCAGCTCCCGTTAAAGAAATTGTAGCATCTCAGGCCCCTATTAGTTTTGCACCTTCTAACGGACTAAATGACTAATACACTTGTCAACCAATCATATCATACTCTTCTACCACATACTCATTTGATATGTGAGGCAAATTTGCTTACCCACAAATATAAAGTAGCAATTTGTGACTTTAGGCAAATTTTTAAAAGAGCCCCCTCTTTTTATTTTATTTTTTAAAAGCATATACTCATTTAAAAGTTAAATAGGCATAAACGTACATATATTTTCTATCAGTTGGAGAAACTACAATTATTTTTAAAAAAAAAATTATAGATATAATATATTTAATTTTTAAATATAAATGAGTTGTTAAGTTTTCGTCATTTTGGGTCTTTTCTAAAGCGATTCGTATAACATGCGCCCGTTTGGCCCGTGTCCGTTTAGCCCGTAGCCCGTGCCCGTCCGTTTTGCCACCTCTAGATTTAATTGTGAGGATTAACCTAAGATTTAATATGTCAACCTAAGTCAATTTTTTTTTTTTTTTTTTTTTCTTATCTTTTTGTCTTTCTTATTTATTTATTTTTTATTCATCTTTTTTTTTTTTTTAATTCACGCTTTTTTTCGTTCACATTGTTTTAATTCATGTTTTTTTTTCTTCGTTTTCATACATTTTTTTCTGTTTTCGTGCGTTTTCGCCCGTTTTCGTCCGCTATCATCCATTTTCGTTCGTTTTCATACGTTTTCGTCCATTTTCTTTCGTTTTCGTCCATTTTTCATATGTTTTCGTCCGTTTTCAGACGTGTTTTCATCCGTTTTTATATGCTTTCGTCCGTTTTCTTATGTTTCGTTCATTTTTCATGCGTTTCGGCCGTTTTTTACGTTTTCATACGTTTCTGAATATCTGAATATCACAGGTGATATTTTATGACATTCAGAATTTCACAAGTGATTTTCTGAATATCACAAATGGTATTCAGAATATCACAAGTGTGATATTCATAATATCACAAGTGATTTTCTGAATATCACAAGTGACTTTCAACTAATGTTTTGTAATATGACAATCACAAGTTATATTCATAAAATCACAAGTGATATTCTGAATAACACTGCATATCACTTGTGATATTCATAAACATATGAAAACGGATGAAAACGTAAGAAAACAGACGAAAACTTAAGAATACGTATGTAAACGGACGAAAACGTATGAAATCGTAAAAACACGTCTGAAAACGGATGAAAAAATATGAAAATGGACGAATACGAAAGAAAACGGATGAAAACGAATGAAAACGTATGAAACAGAAGAAAACAGGCGAAAATGGAGGAAAATGTATGAAAACGAACGAAAATAGAAGAAAACGTATGAAAAAAGACTAAAACGTATGAAAGCGAAGAAAAAAAAACGTGAATTAAAAAAAATTGACTTAGGTTGACATATTAAATCTTAGGTTAATCCCCATCATTAAATCAAACTAGATGGATAGTGGAGATGTGTCAATTGGTAAGCACCAAAATAAGAGTAACATTTGAACTTTTCTCTTGATAAGTTAAAATAAGAAAGATATAATTATTTGTAACATCCAAAAAAAGAGAGAATAATATAAATGAAATGACAAGTGTTTATCTATGCTACATATAAAAGAAAAATGGTCAAACTTTGAAAAGTGAAATGTTAAAAGTCAAAGGTAAGAGAAATGTATTGTGTAATTAATACTTTTATTATACACCTCATTACTTAAAAACATATCTACCAAATAAAAAACAACCAATTAATACACTCTTTACTAAAAAGTACGATAAAACTTTCACAATGTACAATTTAAACAAGTTACCACATAATCCAAAATATAAAATAATTAAACACACTAATTAAAATTATTTTTAAAACACCATAAAGTGAAAAGTACATGTTATTATACATATTATACAAATTAATAAAACACACAAAGCTTCATACAAGCTAACAAGTTGATGGAACATATAGTTTTAAAAATCGGACCGGACCAACGTGTTCAACCGGGAACCGGTGTCACCACCGGTTCGAATAACCAATGAAAGCCGTCCAAAAATGAACCATAGAGGACCCGTTAAAACCGATACAAACTAGTGAATCAGGTTTCATCGAGATCTATTTCTCCGGTTAATCTCACAGGGTACCCGACGCCGCAACGCGCTATACTATACATAAAGGAAAAAACAAAAGGTAAAAAATGAAAAGTTGAAACTAAAAAAGGAAATATTGAAAACATATATTTTAAAAGGAATCTATTAATACATATCGAAAACCGGGTTGACCCGGAACGCTTCAAACCCGGTGGGTTGACCAGGTTTAATTTGACCCGTTTTTTACCCAACCCGTCGGGTTGACTCGGTTTAAATGGACTTGTTTTTCGACCGGAACGGTTCAACAGGTTGAACCACCCGGGTCGAACCGGGTTTCAAAACATTATGTTTAATCCCCAAATCTTCAAACTTTTATTATTTTTCGTTTATAACCCATAAACTTTTTTTTTAAAACAAACGATCTGTCACTATAAAATCCCGTTGCGATGCACGGGTACTCGTCTAGTTTACTTAAATAACAAACGAGTTACATACTTGATATCTTGATTCTTTACCATCTCGTTCCCCTAAATATAGTAATTTCACATCTTACCTAAGTGAATAAATGTTTTTACCTACTCTTTAATGTTGTAATTATTGAAACTGACATGAAAATTACATGAAGATAACACATATTTGAGTTGATGATAAACATATCCGGGACCGAATAGGTTAACCCGTATAATAAATGGGCCGTATATGAGTTTAGTTATTTTTTAACAGGTCAAACCGTTAACCCGTTTAAATATATCAACTCCTAATAAATAAAAGATATATTCCCTTCATTTCAAAATAATTGTCTCTCATCAAAAAATACAAAGTTTAAGAAAACTATAATTACTACTTCTTTCTTTCTCTTACCTCTTATTATAATATCAGTTTTACCCTTAGTAATTAATTAATGTATTCTTTAAAGTTTGTAATATTAATTTCAACAAAGGGTAATATGGTTAGGGATGACACCCGTGGGCGATGGACATGGGTACCTCTAACCCATCACCCGCACACGTGATTTTTTCTCACCAATATCCTGCCCATCCCTCACCAGTGGGTACATTTAATTTTTTACCCGTGCCCATGCCCGTGGGTATTTGTTGCCCATGGGATAGTGACCGAAACTTCAAGCGAGAAGCCGGGAAGGAGTATTTGAGTGTTGATAATTAGAACCGAGATATATCATGTATATATCTTTGATGATTTGATCTTTTATACCTTTTTATCTTGTAACTCAAATAAACTGTTAGCTTACCGTGTTTTCTAGAGAGGTGTAGTTATTAAATATATACCTAGAACCTCACAAATCTTTAAGAGTGATAAGTGATTTTGAATATAAGCGTAAGATATTTAACTGTAATGAAACGGGTTGTATGAGTGATTAAATGATTTAGAATATAAGCCTAAGACATTTAACAGTAATGAAACGGGTTGTGGAAGATGGTAAACACCAAAAAATGAAATGGGTTGCAGGAGTGATTAACTGATTAAATGATTTTGAATATAAGCGTAAGATATTTAACTGCAATAAAACAAGTTGTAGGAGTGATTAAGTGATTTGGAATATAAGCGTTTGATATTTAACTATAATGAAACCGGATGTAGGAGTGATTAAGTGATTTTGAGTATAAGCGTATGATATTTATCTGTAATGGAACGGGTGGTAGGAGTGATTAAATGATTTAGAATATAAGCGTAAGATATTTAACTGTAATGAAACGGGATATAGGAGATGCTAAACACCTAAAATGAAACGGGTTGTAGGATTGATTAAGTGATTTTAAATATAACCGTAAAATATATAATTGTAATGAAATGGGTTGTAGGAGATAGTAAACACCTAAAATGAAACGGGTTGTAGGATTGATTAAGTGATTTTAAATATAACCGTAAAATATATAACTGTAATGAAATGGGTTGTAGGAGATAATAAACACCGAAAATGAAATGGGTTGCAGGAATGATTAAGTGATTTTGAGTATAAGCGTAAGATATTAAACTGCAATGAAACAGGTTGTAGGAGTGATTAAGTGATTTTGAATATAAGTGTTAGATATTTAACTGTAATGAAATGGGTTGTAGGAGTGATTAAGTGATTTTGTATATAAGCGTAAGATATTTAATTGCTATGAAACGGGTTGTAGGAGTGATTAAATGATTTACAATATAAGCGTAAGATATATATTATATAACCGTAAGATATTTAACTGTAAGAAACAGGTTGTAGGAATGATTAAATGATTTAAAATATAAGCTTAAGACATTTAACTGTAATGAAATGGGTTGTATGAGATAGTAAACACCTAAAACGAAATGGGTTGTAGGAGTGACTAAGTGATTTTGAGTATAAGCTTAAGATATTTAACTGCAATGAGACAGGTTGTAGGAGTGATTCAGTGATTTTGAATATAAGCGTTAGATATTTAACTGTAATGAAATGGGTTGTAGGAGTGATTAAGTGATTTTGAATATAAGCATAAGATATTTAATTGCTATGAAACGGGTTGTAGGAGTGATTAAATGATTTAGAATATAAGCGTAAGATATTCAACTGTAAGAAACGGGTTGTAGGAGTGATTAAATGATTTAGAAAATAAGCTTAAGACATTTAACTGTAATGAAACGGGTTGTGGGAGATGGTAAGCACCTAAAATGAAATGGGTTGCAGAAGTGATTAAGTGATTTGGAATATAAGCGTAAGATACTTAACTGCAATGAAACATTTTGTAGGAGTGATTAAGTGATTTTGAATATAAGCGTTAGATATTTAACTTTAATGAAATGGGTTGTAAGAATGGTTAAGTGATTTTGAATATAAGCGTAAGATATTTAACTGTAATGAAATGGGTTGTATGAGTGATTAAATATGTTAGAATATAAGCTTAAGACATTTAACAGTAATGAAATGGGTTGTGGGAGATGGTAAACGCCTAAAAATGAAATTGGTTGCAGGAGTGATTAACTGATTAAGTGATTTTGAATATAAGCGTAAGATATTTAACTGCAATGAAAAAGGTTGTAGGAGTGATTACGTGATTTTGAATATAAGCGTTCGATATTTAACTGTAATGAAACCGGCTGTAGGAGTGATTAAGTGATTTTGTGTATAAGCGTATGATATTTATCTGTAATGGAACGGGAGGTAGGAGTGATTAAATGATTTAGAATATAAGCGTAAGATATTTAACTGTAATGAAACGGGTTATAGGAGAGGCTAAACACCTAAAATGAAACGGGTTGTAGGATTGATTAAGTGATTTTAAATATAACCGTAAAATATATAACTGTAATGAAATGTGTTGTAGGAGATAGTAAACACCTAAAATGAAACGGGTTCTAGGATTGATTAAGTGACTTTAAATATAACCGTAAAATATATAACTGTAATGAAATGGGTTGTAGGAGATAGTAAACACCTAAAATGAAATGGGTTGCAGGAATGATTAAGTGATTTTTAGTATAAGCGTAAGATATTTAACTGCAATGAAACAGGTTGTAGAAGTGATTAAGTGATTTTGAATATAAGCGTTTGATATTTAACTGTAATGAAATGGGTTGTAGGAGTGATTAGGTGATTTTGTATATAAGCGTAAAATATTAAATTGTTATGAAACGGGTTGTAGGAGTGATTAAATGATTTAGAATATAAGCGTAAGATATATACAATATAAGCGTAAGATATTCAACTGTAAGAAACAGGTCGTAGGAGTGAGTATATGATTTAAAATATATGTTTAAGACATTTAACTGTCATGAAATGGGTTGTAGGAGATATTAAACACCTAAAATGAAATGGGTTGCAGGAGTGACTAAGTGATTTTGAGTATAAGCTTAAGATATTTAACTGCAATGAAACAGGTCTAGGAGTGATTAAGTGATTCTGAATATAAGCGTTAGATATTTAACTGTAATGAAATGGGTTGTAGGAGTGATTAAGTGATTTTGATTATAAGCGTAAGATATTTAATTGCTATGAAACGGGTTGTAGGAGTGATTAAATGATTTAGAATATAAGTGTAAGATATATACAATATAAGCGTAAGATATTCAACTGTAAGAAACGGGTTGTAGGAGTGATTCAATGATTTAGAAAATAAGCTTAAGACATTTAACTGTAATGAAACGGGTTGTGGGAGATGGTAAGCACCTAAAATGAAATGGGTTGCAAAAGTGATTAAGTGATTTGGAATATAAGCGTAAGATATTTAACTGCAATGAAACATTTTGTAAGAGTGATTAAGTGATTTTGAATATAAGCGTTAGATATTTAACTCTAATGAAACCGGTTGTAAGAGTGATTAAGTGATTTTTAATATAAGCGTATGCTATTTAACTGTAATGGAATGGGTGATAGGAATGATTAAATGATTTAGATCGAATATAAGCGTAAGATATTTAACTGTAATGAAACAGGTTGTAGGAGATGGTAAACACCTAAAATGAAACGGGTTTTAGGATTGATTAAGTGATTTTAAATATAACCGTAAAATATTTAACTGTGATGAAATGGGTTGTAGGAGATAATAAACACCTAAAATGAAGTGGGTTGCAGGAGTGATTAAGTGATTTTGAGTATAAGCGTAAGATATTTAAATGCAATTAAACAGGTTGTAGGAGTCATTAAGTGATTTTGAATATAAGCGTTAGATATTTAACTGTAATGAAATGGGTTGTAGGAGTGATTAAGTGATTTTAATTATAAGCGTAAGATATTTAATTGCTATGAAACGGGTTGTAGGAGAGATTAAATGATTTAAAATATAAGCGTAAGATACATACAATATAAGCGTAAGATATTTAATTGCTATGAAACGGGTTGTAGGAGTGATTAAATGATTTAGAATATAAGCTTAAGAAATTTAACTGTAATGAAACGGGTTGTGAGAGATGGTAAACACCTAAAATGAAATGGGTTGAAGGCTTGATTAAGTGATTAAGTGATTTGGAATATAAGCGTAAGATATTTAACTGCAATGAAACATGTTGTAGGAGTGATTAAGTGATTTTGAATTTAAGCGTTAGATATTTCACTGTAATGAAACCGGTTGTAGGAGTGATTAAGTGATTTTGAATATAAGCGTATGATATTTATCTGTAATGGAACGGGTGGTAGGAGTGATTAAATGATTTAGATTATAAGCGTAAGATATTTAACTGTAATGAAACGGGTTGTAGGAGATGGTAAACACCTAAAATGAAACGGGTTGTAGGATTGATTAAGTGATTTTAAATATAACCGTAAAATATTTAACTATATTGAAATGGGTTTTAGGAGTGATTAAACCCCTAAAATGAAATGGTTTGCAGGAGTGATTAAGTGATTTTGAGTATAAGCGTAAGATATTTAACTGCAATGAAACTGGTTGTAGGAGTGATTAAGTGATTTTGAATATAAGCGTTAGATATTTAACTATAATGAAATGGGTTGTTGGAGTGATTAAGTGATTTGGAATATAAGCGTAAGAAATTTAATTGCTATGAAACGGATTGTAGGAGTGATTAAATGATTTAGCATATAAGCGTAAGATACATAAAATATAAGCGTAAGATATTTAATTGCTATGAAACAGGTTGTAGGAGTGATTAAATGATTTAGAATATAAGCTTAAGAAATTTAACTGTAATGAAACGGGTTGTGAGAGATGGTAAACACCTAAAATGAAATGGGTTGAAGGCTTGATTAAGTGATTAAGTGATTTGGAATATAAGCGTAAGATATTTAACTTCAATGAAACATTATGTAGGAGTGTTTAAGTGATTTTGAATATAAGCATTAGATATTTAACTGTAATGAAACCAGTTGTAAGAGTGATTACGTGATTTTGAATATAAGCGTATGCTATTTAACTGTAATCGTACGGGTGGTAGGAGTGATTTAATGATTTTGAATATAAGCGTAAGATATTTAACTGTAATGAAACGGGTTGTAGGAGATGGTAAAAACCTAAAATGAATCGGGTTGTAGGGTTGATTAAGTGATTTTAAATATAACCGTAAAATATTTAATTGTAATAAAATGGCTTGTAGGAGTGATTAAATGATTTAGAATATAAGCGTAAGATATATACAATATAAGCGTAAGATATTCAACACTAAGAAACGGGTTGTAGGAGTGATTAAATGATTTAGAATATATACGTAAGATATTTAACTGGAATTAAACGGGTTTTAGGAGATGGTAAACACCTAAAATGAAACAGGTTGAAGGAGTGATTAAGTGATTTGAATATAAGTGTAATATATTTAACTGCAATGAAACAGGTTGTAGGCGTGATTAATTGATTTTGAATATAAGCGTAAGATATTTAATTGCTATGAAACGAGTTGTAAGAGTGATTAAATGATTTAGAATATAAGCATAAGATATATACAATATAAGCGTAAGATATTCAACTGTAAGAAACGGGTTGTAGGAGTGATTAAATTATTTAGAATATAAGCTTAAGACATTTAACTGTAATGAAACGGGTTGTGGGAGATGGTAAACACCTAAAATGAAATGGGTTGCAGAAGTGATTAAGTGATTTGGAATATAAGCGTAAGATATTTAACTCCAATGAAACATTTTGTAGGAGTGATTAAGTGATATTGAATATAAGCGTTAGATATTTAACTGTAATGAAACCGGTTGTAAGTGTGATTAAGTGATTTTGAATATAAGCGTATGCTATTTAATTGTAATGGAACGGGTGGTAGGAGTGATTAAATGATTAAGAATATAAGCGTAAGATATTTAACTGTAATGAAACAGGTTGTAGGAGATGGTAAACACCTAAAATGAAACGGGTTGTAGGATTGATTAAGTGATTTTAAAAATAACCGTAAAATATTTAACTGTAATGAAATGGGTTGTAGGAGATAGTAAACACCTAAAATGAAATGGGTTGCAGGAGTGATTAAGTGATTTTGAGTATAAGCGTAAGATATTTAAGTGCAATAAAACAGGTTGTAGGAGTCATTAAGTGATTTTGAATATAAGCGTTAGATATTTACTGTAATGAAATGGGTTGTAGGAGTGATTAAGTGATTTTGAATATAAGCGTAAGATATTTAATTGCTATGAAACGGGTTATAGTGATTAAATGATTTAGAATATAAGCGTAAGATATATACGATATAAGCGTAAGATATTCAACTGTAAGAAACGGGTTGTAGGAGTGATTAAATGATTTAAAATATAAGCTTAAGACATTTAACTATAATGAAACGGGTTGTGGGAGATGGTAAACACCTAAAATGAAATGGGTTGCAGGAGTGATTAAGTGATTTTGAATATAAGCGTAAGATATTTAACTACAATGAAACAAGTTGTAGGAGTGGTTAAGTGATTTTGAATATAAGCGTTAGATATTTAGCTGTAATGAAACCGGTTGTAGGAGTGATTAAGTGATTTTGAATATAAGCGTGTGATATTTATCTGTAATGGAACGGGTGGTAAGAGTGATTAAATGATTTAGAATATAAGCGTAAGATATTTAACTGTTATGAAACGGGTTGTAGGAGATGGTAAACACCTAAAATGAAACGGATTGTAGGATTGATTAAGTGATTTTAAATATAACCGTAAAATATTTAACTGTAATGAAATGGGTTGTAGGAGTGATTAAACACCTAAAATGAAATGGTTTGCAGGAGTGATTAAGTGATTTTGAGTATAAGCGTAAGATATTTAACTGCAATGAAACAGGTTGTAGCGGTGATTAAGTGATTTTGAATATAAGCGTTAGATATTTAACTGTAATGAAATGGTTTGTTGGAGTGATTAAGTGATTTTGAATATAATCGTAAGATATTTAATTGCTATGAAACGGGTTG
Organism: Chrysanthemum seticuspe; assembly: GCA_019973895.1. NCBI lineage: Eukaryota > Viridiplantae > Streptophyta > Magnoliopsida > Asterales > Asteraceae > Chrysanthemum > Chrysanthemum seticuspe. The sequence goes on along the minus strand of BPTQ01000009.1, from coordinate 28,619,888 downwards.
TAGGAGTGATTAAATGATTTAGAATATAAACGTAAGATACATACAATATAAGCGTAAGATATTTAATTGCTATGAAACGGGTTGTAGGAGTGATTAAACGATTTAGAATATTTGCTTAAGACATTTAAATGTAATGAAACGGGTTGTGGGAGATGGTAAACACCTAAAATGAAATGGGTTGCAGGCTTGATTAAGTGATTTGGAATATAAGCGTAAGTTATTTAACTGCAATGAAATATTTTATAGGAGTGATTAAGTGATTTTGAATATAAGTGTTAGATATTTAAGTGTAATGAAACCGGTTGTAAGAGTGATTACGTGATTTTGAATATAAGCGTATGCTATTTAACAGTAATGGAACGGGTGGTAGGAGTGATTAAATGATTTTGAATATAAGCGTAAGATATTTTTTTTTGGGTAAAGGGGAGTAATCCTGCACCCTGGTAAATATATTAACCAAAAACGTTTAAGTACAATGGATATGAGTGAAATCCAATATCTCAGCCCGTTACATAGGCATAAAGCTTACATAACAAGATACTTCCTATTTTCTAAACAAGAAAATAAACCACTACTCAAATGATAACATAGGACATAACGAAAGAAAATTACTTCATAGGACCTTGAAGCTTGGTGCCATACATGGTATTAAAGGCATCCAAATTCCCTGTAAGATCATAAACCTGATTCGCATAGTCATCATAGTCATAGTCATCATACTCATCTTCAAACTCTTGGCCACCACCGAATAAATTAGCAGACTCATCAAATGGGTTAGCAACCACCTCATATTCAGAGTCAGAAACCACGATCTCTCCCACTTTAGAAAAAAGGGTTAACTCTCTTAGTAGAAGAGGCGGGCGAAGTACAAGAATCACTAGTTTTTCCATCTCTTTCAAATAACTCACAAGGGGTTGTGATGCAGTACCTGTCTTAGTAGACTTATCTTCATTAACTTCCATTGTACGACCAGAATCCCTATCCTTGTTGGTGTCATTTGAAGGAATACCAAAAGCATCCGTATGTTCCATATTAAGAGCATCAAACTGGTTAGATGTAGAGATCTTTTTTCCACTCGAACTAGCCACATCAGAAGCATTCTTCTTAGTGACTTCCACTTTCTTAGGTTCAGGAGGAGTCTTTTTGGGTTGATATTGAAACTGCTTACCCACAACAGGTTTAGTAAACCCTCCTTGACCCGAAATACTAGACCCACCTTGCTTTCCCTTCTTCTTGTTATTGACCATCTTGAAACCATCAAGGTTCAACAACTTTAGGACATTCAATAAGAGTATGACCAAAAATCTTACATTTATCACAATGAGGTGGTTTCCACTCGTATTTAACCCGTATCTTCTCAATAGTCGAACCCAACCCATCAAGTAACGGTATCTCAACAGTAAGGCTATCCCTAAGCACCTCATCCGACTTCACTTCAATCATGCATCTAGCAAAACTACTACGGCCCCACGAGTCCTTGCACATTTGGCTAGTAAAAGCATCTAACCTTTTGGGCGTGCCTATCAATGTGGCAAAGAGACTAAGGCCATGATCAGAAAACATAGCAAGAGGAACATCATGGAATTTAATCCACACCGGGATGTTGGTCAAATCCTCTTTAAGTAAGTTGGTGTTCAATGTACATGGTTTAAGAATAATAGGTACATTTCTAATCAACCAAGGACCGTTTTCAAGAACATCATCAACACCTTTCTTCGAATTGAACTTAAAGAAGAAGAACCCCTTTGCATTCATCATTACCTTTTGTATACCAAACTTAGCCCACGCATTGCGTACAAAGTAATCAACAACAGGAAAAGCAAGGCGTTGACCAAGGAAATACCAATACAAAGTATTATCAAACCTAGTGTTCACCTCTTCAACCACTTTCATCGGGACAGAAAGATCCACACCATTAGCTTTCTTACTACACTCCAACCTACGAAAGTTTGACGTGTGTTTCTTAGGTTCAGTAGAAGTAACACCAGCATACGATGTTGAAGTTTGTTTCAAAGCAAACACACCAACCTTCTCAATACCAACAGCCTCATGTGCATTCGTATCAACCTTATCAGAACTATGAGACTTGTTAGAATCCCCATGTGGACCATTCGGATCATTAACTAAAGGATCAAGTGAAACCGGCTTCACTTGATTATTCTTGTCCACAATCGGTTGAGGTTGCTTCGAAACACTTGGTGTGTTAGACACCCTCGGTTGTTGATAACCAATACTCCTAAGCATATCCTCTAACTCCTTCTGAGACTGAGGCACCACTGGAAAAACAAGAGGAGACGTAGATGCCATATTCGGATCCGAAAACTCCACAGTGGGAGAAGACATCCCAACAGGTTTCAATGGTAGCCCATCTTCACCCACTAGCACAAGCTTCCTCTCCAATATTTGTTTTTCAATGTCACGTATTTTACTAGCCAAAGCATGTTGATCATGACCCCCCGGTGTGTCATGACTAGCACTAGAAACAAGTGGAATCAGCTCCACTTGTGCATCCATATCTACATTCAAAACGTTATCCACCCTCTCTATACCAACGAAAACTAGAACAACAAACCCTAAACAAACCTAACAAATCGTAACAAGTAGAGAAACACTTCCACGTAAACACTACGTCGTGAAAACCCTAGTTAAAAACTAGGGTTTAAGTCCTTGAAGCTCACTAATTCAACCCATGATTGGTGCAACAATTCTGTCACCGTAAATATTACCAATCAAAGAAACAAACCAGCGAAACTTTAGCAATAAAGATAACACACCGACCCACTACTCAATGAAAACCAATGATAATATATGTAGGTCGGTTTGCATGCACGAACAAAGACAATTCATAAACCAGCAAAGATGAATCAAAAAGATTCCTACCCCACCATCCACGTTAATTAAATAGTAAGGAGGAGAATAAATTTGATCGACCAATAAGGATTAGGAAACAAAAAGTTAGTCGTGCTTCGCCAGGGAGAGAGACTCGATAAGTTTTAATTCATTAGATCCGACATAAGCGTAAGATATTTAACTGTAATGAAACGGGTTGTAGGAGATGGTAAAAACCTAAAATGAAACGGGTTGTAGGATTGATTAAGTGATTTTAAATATAACCGTAAAATATTTAACTGTAATGAAACGGTGTGTATGAGCAATTAAATAATTTAGATTATAAGCGTAAGGTACTTAACTGTAATGAAACGGGTTGTAGGAGTGATTAAGTGATTTTGAATATAAGCGTACGTTATTTAATTGTAATGAAACGGGTTGTAGGAGTGATTAAATGATTTAGAATATAAGCGTAAGATATTTAACTGTAATAAAACGGGTAGTAGGAGATGGTAAACACCTAAAATGAAACGGGTAGTAGGAGTGATTAAGTGATTTTGAATATAAGCGTAAAATATTTAATTGCAATGAAACATTGTAGGAGTGATTAAGTTATTTTGAATAAATGTGTAAGATACTTAACTATGATGAAATGAGTTGTAGAATTGATTAAGTGATTTTAACTACAGTATATATCGACATTAACGATGTGTTCCTAAAAAATATTATTTGTCGCTTAATAGATTTTTTACTCACATATTCTCATCAATCAATCATGGGTTAGTTAAATGTTAGTGTCTAATACAATTGAATACCGTATACTTACATTTTTTGTTTTTCTAAAAACATTAGGTTTTTATGGAAGGGCTTTGGCTATTAACTTTATGAGCGCTCATTGAATACATTTGCTCTTCATGCCCATCAATTTTGGAGACGCCAATGCATGAACGTTTATTATTTGAATTATTTAAAACTCAATTGTTTATCGAACGTTTCAAATATTAATGAAACATGTTTACATTCGTTGTTTTTTTTTATTATCTCATTTTCATATTTCTTTAAAAACCCCGTGAATCCACGGGTCTTTAAGCTAGTTCCATTATATTTGGTTAATATATTTTACCGGGGTAAGTTCCCTTTTACCCAAAAGCTATGGCGGTTCACCCTAACACCTTATCATTGGTAACTGGCCCAACGGATGGCAGGTTAAAATTTTGGGAACCATGGTTTAGAAGCGAAGCCTGACTTCTCCATTTTAACCACCCATGATGCGTCGTGTAGTATTGAGTGTTGAAAGTTATACGGAATAATTGTTTTGCAGATTTGTGAACTCTTAGGTACCCCCCTTTACCCAATACACTTGACAAGAGGTTTTTATTTTTTTCAATCCTTTTATCTTCAGCGAATTAAAATCTCATGACTTGAAGAGTTCGGGCCAGAATGATAATCATGTGCTGGCAAGCTGTATGGACTCTACATTGCGGCTTTTGGACTTGTAAAACTGGAAATCCAATATTTATCCATTAGCCTCTCAATAGATACTCACTGAAAATACATTTCTAGATCCACTATTTGAATCCTATATTTTAGTTGTTTTCACCATCATTTTGTTGATATTTGTTCAATTATTGCAAAATTTATTCTTGAAACAGGTTAATTTTATATTGTTGGGTTTGGTATGGATTTCTTGTGTGTGATAGAAGTCTTAGAGATGCTTCTGGTGGTTCGGGTTTGATGTTTTTCACCCGTGATTTCGCTATTTAAATTATACAATGTAAGATGCCACTCCCGTGCGGCAAGTGCCTTTTGCGTTCTTGTACACTAAGAGGCTTGGTTAACACTGGAGCTGTTAACAAGAGTATGAGTTGTTGACTTCAAAACTGTCCAAATAAAGACTTCATTTGCGAATCATTATTTATTTATTTATTTTTTTATCTTAATGATATATGTTTGAGTTTGTTACAGTATGATTTTAAGACCTGTTGGTTAGAATGCTTATGTTGTGGGTGCTCTTAGATTTCTGCAGCTGCAGCTTACATAAAGTGCATTAAGATATGTTTTGGAAACATTGAACTAGAAAATTTTGGAATTCCATTGAATGTAGCTTTGCTTTGTATATTTTTCTTTGTTTTTTTATCCGGTTAAAATGGTACAGTCGAGTTAGATAAGAACTAGAACTGGATTGGTAGTTAGATTGTAGCAAAAATATCATCAGCTAAACATTAAAAAGTTACAGCTAACTGAAAAACTTTCTTTAACATCGACTCAGACATAAATCAAACAATTACCACACTACCCATCAAACTTTGTTGGTTTTATCATCAAACCTCGTTTTTTACCTCTAAAATTCACGTCATCCGTCAATTGTACATGTAATGTGACATGTCGCACGATTATACCGTTATGCTCCACGTCATTTCCGGCCACTTACACAGCCACACAAGAAACATAAATCTGCTTAACTACAAATTACAAAACTAACAAATCTATCATTATTAGAACCCTCTTCTTGAAGAACAAAACTTTTATATTGTAACATGAGTTCACAAACCCCCACATACATTTGAAGATCTTGGTCTTCGTTAAGAACATGGTGATGTTCTTCATGTTCTTCAACCATTCATCATTTAAACCATACACCAGGTGTCAAATGGGTTGACCCGACCCGACACGAACTTGACCTGAACCCGAGAAGGTCTTATAGGGTTGGGTTGATTGGGGTCCAACTAGCTTATCGGGTTTATCGAGTTAACCCGATAAACCCGATAGCCTTATAGGGTCGGGCTGACCTGATAAACCCGATATGCTATAATGTCCCATTAACAAATCTATAATTTTTGAATGAATGCCACTTTATTATAGTCCATTGGTCACGATTCTTGAACAAATATATAAATTGGATCTTTGAATTTTGTTCTAGTTAGTATCAGTAGCTTAGTTGCTTTCTATATTTTATAAGCTGGTGCTACAAGAGGGAAAATAATGACATAACTACTGACCCAAAAATTTCAGGCCAAATGGCTACTTAATATACTTTGAACTGCTCGTTTATTCGCGTTATATATTAGGCTTTGGGAAATAAGATGTTGCGTTGGTTTTCTTTTTAAATAAATCTCATGTTTAGTGATATTTTTATACAAGAAGCAAATTGTGGGATGAGATTAGCATGTAACCCGATAGACCCAACCCGACAATCCACAACCCGACCCGATAACCCGATTGACACTACACCACTATATTTGATCAACTAAATCTTGCAGTGGTGGTGGAGTTAGGCGGCCAGTGGAGGTGGTGGGATGTGGAGATGGTGGTGGTTGGTGGTTAGAGAAGGTAGATGTACAGTGTGGTGACGACAAAGGGAGCTCGGTGGCAGGGTGTTAAGATTACAGTAATAATATTTTATCGAACAAAATACATTAACACCTGTTAGGAATTAGAAATTCCAGGTATTAAAGATTCGGTCAATTGTTAGGAATTAGAAATTCCAGGTATTAAAGATTCGGTCACCTCAAGTATATGTAATCGTTAGAAAGCTCGTAGTCGTGGTTCTTTTAAGTTAAGTAGTATTTAGTTAAGTAACACCGTGGAGGACGGACGGGTCTTTACCCACTGTATGCCTGATCCACAGCCCGTTGTGTGGCGATTTATGTAAGACTATAAATACTCTCTACCTTCCAAGGTAGAGAGTTGGAGCTCATAATAATATCTTTCACTTTCTCTCACTAAGTTCCCTAAACCTCTAACTTTCTCTCTCTAGAAGTTCATCTATACGCCACTTTGTGTTATGGTTTGATGTGTATGTGAAAACTTATATCTAACAATTGGTATCAAGAGCCATGGTTAGATCATATCTTGCACATCTTTGGATTTCTAGTGGTTTTTAGGTGGTTTTTGAGTTTGAAAAAGTTTAGTGGTTTTTGCATCATTTGGTTGATTTCTTGTGTTAAAGTTTGGATTTTGTTAGTACTTTTATGTTTAGAATCATCACAAGTGTGTAGGTTTTCATTTGGTAAGCTTGAATCATCTTGGTTGGGTTGTTTTTGGATTGAAAAGTGATGTTTATGTGGTTTTTTCTTGCTAGCGACTTAACTCACGGATTA
>BPTQ01000009.1:28528340-28610757 GCA_019973895.1 Chrysanthemum seticuspe | reverse complement strand
GTGGTGCAACCAGTTCAGGAAAGACAGTATGATCAGGGAAGAGGTGGAGCTGGGAGAGGTTACGTTGGCAACCAGAATCGAGGAAGGAATGGTAACCAAGGTCAAGCTAAGCAAATCAAATGTTATAACTGTGGTGGTGAGGGACACATTGCAAGGAACTGCACATCTCCAAAGCGTCCACAGAATGCTGATTACTTCAGAGATAAGATGCTGCTGGCACAAGCTCAGGACAATGGTGCTGCTTTGGATGAAGAGGAATTGCTGTTTCTTGCTGAGGGCAATGCCAAGACCTATGATGCAGATGTGGATGAGCAGCCTATTCAGGAGATAGGTCACAATCATCAGAATGCCTTTCAAGTCGCTGATTGTGATGCATACGACTCTGATGTGGATGATGGACCTATGGCACACACAATCTTTATGGCTAGCATTTCTCCAATGGTTTCTCCCAAGGTCTCTTCTTCACCACTGGCTGGCCCATCCCAAGACAAACTCATCTCAGAGGTATTAAAACTATACGATAATGCTGATGTGCAACAGATGCATGACAAAGTACAATCAACTGAAACTATTGAATCAAATGTTGAAAATATGGGTAATATCGATATTATCCCATATGATCAATACGTGAAACAAAGTGAAAGTGAAGGTGTACCAAGTGATGCATCTTCTGCAGTCAACAATGACTATGTTTTTGATGAATACACTGAACTAAATGCGTATAAAGAACGTGTTGCTATTTATGAACAACGTGCAAAATTTGAGTTGACCACTCGTGAGCAGGAAATGGATGACCAAGTACGTACAGTCATTAGAAAAAGTAACTTTAGAGAAGAAGTATTGAAACAAGAATTAAATTCCTTGCAAGAAAAACTTTCTAAAACAGCCAATCAAAAACAAGAACTTCAAGAAAATGTGAAAATGCTGAAGCAAGAATTTAATGCAAAGGAATCAAAACTCTTGAGAGACTTTTCTAATCTGAAAACTTTGAAAAACAAGCTTGAAAACAAGTTGTACATACAAGGAAACACCATTCAGACTGCTCACATGGTCACTAAACATAGAGTTCTAAGCGATAAGCATAGTGTTCCCATTATAGATAAACCCAACCCTGAGTACGGAAAGATAGCAAAAGCAGCTCAAAGTGTGATCTATGATGGAAATGAGATTCTTAAACCTAGACAGAAACCTAGTTGCGTTGAGTGCACTGAGGAAGATAAGAAAACAGATGAAGTCACTAGGGAAAGGATGAACAAAAAATTAGATAACCCTAAATGCAAAGAGAAAAAAATAGTTATCACTCCCCATGACTACAAGAAGGAAAACTGGATTTCCTTGAACATGTTTAAGCCTCAGACATTGTTGACTCCCGAACAAGTTTTCTGGAAAAAGGATTTAGATAAGCAGAAAGCTGAAAATATTGTTGAAACAAACCCCCCCCCCCTTTTGGAAAATGCCTAGAGCGACTGTGTATCCTCCTAATACACCAATGCATCTTGTTCCTAGAAAAATTGCCACTAAAAGCAAGACCTTAATTAGCCAATATGTTATATTTCAACTATTTGTTTATTTTGAGAAAACTTGCAAGAAAAGGATCACACCCACTGGTATAACGGAAGGAGAAAGGGGTTTCGAGCAAATGAAAGAATGTTATTTAACTGAGGTCATGCCTTTCTTTAAACTTCTGAAAGATCACTTTGAGAGTCTTAAAAAGGGAATAGAAACTGATATCAAGGGAATGGAAAAGGAATTTGATGCAATGGTAGTTGAAGTTAGCGATTATGAGCGTGCACTAAAATATAATGAGATTGAGAGGAAGAACTTGCATACCTTAAATGAGACTCTTATTACTGAATGTGTTGCTCAAGATATTTTTTTCACTGCTTCAAAATGCTCTATTAATGCTTCCAAATTTCATGAACTATCTGTTGCCCTGAAAGTCTCCCATGATCGTGTCATTGAGCTTGAAAAATCTAATTCTAAACTAAACGAGAAAATTGAACTGGATGATCACGACAATTTGGTTAAACATTTTTCTAAACTAGAAGTTGAGTATTTTAATTTACAACTAAAATATCAACATCTTAAAGAAAATGTCAAAACTTCAAATATCAAGACATCATCAGATGCTCCAGAGTTTGATGCAGTTTTTCAAATTAACAAACGTGATGAACAGATTCAAGCTCAGTGCAACACAATCAGAAAGTTGAAAGCCCAAATCTCTCAACTAAAAGGTCAAACGAACAATATGACAGGCTCCCAAATGCCTCCTCCTTTAGATTCTCAGAATTCTCAAACGTTTCATCTTCAAAACCTAGTAAATGCTTTACAAAAGGAAAACGAAAATTTTTTTGAAGAAAATGAAAAGGTTAAACGTCATTTCAATGAGTTATTTGAATCAATTAAAGTCACTCGTAACAAAAATAACGAACAAATAGCTTCATTGCAAAAGGAAATTGAGAATCTGAAGAGTCAGGTAAAAGGGAAAATGCCAATGACCAATGGGGTGAATGTTGTATCAAAGGTTCACTCTTGTAATAAATATGCTTTATCTGTGACATATGTCCCTCCTCATCTAAGGAAAAACAAACTTGCTATTCAAACATACTTCTCATCTCTTAAGGATTGCTTAGAATGTCTGCGTGAGATTATTGAAGAGGATAAGCTAGAGAAACCTCATGATAATGCAATTGGACATGCATGCTTGTATGCCAAACGATCTCAAGAAATCTTAGAATGCTTGATCACAATATGCCCAAAGTCATTAGGTGAGAGAGTTAATCCTTTGATTCCATGTTCGATGCCTAATGCCAAGTATGATATGCATTCGATTCCCAATGTTTTGAATGAGAACCGTAGTGTGCCTTTAAGTAGTTCAGATTCCAGATCTGTCAATGCTAAGAAAGAGAACTCAAGTGTGCCTTATAGGAGTACAGATCTCAGTACCTCTAGTTTTAAGAAAGTGAACCTTAGTGCACCTGCATGTAGTTCAGATCCCAGCACATCTAAACAGGTGATGCAAAGAGTAGTAAAACCAACTAATGTTCCCATTCCCTCTACAGGAGTAATCAGTGACATTAAAGGGAGCAGGTCAAAGTCTCAAGACAATACAAGGAATGATAGGACCTCGCAAGCTAAGAATGTGCACTGGAAAAGAGTAGAAGAACAATCTAGGAACTTTAAGTTTGAATCGAATAAAACGAATCGTGTTGATTCTAGTATTAGCCATAGGCGTACTGTAATTAATTCGAATTCTGATACTATTTGCAAACCTTGTACTGATGTCTGCTTGAATTCTGTTTCTAATCATGAATGTGGTGTTAATGTTCTGCCTAATGATGTTAATTATCCAGTTAATATTGTTAATGCTAAAATTCATGCTAAGAAGGCTAAAAGGCAAAAACGAAAGAAAGTTAGAAAACAGTGGAAACCCACAGGAAGAACATTCAGTAAAATAGGCTTCTATTGGATACCTGTTGGTCATAAGACTAATCAGATAATGCCCACTAGAAAATGGATGCCTACTGGTAGAACTATTCCTTTAAGAAGTGATCACACTGTGAACAGGGCTAATACAGACACTAGTACTGCATCTATTCACAATGATTCCATTGCCTCACTTTCTGATATGAATGCTTCTATTTCTGATGTGGGTGTTCCAACCATTGCAACTAACCAAATGGAACCCATTCTTGCATGGGGATCCCAATTATCCAGTTATCCATTCTTGTCTGTGTTCAACTGCAGATCGTTCAAATCGTTCTGTGGTACCTGGACTCAGGCTGTTCCAAGCATATGACTGGAGACCGGTCGCGGCTCATGAACTTCGTGAGCAAATTCATCGGGACTGTTAGATTTGGTAATGATCATTTCGGTGCTATTATAGGTTATGGAGATTATGTTGTTGGTGATAGTGTCATCTCTATAGTTTACTATGTGAAAGGTTTGGGTCATAATCTGTTCTCTGTTGGTCAATTCTGTGATTCTGATCTAGAAGTAGCCTTCAGAAAACATACCTGCTTTGTTAGAGATCTTAATGGTAAGGAACTGTTAAAAGGAACTCGTGGCTCAAATCTTTACACCATCTCTATCGATGACATGATGAGGGCCTCTCCAATCTGCTTGTTATCAAAGGCTTCAAAAACAAAGTCATGGTTATGGCATCGTCGTCTTAATCACTTGAACTTCGGCACCATCAACGATCTTTCCAGAAAGGACTTAGTTGTAGGTTTACCTAGACTAAAGTATGAAAAGGATCATCTTTGTTCAGCATGCCAATTGGGTAAAAGCAAAAAGTTTGCCCACAAACCCAAACCTACTAACTCTGTCACAGAAGTTCTTCATATGATTCATATGGATTTATGTGGACCAATGAGGGTGCAGAATATCTTTGGGAAGAAATATGTGTTAGTTGTGGTTGATGATTACTCTAGATTCACCTGGGTCAAGTTCTTAAGGACAAAGGATGAAACTCCTGATATCATCATCAAACTCATCAAACAGCTGCAGGTTCGACTTAACAAAACCGTCAGAATTATCAGAACAGACAATGGAACTGAGTTTGTCAACAAACAACTTAATGAATTCTATGAAAGCGTTGGAATCAGCCATCAAAGAAGTGTTCCACGAACTCCTCAACAGAACGGTGTAGTTGAAAGACGAAATCGAACTCTTGTTGAAGCCGCTAGAACAATGCTGATTTACTCAAAGGTTCTAATGTTTCTCTGGGCTAAAGCAATCGCCACTGCATGCTACACACAAAATCGTTCCCTAATTCACACTGTACATGGAAAAACTCCATACGAACTTGCCCACAACAGAAAACCTAATCTCTCTTTTCTTCGTGTGTTTGGTGCATTGTGTTATCCAACCAATGAGGGTCAAGACTTAGGCAAACTTAGGGCTAAAGCTGACATTGGAGTATTTGTAGGATATGCTTCAAACAAAAAGGGATACCGAATCTACAACAAAAGAACCCGAAATATCATGGAAACAATTCACGTTACGTTTGATGAGCTGACCGGTCAAATGGCTCCAGGACACTCCTGCTCAGGACCCGCACTTCAAAACAGTCCCATTGGTTCATCCCTTGTTCCAAACTCTTCTCAAGAAACTCCATATGTACCTCCATCTGAAGATGATTTAAAGAAATTGTTTGATCCTATGTTTGATGAACTTTATGATCCAAGTACTAATGAGGTGTCAATTCCTACAACAGAGGCTACTCATATTCCTGTGAATGAAGGCAATCCCTCAGTCTCAATATCTTTAGGTCAAGAAGCACCTGCTGCTGATCCTTCAGTCTCATCAACAAATCATCATTCTTCAAATGTACATCATGGAAATGTTTCTGGCATCAATGATGAAGTTAATCCCTTTGCTACTCCTGAAGATGCTCCATTTGAAAACATAATTGCTACTCCTGAATCATCATCAGAACAATCTTCTTCAGGAGACATCGACTCAGCTACCTCAGTTCCTTAGCAACTGCCACATGAACACCTCAGAAAATGGACTCACGATCATCCATTAGACAACATCATTGGAAATCCCTCTCATCCTGTATCAACCCGGAAACAACTCGCAACCGATGCCTTATGGTGCTTCTTCAACTCCGTACTATCTAAGATCGAACCAAAGGATGTTAAAACCGCCATGAATGAAGATAGCTGGTTCAATGCCATGCAAGATGAAATTCATGAGTTTGATCGACTTGATGTATGGGAGTTAGTACCTGCTCCAGACTGTGCTATGATTATTGCTCTTAAATGGATCTTCAAAGTGAAACTTGATGAGCATGGTGATGTGTTGAAGAACAAGGCTCGATTAGTTGCTAAAGGATACCGTCAAGAGGAGGGTATTGACTTTGAAGAATCTTTTGCTCCTGTTGCTCGAATCGAGGCAATCAGAATCTTTCTGGCTAATGCTGCTAGTAAGAACATGGTAGTCTATCAGATGGATGTGAAGACGGTATTTTTGAACGGAGATCTTAAAGAAGTCGTCTACGTCAGCCAACCTGAAGGATTTGTGAATCAAGAGCATCCTACTCACGTTTATCGTTTGAAAAAGGCTCTTTACGGTTTAAAGCAAGCTCCAAGGGCATGGTATGATACACTGTCAAAGTTTCTTCTATCAACCGGATTCATCAAAGGAGCAGTTGATCCTACATTGTTCACCAGGAAGTCAGGCAAACATTTAATTCATGTTCAAATCTATGTTGATGATATTATTTTTGCCTCGACAGACCCAATGGAATGTGATCGTTTTTCAAATGAAATGAGTTCAAAATTTCAAATGTCAATGATGGGACAAATGTCATTTTTCTTGGGATTACAAATTTCACAAAGTCCCGGAGGCATTTTTATAAATCAATCTAAATATGCAACTGAGATCTTAAAGAAATTTGGATTTGATTCAAGTGACCCTGTTGACACCCCCATGATTGACCGAACCAAACTAGATGAGGACCACTCAGGGATCATGATTGACCAAACGAAATATCGTAGTATGATTGGATCCCTGATGTACCTCACTGCTAGTAGACCAGACATCTTGTTCGCTGTTTGCATGTGTGCTAGATACCAGGCTAAGCCTACTAAAAAGCACCTTGAAGCAGTTAAACGGGTCTTTCAATATCTCCAAGGAACCATCATTATGGGTCTTTGGTACCCGAAGGACACCGGTATGTCACTAACGGCCTATGCAGATGCTGATCATGCAGGTTGTCAAGATACACGTCGAAGTACGTCTGGAGGTGCTCAGTTTTTGGGTGACAAGCTTGTGAGCTGGTCTTCAAAGAAGCAAATGAGTACTTCTATTTCCTCTACAGAGGCTGAATACATAGCCATGTCATCCTGTTGTGCTCAAATCTTATGGATGAGATCTCAATTATCTGACTATGGCTTTGTATTCAACAAAATCCCTCTGTACTGTGATAATAAAAGTGCTATTGCTCTCTCATGCAACAATGTTCAACACTCAAGAGCAAAGCATATCGACATTCGACATCATTTCATCAGGGAACAAGTTGAAAAAGGTGTGGTGGAACTCTATTTTGTGAGGTCTGAATACCAGTTAGCTGACATCTTCACCAAAGCTCTTCCAAGAGAACGTTTTGAGTTTATTCTTCCGCGTCTTGGCTTGAAAAGCCTTCAACCAGAAACACTCAAACGTTTTTAGGAGGAAGACGAAGAGTAAAGGTCTATCTTCATCTATCTCTTGTATATATCTATTCAAAAAATCAAAATACAAAATTATAAAACCCTCAAAAATCAAATAGAAAAATATAAAACTTTCAAAATCCATAAAAATTTGAAAAATTCGAAAAAAAAAAAAATCTTCAAAAATTATTGTCATTTTTTTCATGTTTCTCTCGATTCGATAATATCTACGGTTTTGATGTTGTCATTCAAAGAATGACACGGGACTTTAGATGTTGTTCGAATTTTTATAAAAAAAAAAAAAAAAAAAAAAATCAAAAAATATTTTTGGGAGAAAGAGAAACAATGGTTTATTGTCATTTCAGGCAGTAACCCGCTTTTCTAAGAAAGAACAGAGCCATGCTTTATCATGACTTTCAAAATTCCATGCTCTGATTCTATAAACTGTTATCTGCTGAAAACTAACTGCTTTGAAAAATAACTCGGTCTCTATTTTTGATAATCATCAGGACTTATTTGTCAAAATCTCTATCTCTCAATCAACAACCTATGTCATTGATTGAGGGGGAGAATGATTTCAATTAAATATAGAAGTTATTTGGCATTAAATTGTTTTCAAAAGATATTCATGCATGTTTTATCAATGGAGTTTAAAGTCTTAAAATCCGATCCTTATCAGTTAAAACGCTTTCATAATCAAGTCGCAATTCTCCTTAAAGCCTTCAAAATAAATTTAAATCCATAAGAGATCACAAATCTCAAAATGATTTGATAATTGTGATCGGGGGAGAATGTGTGATTTAAATTGGATTTAAACTGATACTTCGGTAAATGGTTTTATAAGGATGATCACGCTGTCCTTCCCACATGTGACAAACGATTTCAATTTTTCAAATTGCACATGTTAAGGGGGAGCATCTATCTTAAACCTATGATTTGAAACGTGATCATTTATCTCAATGTGCAGGTTCCCTCTAGTATGTGCAAAACTCTTTTCAAACCTCGAGGCACATATTGAGGGGGAGCAAACTTGTGGAAACCTCATCCTTCCCGGAAATGCGTTATCTACTTGATTTGATCAAGGAAGTGATGTTGATATCTTTTAGAAAATGGTAATCAAAGAAGTTAATTCTTTCTCTTGCCTCCGTGTGCAAAACATTTTCTAATACTTGATGCACATGTTGAGGGGGAGTTCTTATTCTAAAATTATCAAAAACAATGTCAGGTACAAAATGTTTTGATAATATATCACAAGTATCTGGATTGATTTTCAAATGGTTTTCAATTGGTTCCAATGGCAGATGAACAATACCAAATTGACCGACCAACTTTACTTTATGTACGGGGATATAAGGATGATAAGGTTAGGTATGTGTTCCCATGATCCGCCAGAACCGGAGGGATCTACCCAGGGACAATCCACTAGTTAGTATAGAAGTCCTTAGGTATGATGATAAAAGGAGAAAAGTGAGATATGGGAAGAGTGCGGACTGAGATAGAGCAAGTACTGGAACAAACCCAACAAGGTTCTTGCTATGAAGTCTCGGTAAGCACTGAAGGGGTTGAAGAATTAAAAAGAATTGAATGAGAAAAGGGTGAAAACAAATAGCCCTCCATTTATTCATCCTTAGGGCAGAAACCGGGTTCACTTCATATGCTACTGATGGTAACATCGGTATTGAAGACAAGACGTCATGGACCCAGTGACGCACTGCACTTCAACTTTCCAAACCACTCAAGTTCCTCTTAAAAGGACTTGTTTCATTCTCACGGGGAACCGACATTATCTATCGACTTTCTCTTAGAGATTGTTGATATTGAAGAAGGAGACCCTCTCCCTAGTCTCCGGCACAGGATCCAAATATGCACAAATTGAGTCTAGAGCCACGAGATCATCAATAAATCTCATTAGGACACTTTCAATGAAGACTCTCTGTTTCACACAATGTGGAAAGAGAGATTATATCTTGAGTCCTACGCTTTATCCTTGTGGTATTGCCAGAACATCTGAGTGATGTGTTTACATATTCACAATGAAGATGGAAAGCCTTCTGGAGTCAACATCAAACAAGCTCCTGGTAGGTGACATGTGAGATCTATTATATGGATCAACCATGTGACAACTGATCAGAAACAATGGGGCGATTCAATCTCTTGAATCAATCCTGGTTCAGGTTATGGATTGACGGATACCTTTGAAAAACCGGTCTTTGTGCTTAACAACTCTTTTCTTTAGC
Source organism: Chrysanthemum seticuspe (assembly GCA_019973895.1). NCBI lineage: Eukaryota > Viridiplantae > Streptophyta > Magnoliopsida > Asterales > Asteraceae > Chrysanthemum > Chrysanthemum seticuspe. The sequence continues at coordinate 28,601,360 of BPTQ01000009.1, read as the reverse complement.
ACATCGACCGTGTACTCATTTTTCAAACCAAAAGGTGTTTTTATGATTGATAGTTGATTTTTCAATAAAACCTTCATTGTATTGCAAAAACAATTTCTATTGAGCAACACACGATTGTTTTTCAAATCTCTTTTCATCAATCAGTGGACTTAAAATTCGCTGGTTCACTCACTCCGTGTTATCTTCTTTGAGATGTTCCGGTTTAAGAACAGCTAGAGCAGCTGCGAAACCCTGTCAAGGAAATTCTTCGGAATTATACCTGATCACAGGCAGTACATGTACTGATCAACGGGGAACCGTGGGCCGTGTACCTCAATTCAATGAAAGTGATCTAAGACACTTTCGTGCGATTTATTGCTAACTGTTGTATGCAGGAACGCCCGACGTTTGCAGCTGATCAGAATGAAGCAGTCAATCCATAGCCGCATGCTCACTTAACACATTCAACTCAAAAGAAATCATGATTAGTGCATCAATGACTCTGATATTTTCACTCCATGCTTCTGCTACGCTGCTACCAATATTATGATTCAACAAATGCTTCCGCTACTCTGATGAGAAGATATCATGATCCAGAATGTGAGCATGTCGGTCCGAAAGTCACAACATCACTTAATACCAACACCACAATGGATGTCTCAGAGATTGTTGATTGCTGATGATCTCAAAAGCTGGCTCAAAATTATTATCACGTGGATCAGTAAAAGACCTCCACTTGGAGTAACCAAACATGCAATGTGAAGAATCAATGACTACGAGCTTAGGAGCAAAGGACTACATCAAGAATGCAAGAACAATTTTTAATGTAATATCTATTTGTATTCTATGTAATTTTGGTACATGATTGAGGTGACCTCCCTTAGGGGGAGATTGTTAGGAATTAGAAATTCCAGGTATTAAAGATTCGGTCACCTCAAGTATATGTAATCGTTAGAAAGCTCGTAGTCGTGGTTCTTTTAAGTTAAGTAGTATTTAGTTAAGTAACACCGTGGAGGACGGACGGGTCTTTACCCACTGTATGCCTGATCCACAGCCCGTTGTGTGGCGATTTATATAAGACTATAAATACTCTCTACCTTCCAAGGTAGAGAGTTGGAGCTCATAATAATATCTTTCACTTTCTCTCACTAAGTTCCCTAAACCTCTAACTTTCTCTCTCTAGAAGTTCATCTATACGCCACTTTGTGTTATGGTTTGATGTGTATGTGAAAACTTATATCTAACAACACCCATTTCTAATACGCTTCTATCCCATTTGACCCATTTCATCTTTTTGCTCAATCCTTTCAGCTTACCAATTTGGGATCAGACATAATCAAAATCAATCCATTTAAAGGTAAAATCTAGCATGACTTCTATACTAACCTTTTCATAAGTTGTCCAATTTATTGGATACGAAAACAGTGTTGGAAATCAGCCTTCCTCACCCTCGGTCACACCACAAGAAACACACAACTGAACACAACATAAATATATCGACTCTCATCTGCTATTTATATTAATATGTACAATATGAAACCTACTGCTATTTATAATAAAGCTAAACACAAAAGAACCATGCAACGTGCACCATTATTTCCTAGTAAACAGGAAACAACTAACTACACATGTATTCTTTCATTTTATTCACCACTGACCCATCCTTCTTGATCCGTAACCCACATACTGACCCGAATCATGACCCATCAAGATTATCCTACAAACAGCTCGTCCTTGGTTTTTGGAATGGTGTCAATTAATTGTTTTGCATCCAAAAGCTTCTTATTATCTGGTGTCTTCACATTCTCTTTCTCTCTTGTCTCATCTCTAGATCGGTTAGTCTCCTCCTGGTCCCTATCTCGATGGCTCGATTTATCATGGGACCGTCTAGTGTGTTCCCTTTCTGAATCGGGTCTCTCTCACAGCCTGTAATTCTTCGGTTGTATAATCTATATGAACCAAAGGTCGCATCTTTTTATCCTTTTGTGCATCCTCATCCTCATCTTCTTCTTCGGTTGTAGTTCTTTTTCCTGAGCCCACGAGACCAAATCCTAACGTTATTTTTCCAACGGTGTTGTTTTGCCCTGTTTGTGAAGCAGTCACAGACTCCATGAATGAGCCATCACCAGTCCCATTTTGCGTACAGATGCACAAAAGCCAAACATGATAATATCAGTAGACCCAAATATCTGGTCCTAAAAGTTCCGTTCACTGAGCTTATTTCATGTGCCTCGTAATGAAGACTAAATCAACGCTAGTCTTCACACCACACTTAGATTTCAAACGTAATATATAGCTTACATTGGCCTGTAGTACACCCCAGCAGTTGCTTTTGAAGCATGATATCTTATCGTAAGGGTTCATGTTTGTTCACTTTAGCAATCCATGATACATTAACATCATCAAGTATGTTGCAATTCTATGTCGTATATAACACAGCGCAGGGAAATGGCCACCCATGGTGTTAGTGGCAATTTTATTAATAACTGGGACTAAAAACCATAGCCAAATACAAGTAAAGCATGAAATTACAATACTAAACAGATGAAAAAAACACACAAAAAACATATACAGCTACGCACGTGCAACCCTTCGCCATTTTGCCATGAACACCGCCACCTTAACATACACCCAATCTTTCAAGCTATCTTGACACTGAAAAATAGCATGTCTCACACGGCGATTAAGAAGTAAAGTGCCAACAACCATCCAAAACCCAGTAGGAAAACCAGCGGCCCCTCCAATATAAAACCATCTCATAAGTTCATCTAAGGCTTCGCCATCACTCTTACTTTGATCACCAACTACAAGTGTTACTTCAAGTTCTTTATCTCCGGGACAATACTTGGTCAAGGGAGGTCCGCATAGTCCAGCATTTCCAATGTACCTTGATGGTTCAAAGGACTGGAGTTGAGTGCTAGATGGAATCCTCCCGGACAAGTTATTATGCGACACATCAAGGTAATTTAAAAAATTCATCTTAGACATGCTTGATGGCAACCCTCCTGAGAAACTGTTTTTGGATAAATCCAAAGTTTGAAGCTCTTTCATTTGACCGATGTCTTTTGGAATCTCTCCAAGTAGAGCATTGTGTGATAAGTTTAGTAACACTAATCCCTGCAAATTGGTAATCTCGTATGGGATTTGGCCAGTGAGACTGTTGGTTGATAAATCAATTGTCTTAACCAATCCCAGATTTCTACTAAACTCATTTACCTTTCCTTGCCATTGTATCAACAGATGGTCAATATAGCTATTGTCAACAATTACAGCCCCCACTGTAAGATTAGCTATACTACTATAATAATGTAGATTCTGTTCCGTAAACAATCCTTTTTGAACCATGGAAGTAAAATTATTCACACAAGATGGGATTGTTCCTTGGAGATTGTTAAATGACAAGTCTAAGATTTGAAGACTTACTAATTGACATATTTCTGAAGGGATGGCTCCGGAAAAGTTGTTTGATTTTAGGTTAAGAGCGTACAACCTTGACAAGTTTTTACCAATCCAAACAGGAATCTTCCCATTTAATTTGTTGGCCCCCAAGTCCAAAAGGCTCAACTTGGTGCAATTCTTCAAAGACAATGGCAATTCTCCAGAGAAGCTGTTGTTGTATAAACTTAACGTCTCGAGTTGACCCAAACATCCTACAAAGGGAGGAATATATCCTGATAGACTGTTGTGGCCCAAATTAAGAACTTTTAGATACGTCAAATTCTTCAAGCAGTCTGGAAGTTGCCCGGTCAATGAGTTACGTGAGAGATCAAGAGATTCAAAGTTTTCAAAGATTTGGCACAAGAAAGAGATTACTCCTTGGAATTTGTTTCTGGACAGATCTAAAAAATTTATACGTGCCGGAAAAGTAGGTATTTGACCATAAAAGCTGTTGGAACTCAAATCTACTTTTTCAAGGTAAGGACTTGATAATGATTGTAATGTCCCATTTATGTTGTTGAAAGAGAGATCCAAATAACTCAATCGAGAAGGGCGCCATTCGTGCCAGAACTCTGTAGGAATTGTGTCTGAAATGCTATTGTTGGAAAGATCAAGATGCCTAAGGTTTTTCATTTTTTGTATCGATTTGGGGAAACGAGGTCCTAGCTTGTTGGAGCTGAAATCAATATACTCTACACTCATAGAAAGGTTTGACACGTCATCATTAAAAAAAACTCCTTCGAGTGAGTTGTATGAAAGATCTACCAACCAAAGATTTAATTTTCCAATGTTTTCAGAGATAACACCTCTAAGTGAATTGGAAGAAAGGTTCAGTTCTGTAAGTGTGGGTAGTTGCCACAATTTGTCACTTATTGTTCCATATAACTGATTGGAATCTAGGTACAACACATTTAGGGATGAAAAGTTTTGAATCTCATCAGACAATGACCCTATTAATTGGTTATTTGAAGCATCCAATAAATATAACATATTTGGGGATGTGCATCGAGACAAGTTGTTCAGAAAATCTGAAAGCTTCCCATCAAACGAGTTCCCAGAAACTGAAAAATCCTCAAGCCTATTGCCAACTAATGGACACAACCAGCGATAAATTGATGAGTTGAGATTGTTGTTATCGAGATAAAGGAGAACAAGAGATAAAGAAGAGTTGACAACTAAAGAATATGGACGCATGACTTTTGAGAGGTCACATCCGTCTAAACTTAACTCTTCTAGGTTTTGGAGACCTATAATTGCATTTACCCAGTTATTTGCTTTGGCCAGAGAAGTTCCATCCATATAAAGGTGACTTAAAGAAGATAGAGAAGACAACCAATCTAAGTTTTCAATTGTACAACTATCGAGGGAATGAAGTGAAAGATCTAGCAAATTGGTGAGGTTTCCAAATTCTGGAGGAATGGTTCCAGAGAAAGAGTTGTCTGAAAGGTCAAGGTTTGTTAATTTGGTCAATGAACCCATGGATCTTGGAATGATTCCACTGAAATTATTATTACTAAGAAAAAGGTATTCTAATTTGGTCAATGAACCAATGGATCTTGGAATAATTCCACTGAAATTATTATTACTAAGGTAAAGGTATGTTAGTTTGGTCAAGGAACCAATGGACTCGGGAATGGTTCCACTAAAATAATTGTCACCTAGGTCAAGCTCTGTTAAATTTGTCAAATAACCAATGGACAAGGGAATGGTTCCAACCAACTGATTCCCTTCAAGGTCAAGAATAGTTAAAGCGGTCAAGGAACCAATGGACTTGGGAAAGGTGCCAGTAAACTGATTATAAGAAAGGTCAAGAGAAATTAACTGGGTCATGTTACCAATGGATATGGGAATGGTGCCAGTAAACTCATTATCAGAAAGGTCAAGATAAGTTAAATGAGTCATGGAGCCAATGAACGGGGGAATCGTTCCATTGAAAGAACATCCGGACAGATCTAGATGATTCAAGTAAGTTAAGTTAAGCAATGAAATGCTAACCTCACCTCCAACAACATCTGGATAGTCGCACATCAGGTCAAGCATTGTGACATGACCTGTTTGGTTGTCACAACTGACTCCCCTCCATTTACAGCAAACATCTTCTTCTTCAGGCGTCCATGAAGAGAGCAGGTCGTAGGGGTCTAGAAGGCGAGCTTTGAAACCAAGAAGAGCTTCTCTCTCACTATCGATGCACGTATTAGTAGCCCCTCCTGCTGCTACAACCAGTTCGTGGCCATGGGAAGTGGCTGCCGTGGTAATAAACCATAGTAGAACAAGTGACGCAATAAACAAAACATGAGTTTGCATAAAGTAAAAGCAAATATTTTCTCTCATAATGTATATATGTTGTAAGTAAGCTGGACGAATTCCTTTTGTGAAAGGCTCAAAAGTATTTGTATTGATGTTATTTTATCTGATATATCAACATATACGCCTCCATGCAGCTTTATATATACTTAGAAAAAGAATAATTGAACGAGAACGGATATATATTTGTGTGGTGCAGATATTCATGGAAAAAAATTGAAGTCCCAAACTATACGTCTAAAGACTCTAAAGTCATTGCAATTTGTACTTATTCCATGTTCATCCAACGTGATGATATCTTTGGTCCTCCAATTGTTATGTGATATATATTTGTGTGGTGCAGATATTCATGGGAAAAAAATTTAAGTCCCAAACTAGACGTCTAAAGACTCTCAAGTCTTGGCAATTTGTACTTATTGCATGTTCATCCAACGTGATATCTTTTGGTCCCCCAACTGTTATGTGATATATATATATTTGTGTGGTGCAAATATTCATGGAAAATATTGAAGTCCCAAACTATACGTCTAAAGACTCTAAAGTCTTTGCAATTTGTCTTATTGCATGTGCATCCAACATGTGATATTTTTTGGTCCATCCAACATGTGATATCTTTTGGTCCTCGAATAGTTATGTGACATAAATATGAATATAAGAGAGCTAGGTGCAATACAATGTTATTATGTGACATAAATATGAATATAAGAGAGCTAGGTGCAATACAATGTTATAAGTGTGTTATACACACCGTCACATCAACTTTTATTCTATAACATTCCTATAACACACAACCAAAAAGGCATTTTCTCTAATAATTCCTATAATATACAACCAAAAGCCACACTCACTCCACTTTTACGTTCAAAAAAGAAGGGAAAAACTCCGATAACTTCCGTTATATACATGGCGATGGTGCTATAACGCAAGGGGACCGATGGAGCTAAAACGCACATGGCGCCGCTATAGGAAACAAAAAAGCTATAACGTGGGATGCTATAACCAATTCCAGTGGCGGAGCTATGTGAGGACCGGGGAGGGTCCCGGCCCCCTAGGCCTAAGCTCGTTAGTGTATTTTTTTCGCGATTTCATGTGTTAAAAATAATAATAATTAAAATAAATAAATAAATAAATAAAATTTCATCTCGGCCCTCCCATCTAATGTTTTTCTGGAAAAAAAAATTTTGCTTCGCCCCTTCACGAAATTTCTTCTAGCTCCGCCATTGACCAATGCAACGTGCTCTCTAAATACTAACCAAATAAATGGACCCAAATAAAGTAACCCATTCATAAGGTAACAAACTAGATAACGTGATATAAAGTACACCTATATAATATACATATAGTTCCGAGAAATTCTAAAATTTTCGACTATGTTGATTTAGTAAACTTTAAAGAATAATTTAATTACTACGTACACATATAGGAGTCTCGATAAAAATGGCCAAAAAAAGCTTAAGAAAAATTCAAAGTAAATTCCCACTAATATACAAATTACTAACTTAGTGACTCACGAACATCACAGGATAAAAAGGTAAACAATTTAACTAATCGAAAATATAACAAAAAACGGTTGTTAATCAATCTAGTAGGCGGAGATTCATGAGTAAAATATATATGTTTTAGCGAAGTTGTATAATAATATAATTATAAGGCAACAAAAAGGTACTATTAGAAATTGAACTTATATTTTATAATGAATAAAGGATGTTAATGACGTTAATTAAAATAATACTGAAACAGTGAGTTAAAGAAAATTGTAGTGCGTATTTGTAGACGCATAGTTGTTTATATTTTTGTGGTGAGAGTTGTTATAACTTTTAGGATTGTTTAGGTCATATTAATTGATACCTTCTAATAAGCATAGTTGTTAATAAGTACTAGCACATTACCCGTGTAAAGAAGCAGGGACGAGTAATACCTTTAGCTAGGGCTAATCTTTTTATCTTTTTGTCGATTGCGTTTTTCAATGATTGATGATAGTTTTTATGGTCGTGGGCTTGCGGTGAGAGATTGTGAAGAAGTTAAAATGTCATATTATTATGTGTAAAGTATAAAGAATTGAAGTTAAAGCTCCCAAATTAATGTTAGGATACTCGTAACTCCTAAAATCTTGTATTTATTAGACATTCTTTTCTATTTCATGATATTTATTGATGAGTTTGGAAATATCTTATTGATTTATTTTTATTTTTAATTATACATGTTTTGAAGTTTGATTAATTGCTACCGAAAAAGTCTTGACATTTGAAAAAGCCATAGCTTAACTAATTGCTACTACAAATTTTCAATATTTGAAAAAACCATAGAAATTAAGTGGTGATGCTAAATATGTCGTACAATTTAAAGTGGATGGTCTCAAATTGATTTCTTATCTTTTTTAATTTTACATGTTTTGAAGTTTGGTTAATTGCTACCGAAAAAGTCTTAACATTTGAAAAAGCCATAGCTTAACTAATTGCTACTACAAATTTTCAATATTTGAAAAAACCATAGAAATTAAGTGGTGATGCTAAATATGTCGTACAATTTAAAGTGGATGGTCTCAAATTGATTTCTTATCTTTTCGTATTTTCAAAAGTATGAAAATTACAATTGTCCTATTCTGTGGAAAATATGATGAAGACTGAAGTTAATCATCTCAAAGTAGACGTTGCTATATATGTCCTACAATTTAAGTGGATGGTCTTAAATTGATTTCTTATCCTTTCGTATTTTCAAAAGTAAGAAATATATACAATTGTCCTATTTTGTGAAAAATATATGATGAAGACTTAAGTCAATCATCTCAAAATAGATGTTAGGAAACTCATGAGTCCGATGAACTTGTATTTATTGGATATCATTTTTTATCTTCGGGATATTTTTTTGAAGAGGTAGGAAATTGTTGTTGTTTTGAACCAGCTTTTCAAATCGTGCATATGCAAGATTGTTAAATAAGATTATTTTATAAAATTATGTAAAATCATTATACTTACATAGTTATAATACTCATGCATGGTCCGGTTTTACATAAACTTTTTATTATAACTGACATAATGTTAAAGTTGATGTTATTTGAATTTAACTATCGATATCATGTTCTAAACATTATGCGTGTTTAATAACACGTAATGACCCTTGAAAAACTATGTGGAGTTGTTATATGTACAATATCATATATTCATTGTGAGGTCGTACCTTCATTTTGATATTTATATTCATGTTAAAATAGTTGTAGCCATATTTAACTTTTAAACCCGTGTACGCTCAGGTTAAACTTCTAAAAAGAAATAACATTAGTCGTTATTGAACACATATAGTAAAAAAAAAAAAAAAAAAAAAAAAAAAAAAGTTTCGGATAGCCTGTGAAAGAACATTAGTCGTTCATATATGTATAATCTCGTGTATTCATTTAAATATCACAGTAATTCACATTTTTATTTTAATATTTATAATGAAATGGGTAGGAGCAAAATATTTGATGAAAGATGCTTGAGGCAGAATCGAACACCCATTATTCATGTAATAAAACATAGATCAAGTACCATACTTGCGTAAAAAGTGTATCTCTGCAAACCAGCGGCGTGTCCTTTAAGCACGCCTTAGCAATATCCCTACAAATATTTAGCACGTCTTTAAAGCAACAAAAGCATGCACATACACGCTATAAACATGCAACTCTGTCCATAACAAGCTAATTATCTCATTAAGCTTACTATAATCTACCGCTTAGAAGTTATTGCATATTCGCACTATCATAAGGGAGTAGGCAATTACTTCCAAGCAACCCCGAGTAAGTAGCATTCATACCAGTAAGTTATGAACAAATACAGAATCAGAGACAAAACTTCGCTTGATTTAAAAGGTGAAACTTGGGACTACAGGATGAGCGAAATAGAACAAATTATTCAGAAGACGATGTTGGCGATATGTCAGCTAAATTGATCTTTAGATTTGACTTTTTATCAAAGTTGTCTAAAAAATGTTACGGAAAAGAAATGTACTAAAGCTATAACAGAAGACGATAATACCACAATGATAGCAACAAAGGAGAGCATTTAAGCCTTGGCTCTTCCTGCAAGACCAGTCTCCACTTTCTTCACTTCAAAAATGAGCATTCTCCACATCTTTAACACAAACATTTCAGCTTCATCGTCCAAAATAGACTGAAGCCGCTCTAACATCTCATTTGCTGTCACGTGTTCTTGAGTGCTTGACACAATATAATCTACTAATGTTGTCTCTTCCTCGCCCAAAAATTCGGTTATTTTCTTGGAGATCCATGGCCTCATCCGTTCATGCAATCCATTCTGAAAACAAAAAATAACACACTTACAAATCATACTGATCTAATATATGGACACTTCCTAAGGTCATTAAATATTCCCATATGAAATCCTTACCTTGTTATAAACATATCTGATCGTTAAATAATATTGTATTAATAGAACAAAATACCTATCCGAACCCATAAAAAAAATTGTTTTGCAATGTCAAGCACATATCTCAACAAGAAAGAACTCTAGGAAAAATACAGGGGAGGGAGTCATACGGTCATACCTAGTTGGCTAGTTTTTGCTTCTTTCTTTTATCGGGAGAGAAATAGTTCACATTGATATGACCTTATTCAAAATAGAACGCCTAGTGGCTATTACTCGTGTAAGTATCCAATCTAATCAAAAGATGTCATATTTAACTAAAAGTACTTAGCGGTTAAACTATCGATCTCCCCCTAAGCAAAAAAGAACAAGTTTAAGAATACCAAAAGTTCTCACTAAGTCACTAATCATAATACTTATGTAACAGAAACACAAAACTCTCAGTTTGTATGTCTAAATGCGTACAGCTAGGTTCGCCGTTTTACAAAATATTCAACATTCAATTATAATACATAGAAAAAGACTTGGCAATTAAGCAAGCAAGAGTGGAAAATGGGCGAGTAGGAATTTGGAAACAAGTCAAACAGGTAGCTTTTTTGTGTGTGTTAGATCAAGTAGGGGACCCACAAACACTCCTTTTATAAAACAAAGTTCAATTTTATATGTCACTAGTGTGGTAAACATGAGTACAAAAACCTATATTAGAGAGATTTAGAAGGTTTTTATGCATTTTAATAAGCTTAGGATGGCTTCTATGCCATTTGACCCATTTCATCTTTTTGCGCAATCCTTTCAGCTTACCGATTTGGGATCAGACATAATCAAATCAATCGATTTATAAGTAAACTATAAAGCAAGAATTCTATACTAACCTTGTCATAAGTTGCCCAATTTATTGGATACGAAAACAACTCGTCCTTAGTTTTTGGAATGGTGTCAATTAATTGTTTTGCATCCAAAAGCTTCTTATTATCTGGTGTCTTGACATTCTCTTTCTCTCTTGTTTCATCTCTGGATCGGTTAGTCTCCTCCCGGTCCCTATCTCGATGGCTTGATTTATCATGGGACCGTCTACTGCGTTCCCTTTCTGAATCAGGTCTCTCTTCTTTTGTATTTGCATGTCCAATTCGTTTTGCAAATTCAGCAGCAGCAGCCAAATTAGAAGATGGTGCAAGCGGAGTAGTTTCTCTCACAGCCTGCAATTCTTCGGTTGAATAATCTATAGGAACCAAAGGTCGCATCTTTTTATCCTTTTGTGCATCCTCATCTTCCTCTTCGTGGAATAGAGAAGGGACTGTAGTTCTTTTTCCTGAACCAACAAGACCAAATCCTAACTTTTTAGTTCCGACGGTATTGTTTTGTCCTGTCTGTGAAGCAGTCGCAGACTCCATGACTGAGTCGTCACTAGTCCCATTTTGTGTACTCCTGTTACCTGTTATACGGAACCCCGGTGGTGGTTAGTAATACAAATGAACAAACAAGCCAAAACATGAGACTATCCCTAGGACCGATTAAGCCCGAATATTTGGTCCTAAAGTCAGTTCACTTATGCACAGAACGTAAAATTGTTTTTCCATGTGATATTTCTTATGAAAGGCAAAAGCTCACTCACATATTATGCATCACCCCACCTTTAGTGTTTTCCATATAATATTAAATGTAGTTTTTTGATATTTGTATAAATCCTTTTAAATTATACCATTACATATACTATATTTTAATGCTTCAAAAGAATGATCTAAGGTGCTTTTTGAAAACAGGGTATTTTCATTCTTCAAAGGATTAGAAATGTTCAATGCTCATTTTTCAAAAATTTAGTAAATCTTGTTTTAACTTAATTATTAATTGCGAGTATAATTTATAAACCAATATTTAATAACATGTGATATGTCATTCTAACTACAAGTAAAAAAGAGGAAGTAAAAAGATCTAGGACCAGGACTGGTTTTAACTGGTTGACTAGGTCAGACCTTCATACATAAAGAGAAACGTAAAGAAAAAAATCTAGTTGAATTGAAAAACTTACCGTTTTCGTCTGCATCTGCCATTTCAATATCAGTGGTCGGGTGGTCAGAAGCCTTATTTCTGATTTCCGCCAAGCTTCCATCAATAAAAGCTCCAATGCATGTTTTTGTTGTTCTTTGTGCTGCTCCCTTTCCTCTTCGGCTTTCTTCTTCGCCTCAGCAATCTCTTCTTCCTCTTTAATCTTGTCTTCTATATCTTCTTCCTTTTCCCTTAACCTTCGTTTTCTTTCTTCTCTTTCCTCCCCACTACTTCTATATTTTCTCTTTTTGCTATAGCCATCATCATTCTCTTGTTCTAATATCTCATATTTCCTGTCCTGTTCTCTATCCTTTTCCCTTTCCCTCTCTTGTTTGCGGGCACGCTCTTTTTCCTTTTCCCGATTTTCCCACTCCTTTAGACGACCCCGATATCGCCGTTCATCTTCACGTATTTTGTATTCTCGTTCCCTTTCTCTCTTAGCTCGGTCTTGCTCCCTTTCTCTTTCGTACCTTTCCAATTCGCGTTCCTTTTCACGTTTTAGGTCTCGCTCTGGATCCCTGCTCCGCCTAGCGTTTTTTCGTTCAGGTGAGCTTGTTTCGGGTCTCTCGCTTTCGCTAGAAAGCTTGCTTTTGCTGGTCGTCTCTTCATCGTTTTTATCTTCTGCTGCATATGTAAATGATAGGGTCAGGCATTATAGCATGATAGAGCTTCCAACATCAAATAAAGAAGACAAACATGTACCTACACCTTCGAGTTCACATATTACAAGTTCTTACTAAGAGGGTGTAAATTTTAAGCTATACTATGTAACTGTGAACAATCCGGAGCACATACCCAGATGTAATAAAAACGGGTAGTAGATGAACTTGAAATAGCATTTACATGTACTTATACTGTTTGAGTTGAAAAATATCATATATTCAGTCGTGAACTTTGCTAATTTCAAGATTTTATACCCAAGTGAGCAAAAAAGACGTCTTTGTAAAAAAATACATGTTTTGTGAAATTCGAAAGTTTTGGTATTTATATAACGAAAATTACCCTTTCATAATGCAAACAGTATGAAAATGGTCATCTAACACCTAATAGGTTAATAATCGTTTTGAAACACAAATCTAAACACCCCCTAAATATATGGACTCCAAAGTTTATGCTAACCATTTTTTGCCATGTCAGCATCTGAATCGCCATCTCTCGACTTCGTTGGAAGTTCAGAGGTTATATTAACAGCAGTAACAGGAGCTTGTGGGGGTGGAGGTGGAGGTGGTAGAGGTTTATTCTTTATCCTTTCTTCTATCATTCCTATAAGCTTTTCACTAGCTTCTTTGTCAGCTTCCTTATCTTCATCAGTCACAAGACCAAAAGTAGCATAGTCAATATTATCTTTATTTTCATCATTGTTATCATCCTCCTTTTTAACATCCTTTGATTCCTCCACGGAAGGCTTAAGAGGTTCTTTCTTGTCTTCCTCTTTACCAGCACCTTCAGCATCTGCTGCTTTCTGATTCTTCAAGTTCTCTTTTTTCTTCTCAATATATCGCTTAAGATACTCCTTGGTTGCTTTATCAAAATTTAACTGCATATACCAATCAAGGGTTAATATTTATAAAAAATTAAGTGAGAATGTGATGAACTTCATTGCTATGAACAGAGCATGCAATAGGGAATTTTCGAGTTTTCGCCCACACGCTCATGAGTGTGTCAGATCATATTATATTAATCTTTAGCTGATAAAAAATAATATAGTTTTGTAATCATATTTGACACACATACTTCTGATAGAAGGTATAATTTTTTGACAGTTTGTTCTGGGTCAACCTAAACCGTCAATTTTCAACCAGATTATGTTACCTGCTTTAACCAGCTACCGAATTTAACAAAGATAACAACCTATACAAAAAATATAAAAACATAGCAGCTTATATGTTAACTGACGGCCCTTTTCACCAAGGCAAAATGAACAAAAAATGCAAGTATGAGCCTCCTGACATAGATTAATGTCTAAGATCCATGAGGTATAGTTTCTTAACATGACACAGAAAATGAGAGAAAATATAATGAAATGATGAAGAATAGAAAAAGATCCAACCATACCATAAGCTCTTGACCATCAATACTCAATTTACTCAACAGTCGTAAAGCACGTAATACTCCTTCCACGGATTCAAATTCACAAAACCCAAAGCCCTTCAACGCTCCTGTAGTGGGATCTGGTACACGTTTCCAACTTTTAACAGGCCCACATAGCTGCGATGGACATTTAAAACTGTAAGCCCATGCAAACTAAAATCTGTTTCCAAAACAGCAAACAGCACAGGTGGTAACAAACTTACCTGCAAAAGGGAGAGCATGAAATCATTGTCCACCGTTGATGCTATCTTGCCAACATAAATTGTGGTCATTGGCTTTTCAACAGAAGCTATGTTTAGATTGATAGGTGGCCTAATAATAGTGGGAATCACTGGACCCCGCATAGGCATGATTGGAGGGCGTTGTGAAGCTGGAATGACTCCCCCTGGTCCAAGTGGTCGTTGAGGATACCCAGGTCGAATCATTTGTGGGTATGGAGAGGGATAACGAATAAGCCCTGCATAAAAAGACAAAAATACTAGGCCAACTTGTTAGAGCGAGTTCAGAAAATGAATACAGGTCGTAATAGTCTTCAATTCAACACTTTAAGCATATATAGATATCAATAGTGTTTACCAAAATATTACAAGCAATTAGAGATGGCAGCTAGGCACACCAGCTGAATTAATAACATGAATTGAAATAAGGACAATAATACTGGAATTCATATATCATGGCTGTACAAAGCAGCTTACCTCATGCATCCTGAAAAGTAGTGGTCTCGGAAAAATATTCCATGCACCAATCGTGAACAACTGGATTTAGAAACAAGCGACTTCCAACGTCTCATAAACGCCAATGCAAATGATGACATGACATTCTAATTTATTTACCAAAGTTTTATATAGTGAACTATTATAGAGCCATAAGCCCAAAAGTGATAACATGTGCAAGGAATAGAAACCAAATAGTGTAGTTGAAAGGATTATGATACCTTGGCATGTAAAGGGCAAGAAGCACTCAGTTGCAAGCATGTTCTGCTGACGACAAATCACGATTCGAGAACCCATTAAAGGGAAAGTATACTACAAATAAAAGCCTACTAGCAATGAACATGGCTGTTGCAAATTGTTTAGCATGAAAATAAACTAGACTTTCATGACCTTTAATTACGTTTTGAAATGAAGCAGTAATGGAATGGAATGGAATGGAATGCACGTAGTTTTGAAATGAAGAAAGTAATTGAGCAACTTATTCCATTCAATAATCATGTTTAATTTACGTTTTGAAACATTGCAAATGGAATGAAATAAATATATGAAACGACTTAAATCTAGTCTCTTTAAAGACCCCATAACAAAAGTCAACTGAAGATCGCATAACTCACAACCATATATTACTCTCCAGATTTCTTTCAGAAAACGTTTCCTCTATAGTCATGAAAGTTGAGAGTATGCGTGTTTCAAATGAAAGAATAGTAAAGATAAATTAAAAAAAATACTTTTGCTCAATGAAGAAAAACAATACTCCTTTCGTTTTTTAATTCCAAGTATTTTTATCCTTTGATTATGCAAAATCAGTTCATGAGACAAGATGACATGGAAAATACTATGAAGGAGTGTGAAAGAGAGAATAAGCAATTCCTTAGACGGTTTTCTTAATTTGGTTAATACAAAGTTGGAGGCTTTTATGTAAGTTTTCTTTCATTCCGGGATGGAATGGTAAAAAAACTGGGTACTGCCCATAATGAATCAAAAGGGCATTTTTTGATGGAATCACATTCCTCATGTACAAGCTCATTCCATAACAATAAACAAACATGTTTTTTCATCCCGTCATAGTGGTCGTTATCATTCCTACGTTAATTACTTTTGTTATCATTCCTACATTCATTACTTTATACCAAACACTGCCTAAAATTATGTGTAGAATCAAAATAAACAAAGCCAGGCAAAATGTTTGCATACCAAAATTTCGTGCGTGTAATGGTCTCTAAGCAATATGAACAAGATAACGAGATCCTTCCAAAGTTTTTTCACCACGACAAAACTGTACGAGATAACATCTTGTCATCGCTACTCCCTAAACTTCTATGACATTATATTACTAGAATTCAAGGGGTCCTTTTGGTTTAACACATTTTGTTCTTCTTCTCTTTTTAAACGAAAATCAGTAAAGCTAGGCCAAAATGCATGCATACCCAAAAATTGTCTATAAGAAACTGTGACATGGGCATGAGATCCTTCTAAACTTTTTTTCCACGACATTAAAAACACAATTTTTTTCATTAAAGTTCTTCTATATAAACTAGAACTAACAAAGCTAGACAAAAAAACATACGCATACCAAAAAAAAGTTGTAGAAACTACGATAGGAACAAGATCACGAGATCCTTCCAAAGTTTCTCACCACCACATCAATCAATTTTTCCACTATATTACGCAGAAACATCTTGTCATCAGTACCCCCTAAACCTACACTAACACTATGAGGGTGTTTGTTTAAGCTTGTATACGTGGGTTTATGAGCTTATTTGATTTTGCCTTATATTTCATAAGCTCCAATTTTCCGGCTTATTTTGAGATATATCGGCACAAGCTTCAAAATAAGGTGAAAAATTATAGCTTGTGAAATATAAGGCGAAATCAAATAAGCTCATAAGCCCACGTATATAAAGCTTAAACCACCCCCTCCCCCCCCCCCCCCCCCCTTCACATATGTTTGGCAAAACTAGTAGAAGCTGTTATCACTATATGGGTTGTATCTAAGACGTGGGCTTATGAGATTATTTGATTTCGGCTTATATTTCATAAGCTCCAAATTTCCGGCTTATTTTGAGATCCATCGGCTTATATAAGTTCGTTATATAAACCCACAAGCCTCAAAATAAGGCGAAAAATTAGAGCTTGTGAAATATAAGGCGAAATCAAATAAGCTCATAAGCCCACGTATATAAAGCTTAAACAAACACCCCCCTATATGTTTGGCAAAAACTAGTAGAAGCCGTTGTCACTATATGGGCTGTATCTAAGACGTGGGCTTATGAGCTTATTTGATTTCGGCTTATATTTCATAAGCTCCAATTTTCCGGCTTATTTTGAGATCCATCGGCTTATATAAGTTAGGGGCGTTTCTTTTTTTTGTTTAGCTAAGAGAAGTGTGGGGCCTATGTGGGACCCACCTCTATTTAAGCCACTTGGGGATAGCATTACAAATTTTGCCTTGTGGATCTAGACCAACTAAGAGAAACTGTGGGTCCCATTTAAAAAATTAATACTATTATATTGATAAGTCCCACTATCCCTTCCCATACAGAAAAAAAGAAACACAGCCTTAGTTATATAAGCACACAAGCCTCAATTAAAATAAGGTGAAAAATTAGAGCTTGTGAAATATAAGGCGAAATCAAATATAAGCTCATAAGCTCACGTATATAAAGCTTAAAGAACCCCCCCCCCCCCCCCCCCCCCACCCCCAAATATGTTTGGCGAAACTAGTAGAAGCCGTTATCACTATATGGGCTGTAATCGCAAAATGTAAAATAAACGCTTCCTCTAAATACTCGTCTCCAAACACGTCCTAAACTAATTACCGCTATCCCTAACATCACAAATTCCACTACTTTTCCACATATCAACAAAATTCAATAAATCCAAACACCAATTTATAAAAAAAAAAAAAAAAAAAAAAAAAAAAAAAAAAAAAAAAAAAAATCAACAAAAGTCAAACTTGAGAAAAAAAAGTCAAAATCAAAGAAATTCAACCCACCTGGTGGATGATTCATAGCTCCTGACGGCTGAGGATAACCACCATTAGGCGGCGGTTGCTGACCTGGCACACCATACTGCTGATGGTATAAAAGTCTATAGCTTGCTTCAGATTCTCAACAAACACACTTCCAAGAATTACCAATGGCTTTTTATTGTCTTGGATTTCTTCCTCTTCCTTTCCAACTGTTTTCGCCTTCTTTTCTTGCTTTTCTCTCATCATGAACAGGTCAACAACAGTAAACCCGACCCAATAACAGCCAAAACACTATCCTTAAGAAACTTTATGATGAAATGTTTCTGACCCATTTAAATTTCCACAAAAGGAATTCAAAGGGTACCAACAAAGGCCTTCATTCTTCCAAAAAAAAAAACGCCTCTTCTACAACCCTGAAAAATAGCCCATGCAACAACTAATCCTTCAAGATCACGATTCACGAGATCCTTCCAAAGTTTCTCACCACCACATCAATCAATCTTTCCACTGTATTACGCAAAAACATCTTGTCATCACTACTCCCTAAACCTACACTAACACTATGGGGGTGTTTGTTTAAGCTTGTATACGTGGGTTTATTAGCTTATTTGATTCCGGCTTATATTTCATAAGCTCCAATTTTCCGGCTTATTTTGAGATCCATCGGCATATATAAGTTTGTTATATAAGCCCACAAGCCTCAAAATAAGGTGAGAAATTATAGCTTGTGAAATATAAGGCGAAATCAAATAAGCTCATATACCCACGTATATAAAGCTTTAACAAACCCCCCCCCCCCCCCCCTCATATGTTTGGCAAAACTAGTAGAAGCCGTTATCACTATATGTTTGGCAAAACTATAAGGCGAAATCAAATAAGGTGAAAAATTATAGCTTGTGAAATATAAGGCGAAATCAAATATAATCTCATAAGCCCACGTATATAAAGCTTAAACAAATCCCCCCCCCCCCCCCCCCCCCCCCACCTCTCTCTATATTTGGCGAAACCCAGTATAAGCCGTTATCACTATATGGGCTGTAATCGCAGAATGTAAAATAAACGCTTCCTACAAAATCTAAACACTCGTCTCCAAACACGTCCTAAACTAATTACCGATATCCCTAACATCACAAATTCCACTACTTTTCCACATATCAACAAAATTCAATAAATCCAAACACAATAAAAAAAAGTCAACAAAAGTCAAACTTGACAAGAAAGTCAAAAACAAATTCAACCCACCTGGTGGATGATTCATAGCTCCTGGCGGCTGAGGATAACCACCATTAGGCGGCGGCGGCGCATACATCATCATGGGCGGCGGCGGCTGCTGACCTGGCACAACATACTGGTGATGGTATCAAAGTCTATAGCTTGCTTCAGATTCTAAACAAACACACTTCCAAGAATTACCAATGGCTTAACTGTTTTCGCCTTCTTTTCTTGCTTTTCTCTCATCATGAAAATGACGACAACAATAGTAACAGATATGAACACCAATAAACCCGACCCAATAACAGCCAACACTATCCTTAAGAAACTTTATGATGAAACTTTTCTGGCCCGTTTAATTTTCCACAAAAGGAATTCAAGGGGACATACCCACAAAGACCTTCATTCTTCCAAAAAAAAATGGCCGGCCCAATTGAATGATCATCACAACCCTGCAAAATAGCCCATAAAGATTCAGTAACACTCCTTCACTTCTCTCCAACC
The DNA here is from genome assembly GCA_019973895.1 of Chrysanthemum seticuspe. Lineage (NCBI taxonomy): Eukaryota > Viridiplantae > Streptophyta > Magnoliopsida > Asterales > Asteraceae > Chrysanthemum > Chrysanthemum seticuspe. The sequence continues at coordinate 28,581,747 of BPTQ01000009.1, read as the reverse complement.
TCCCACATGCAACAACTAATCCTTCATAACCCAGTAACACAAATACAAATGAACATTACACGTTTATAGAGGTCTATATAAAAAGGGGAATGATCAATTTTCGACTTGGGTTTATATCAGTACTCAATCAAAACATAAATAAGTGGGGTTTAGTGTTTATTTTATTATATATATAAATGAGCTTTCAAGATATTGTATGGTGGTGGTGGTGAGAAGAAGTATGTGTTTGTGTGAGAGAGAAGTACGTGTGACAATAATTGGGGATTTGGGGTTTAAGGGGTAATGGTATCAAAGTCTATAGCTTGTTTCAGATTCTCAACAAACACACTTCCAAGAATTACCAATGGCTTATTATCATCATTAACTAATAATGCAAGAATGATCAATTTTCGACTTGGGTTTATATCAGCAAATCAATCAAAACGTTAATAAGTGGGGTTTAGTGTTTATTTTATTATATATAGATGAGCTTTCAAGATATTGTATGGTGGTGGTGTAGATCTGTTAATAGAACTTGTGTGAGAACTATGTGTTTGTGTGAGAGAGAAGTATGTGCAACAATAAGTAACATGACCTATTGTCTATTGAAAAGAAGAATGCCCAAATGATACCATCATAAACGGTCCATGCATGTGGGAATAACGCGTGATGTGGAATGCTGGCCACTTAAATTCCAGCCCTATGATGATAAACCATGATCATCTGTGCATTTTCTGATATAGATACAAAACATAAGTCATAAAACTCGCAGTTTATACAACAACAACAACAACAACATACCCAATCCCGCCGAGGCAGGGTATGGGGGAGGTAGAATGTAGACAGTGCCTACCCCTACCCCAGGGATAAACCCGGGGGTAAGGAGACTGCTTCCAATGAGACCTCCGGCTAGTGCACGTGTGCGGGTGATACAGAGGAGAAGAGAGAGCAAAAGGGCATAAAGGCAGCAAACAAAAAGCAGGCGAAAAGGGGCAGACCAAACACGCACAAACGCAAAACAAAAGCACACAGCAAACCAGAAACAAAAACCAACCCTAAGGGCACAAGGCATCCTAAGGGAAAACCAAAAGCAAAGCAAAGGCAGGTAAAGCTAAGGGAGCAAAACAAAGGAAGACGAAACCTAAAGCGAAGGCAAAAGGCAACCTAAGGGGGCAACAAAGGGCAAAAGCAAAACACGCAAGGGGCCTAAACTAAGGCAGAGGCATAAATAAAAAAAAAATAAAAAAAAAAAAAAAAAAAAAAAAAAAAAAAACACCTAACACCTATCCTGAACTACCCGCAAATCCTAATTCTATCTCTCCACAAATTCCTATCTGAGGTCATGTCCGAGGTCATGTCCTCGGACAAGAGCAGCTCCTTCATGTCGAGCTTAAGTCTATCCTCCCACCTGAGATTGGGTCTACCCCTCCTTCTCACACCATCAACCACTAGCGCTTCGACTCTTCTTACAGGCGCTGATTGTGGCCTCCTCCTGATATGGCCGAACCACCTCAGCCTTCCCTCTCTCATCTTCTCGATAATATTCCCGACCTCAAGTTTTGCTCTGAAAACACCGTTCGGGATCATGTCAAGCAAGGTTTTCCCACAAGTCCATCTTAACATTCTCAATTCCGCCACCTCTACTCTGTTAGCATGCGCCTTGGAGATGGGCCAACACTCGGACCCATACAGCATCGCCGGTCTAATCGCCACCTTGTAAAATTTTCCCTTTAACTTACAAGGGACGTTCCTATCACAAAGGACTCCTGACGCCGCCCTCCATCTTGCCCATCCAGCTCGAATCCGATGGGTCACGTCCTCGTCTATCCTCCCTGATCTGTGGATCATCGATCCTAGATATCTAAAAGACTCTTTAGGTGGTAGGATCTGGTCACCGATGCGGATATCCAAATCTTCCTGGTGCTCTGATTCGATCCTCCCAAACTCACATCTCAGATATTCTGTCTTCTCTCTGCGGATATCCAAAACTCGCAGTTTATAATACCAAATAAAACATAAAGTAAGGGGACTGAGATCCACTCCCTCAACCTATCCCTTCATGTTGGCCGGTGATAACACTGATGCGTATTTTTTGTTGTTGCCTTCTATCGTAATACAAATCTGTGAATGTATATATCAAAGGACTCAGAATTAAGAGTTATATCATAACGTTCAATGAAGAGATAAATACCATTTTTCTACAAATTCACTTGCACATATGACTTTTTCATCTTTAAACGTTCTACATAAGGTTTTACTTCATGATATGATTAGTTTTACGGAAAATGAGCATGTAGATAATAAGTGACAAAATAGAGGCAGAGCTTTATGGAGAACTGATTGGCCATCACAGGGGAAGCTTCACATGTACCCAAAAGGGTTTGAAATTTCCTGAACTCTCCTCTAAATTCTCTACTTATGCTGCCAATTCTAAAGAATACAAATAAGAACGTGTCAAACGGGTGCCCAATACGATATCATTGCAATACGTGATCTATTAATTTGTTTAGAACTTACCCCATACCACCAAGTGGAAACCTCTTGGGATGCTAATGGTTTCATGGTTTCTCTATTCTCTTATTATCTTACAGGTAGGAATGTGGTGCTATTATACACGTCCAAATATTAGGGGGTTTTAACATGTTTACTAGTTCTCGTTTATACCTATTTCTACTAGATACTACATATTCTACATATACGGCACTTAAATACGACTACGAGTACACAATTCAATCCTATATACTATATTAATAAAAAAAAAATGAAGAACGGTATGAGCAGAGCATATAAAGCAAGCCTAAGTTTATCTTGCAACGCCAACAAATCACTTCTAGTAACATTTAAATCATGTATGTGACGAGCCGAATCCATCACATTCTCATCCAAAACGTTAATCATCTCTTTTAACCCCCTAATCATACTGCACTAATATAGCCATTCCTGCAATGGCGTTTCATCTACCGGTGATTCTCACGTTTGTCAAACAAAGAGTATATAGCGTTTGAAATTTATTCTTTCACAAGACATGAGTTAGGCATATCATCAAAAACATTACATGCATTCAGTTATCAAATTTAGCAACATCTAGTTAACTAATTTAATAACTAAATCGAGTTAGGCATATGATCAAACACCTCATATGCAACAATTAACACAACAATTTTAGAGTTCAAATTCATCGAATTATAACTATATACCTATAACTACAACCCTCTAATGAACTAATTGGCTATATTCAAATAAATTTCAGTTCAAATGCACAAATTAAATTAAAGTAATTAACTAACAACAAATGCCTGAGAAGGTTTGTTAAGCGCAGGTGAGAGTAGCAGCTGAGATATGAAGTTTGGTGAATTTAAGCATTTTGTTAGTTAATTGGGGAATGAATTTGACGTTTTTAAGGCTTGATTCATGGTCATTGACGGAGCTTGACCAAGTTCGTTGAGGGGGCCAAAATGAAGTTTTATTATTTTGGAGGGGCCAAACTATTAAATTGTTCTTATATCATTATTGTTCATAGCAATGTACATTGAAAATTATATATGCAGGCTAAATTTTTGGGGGGGCCACCACCCCCTCCTGCCCCTTAGATCCTCCGTCCTTGTTCATGGTATGATGACGTCGCAATGTGTGTGATTAAGGAATTTGGTGACATAAAGTATGAAATTTCGATGATTATGTGATAAAGTTATGAATTTTATGCTATGTTGATGTTTTTATATGTGTGTCATTGATTTAACATAAAGGTATGTTTTCATGATACTTATTATAGTTAATATTGTCTGTTTAATAATTTTGGGGTGGTCTATGAATTTGAGGGATAGTACTATTTTTGGGAATTTTTAAGAACGTCTACAGATTTGTGTTTTTTGATGAACGAGTCTCTTCTGTAAGAGGTTGACGGCAAGGATCGTTTTAGTCTTTGCAAGATCGAGATCGTAGGATCGGATCGCAATCCTACGATCCTACCAATTTGTCATAGTTTGTAACAAATGTTAAACGAGTCAAACTGTCTTACATTTCTACTCAACGTTAAAGATAAATTCATATAATATCCTCTTGAAAATGAAAAAGTTCAAATTTCAAACATCAAAATAATAATAAAACACAAAAAATTCAAGTTTTAATCGTTAAATTAATGATTGCGGAATAATATTACATATCATGATTCATAAATGTCCCAAAACATACGAGTTATCTACATGATTTCAAGGAAACAAATATTTCATTAGTGGCATTCTAGAACATACCATTTGATTAGTTTAATCACAATGAAGTAAAGTAAAATGGATTATTGAACACTTTTAGACTAAAATCTATTTAGAAAAGTAGAAAACTATGTATAAACTATAATCTAGTTAGAAAATGAAACATCAGTGGTTTACTTATTAGAAATTAGTAAAACACGTTTGTTTTTTGGCCTAATCAAGTGAGATGGACTTAAAAGATAGAAAAAGTTATAAAAAAAAAGAAAAAAAAGTTAACTCGGATCGCGTGTCGATCCTACGATCTTACGTGCGATCCTACGATCTTACTTACGATCCTACCACATATGCGATCCTACCACGATCCTACACGGTTTTAGCTAGTAAACACGTAAACTCGTACGATCCTACGAGTTTACACGCGATCTTGACAGCCTTGGTTGACGGTGTCATGGTGATGACGTGGCAGGAGTGATGTGATTACTTAGCTTTTTTAGTTGATTATATAATAAAACTGTGTGCTTTATTACAATGTTGTTTGAAATTGGTATTTTTTTATGACCCAAAATTTTGAAGTTTACTATATTTAGGATATCTTAGAAAAGTCTAAAGGGGTGCTTGGTTGGGGTAATGGGGGGTGGGGAATGACAAAGGTAATGATTAAACATGCATGGTTAGAACTAGGGAATGCAATCATTGTTTAGTATCGGGTAACCAGTAAATTGGGAGGTATGGTAATGATTACCCACCACTACCAGCAGCCACCACCACCACCAGCCACCATGTAAGATATTGGATTTCACATACACATCAAACCATAACACAAAGTGGGCGTATAAGTGGAGTTCTAGAGAGAAAGTTAGAGGTTTAGGGAACTTTAGTGAGAGAAAGAAAATTCTTATTATGAGCTCCAACTCTCTACCTTGGAAGGTAGAGAGTATTTATAGTCTTACAATAAAACGCCACACAACGGGCTGTGGATCAGGCATACAGTGGGTAAAGACCCGTCCGTCCTCCACGGTGTTACATAACTAAATACTACTTAACTTAAAAGAACTACGACTACGAGCTTTCTAACGATTACATATACTTGAGGTGACCGACTCTTTAATACCTGGAATTTCTAATTCCTAACAATCTCCCCCTAAGGGAGGTCACCTCAATCATGTACTAAAATTACATTGAATACAAACAGATATTACATTAAAAATTGTTCTTGCATTCTTGATGTAGTATTTTGCTCCGAAGCTCGTAGTCATTGATTCTTCTCAATGCATGTTTGGATAATCCAAGTGGAGGTCTTTCACTGATCCACGTGATAATAATTCTGAGCCAGCCTTTGAGATCATCAGCTAACAAAAATCCCTGAGACACCCATTGTGGTGTTGATATTATGTGATGTTGTGACTTTCAGACCGACATGCTCACATTCAGGATCATGATATCTTCTCATCAGAGTAGCGGAAGCTTTCGTTGATTCATGTTATTGGCAGCAGCGTAGCAGAAGCATGGAGTGAAAATATCAGAGTCATTGATGCACTAATCATGCTTTCTTTCCAGATGAATGTGTTGAGTGAGCATGCAGCTGTGGATTGACCGCTTCATTCTGATCAGCTGCAAACGTCGGGTGTACCTGCATACAACAGTTAGCAATAAAGTGTACGAAAGTGTCTTTGACCACTTTCGTTGAATAGAGGTACACGGCCCACGGTTCCCCGTTGATCAGTACAAGTACTGCCTGTGATCAGGTAAAATTCTGAGGAATTTCCTTGACAGGGTTTCGCAGCTGCTCTAGCTGTTCTCAAACCGGAACGTCTCAAAGAAGACAACACGGAGTGAGTCAACCAGCGAATAGAGATTCACTGATTGATGAAAAGAGATTTGAAAAGCAATCGTGTGTTGCTCAATAGAAATAGTTTTGCAATCCAACGAAGGTTTTGATGAAAATCAATTATCAATCATAAACACCTTTTGATTTGAAATATTCGTACACGGTCGATGTGCTAATGAAAAGAGTTTTTGAGCACACTGACCGGTTTTTCAAAGGTATCCGTCAATCCATAACCTGAACCAGGATTGATTCAAAAGATTGAATCGCCCCATTGTTTCTGTTCAGTTGTCACATGGTTGATCTATTGAGTAGATCTTACATGCCACCTACCAGGAGCTTGTTTGATGTTGGCTCCAGAAGGCTTTCCATCTTCATTGTGAATATGTATGCATATCACTCAGATGTTCTGGCAAAACCACAAGGATAATGCGTAGGACTCAAGATATAATCTCTCTTTCCACATTGTGTGAAACAGAGAGTCTTCATTTGAAAGTGTCCTAATGAGATTTATTGATGATCTCGTGGCTCTAGACTCAATTTTGTGCATCTTTGGATCCTGTAACGGAGACTAGGGAGAGGGTCTCCTTCTTCAATATCAACAATCTCTAAGAGAAAGTCGATAGATAATGTAGGTTCCCCGTGAGAATGAAACAAGTCCTTTTAAGAGGAACTTGAGTGGTTTGGAAAGTTGAAGTGCAGTGCGTCACTGGGTCCATGACGTCTTGTCTTCAATACCGATGTTACCATCAGTAGCATATGAATTGAACCCGTTTTCTGCCCTATGGTTGAATAATTGGAGGGCTATTTGTTTTCACCCTTTTTTCATTCAATTCTTTTTAATTCTTCAACCCCTTCAGTGCTTACCGAGACTTCATAGCTAGAACCTTGTTGGGTTTATTCCAGTACTAGCTCAGTCTTAGTCCGCACACTTCCCATATCTAATTTTTCTCCTTTTATCATCATACCTAAGAACTCTACACTAACTAGTGGATAGTCCCTGGGTAGATCCCTCCGGTTCTGGAGGATCATGGGAACAAATACCTAACCTTATCATCCTTATATCACCGTACATAAAGTAAAGTTGGTCGGTCTATTTGGTATTGTTCATCTGCCATTTGGAACCAATTGAAAACCATTTGAAAAGACAATCCAGATACTTATGATATATTATCAAAGGATTTTGTACCTGAATTGTTTTTGATATTTTTAGAATAAGAAATCCCCCTCAACATGTGCAACAAGTATTTGAAGTCGTTTTTTGCACACGAAGGCAAGAGAAAGAATTGACTTCTTTAATTACCATTTTCTAAAAAATGTCAACATCACTTCCCTAATCGAATCAGATAGATAAAGCATTTTGGGGAAGGATGAGGTTTTCATGATTTTGCCCCCCCCCCCCCCCTCAATATGTGCCTCGAGGTTTGAAAAGAGTTTTGCACATACAAGAGGGAACCTGCACATTGATATAAATGATTACGTTTCAACTCATTTTGGTTTAAGATAGATGTTCCCCGTCAACATGTGCATGAAAATTTTAAAACCGTTTGGCACATGTGGGAAGGAGAGCTTGTACATCCTTATAAAACCATTTACTGATTTATCAGTGTAAATCCAATTTAAATCACAAATTCTCCCCCGATCACAATTATCAAATCCTTTGAGATTTGTGATCTCTGTAGATTTAAATTGATTTTGAAAGCTTTTAAGGAGAATTGTGCCTTGATTATGAAAACGTTTCAACTGATATGGATCGGATAATAAGACTTTAAACTCCATTGATTGAACATGCATAAAAATCTTTTGAAAACAATCGAATGACAAATAACTTTTAATTTAATTGAAATCATTCTCCCCCTCAATCAATGACACAGGTGGTTGATTGAGAGATAGATATTATGAAAAATAAGTCCAGATGATTATCAAAAATAGAGTCCGAGTTATTTTTCAAAGCAATTAGTTTTCAGCAGATAAATGTTTAAAGAATCAGAGCATGGAATTTGAAAACATGAAAAAGCATGGCTCTGTTCTTTCTTTGCAAAGCGGGTTACTGCCTGAAATGACAATAAACCATTGTTTCTCTTTCTCCCAAATATATATATATATATATATATATATATATATATATATATATATATATATATATATATATATATATATATATATATATATATATATATATATATATATATATTTAATATGGAAATTCGAACAACATCTAAAGTCCCGTTTCATTCTTTGAGTGACAGCACAAAGACCGTAGATATTATCGAACTGAGAAAAACATGACAAATTGACAATATTTTTTGAAGATTTTTCGACTTTTTCAGATTTTTATGGATTTTGAAAGTTTTATATTATTTTTTTTATTTGATTTTTGAGGGTTTTATAATTTTGTATTTTGTTTTTCGAATAGATATATACAAGAGATAGATGAAGATAGACCTTTACTCCTCGTCTTCCTCCTGAAGACGTTTGAGTGTTTCTGGTTGAAGGCTTTTCATGCCCAGTCGTGGAAGAATAAACTCAAAGCGTTCTCTTGGAAGAGCTTTGGTGAAGATGTCTGCTAACTGGTATTCAGTCCTCAGAAAATAGAGTTCCACCACACCTTTTCCACTTGTTCCCTGATGAAATGATGTCGAATGTCGATATGCTTAGCTCTTGAGTGTTGAACGTTATTGCATGAGAGAGCAATAGCACTTTTATTATCACAGTACAGAGGGATTTTGTTGAATACAAAGCCATAGTCTGTTAACTAAGATCTCATCCAAAGGATTTGAGCACAACAAGATGACATGGCTATGTATTCTGCCTGTGTAGAGGAAATAGAAGTACTCATTTGCTTCTTTGACGACCAGCTCACAATCTTATCACCCAAAAACTGAGCACCTCCAGATGTACTTCGACGAGTATCTTGACACCCTGCATGATCTGCATCTGCATATGCTGTTAGTGACATACCAGTGTCTTTTGGGTACCAAAGTCCCATATTGATGGTTCCTTAGAGATACCGAAAGACCCGTTTAACTGCTTCAAGTTGCTTTTTAGTAGGCTTAGCCTGGTATCTAGCACACATACAAACAGCAAACAAGATGTATGGTCTACTAGCAGTGAGGTACATCAGGGATCCAATCATACTACGATATTTCGTTTGGTCTATCATGATCCCTGAGTGGTCCTCATCAAATTTGGTTCGATCAATCATGGGAGTGTCAACAGGGTCACTTGAATCAAATCCAAATTTCTTTAAGATCTCAGTTGCATATTTAGATTGATTTATGAAAATGCCTCCGGGACTTTGTGAAATTTGTAATCCCAAGAAAAATGACATTTGTCCCATCATTGACATTTGAAATTTTGAACTCATCTCATTTGAAAAACGGTTACACTCATTGGGGTCAGTCGAGGCAAAGATGATATCATCAACATAAATTTGAACGTGAATTAAATGTTTGCCTGACTTCCTGGTGAACAATGTTGGATCAACTGCTCCTTTGCTGAATCCACTAGATAGAAGAAACTATGATAGCGTATCATACCATGCCCTTGGAGCTTGCTTTAAACCGTATAGAGCCTTCTTCAAACGATAAACATGAGTAGGATGCTCGGGATTCACAAAGCCTTCAGGTTGGCTGACATAGACGACTTCTTTAAGATCTCCGTTCAGAAATGCCGTCTTTACGTCCATCTGATAGACTACCATGTTCTTACTAGCAGCATTAGCCAAGAAGATTCTGATTGCCTTGATACGAGCAACAAGAGCAAATGATTCCTCAAAGTCTATACCTTCCTCTTGACGATATCCTTTAGCAACCAATCGAGCCTTGTTATTTAACACATCACCATGCTCATCAAGTTTTACTTTGAAGATCCATTTTAGAGCAATGATCATAGCACAATCTAGAGCAGGTACTAATTCCCATACATCAAGTCGATCAAACTCATGAATTTCTTCTTGCATGGCATTGAACCAGCTGTCTTCATCCATGGCCGTTTTAACATCTTTTGGTTCGATCTTAGATAGTACAGAGTTAAAGAAGCACCATAAGGCATCTGTTGCAAGTTGTTTACGTGTGGATACTGGACAAGAGGGGTTTCCAATGATGTTGTCTAATGGATGATCGTGAGTCCATTTTCTGAGGTGTTCATGTGGTTGTAGTTGAGGAACTGAAGTAGTTGAACCGATTTCTCCTGATGAAGACGGTTCTGAGGATGATTCAGGAGCAAATATATTTTCAAACGGAGCATCTTCATGAGTAGCAAAGGGATTTTCTTCATTGTTGATACCAGATACCATTCCCTGATGTACACTCGATGATTGATGATTTGTTGATGAGACAGAGTGATCAGCAGCAGGCGCTTCTTGGCTTAATGATATTGAGACTGAAGGATCAACACCATTTACTTGGATGGAAGCAGCCTCTGTTGTAGGAATTGACAGATCATTAGCACTTGGCTCATACTGTTCATCAAACATAGGATCAAACAATTTTCTTAATTCATCTTCTGATGGAGGTACATATGGAGCTGCTGGGGAGGGAAATGGTACAAGGGATGAACCAATTGGACTGTTTTGAAGTGCGGGTCCAGAACTGGATTGTCCAGGAGCCGTTTGACCGGTCAGCTCATCAAACGTAACGTGAATTGTTTCCATGATATTTCGGGTTCTTTTGTTGTAGATTCGGTATCCCTTTTTGTTTGGTGCATACCCTACAAATACTCCAATGTCTGCTTTAGCTCTAAGTTTGCCTAAGTCTTGACCCTCATTAGTTGGATAACACAATGCACCAAACACACGAAGGAAAGAGAGATTAGGTTTTCTGTTGTGGACAAGTTCATATGGAGTTTTTCCATGAACAGTGTGAATCAGGGAACGATTTTGTGTGTAGCATGCAGTGGCAATAGCTTCAGGCCAGAGAAACATTGGAACCTTTGAGTAAATCAGCATTGTTCTAGCGGCTTCCACAAGAGTTCGATTTCGTCTTTCAACTACACCGTTCTGTTGAGGAGTTTGTGGAACACTTCTTTGATGGCTGATTCCAACGCTTTCATAAAATTCACTAAGTTGTTTGTTAACAAACTCAGTTCCATTGTCTGTTCGGATGATTCTGACTGTTTTGTTAAGTCGAACCTGCAGTTGTCTGATGAGTTTGATGATGATATCAGGAGTTTCATCCTTTGTTCTTAAGAACTTGACCCATGTGAATCTAGAGTAACCATCAACCACAACTAACACATATTTCTTCCCAAAGATATTCTGCACTCTCATTGGTCCACATAAATCCATATGAAGGGTATGAAGAACTTCTGTAATTGAGTTTGTAGGTTTGGGTTTATGGGCATACTTTTTGCTTTTTCCCAATTGGCATGCTGAACAAAGATGATCCTTTTCATATTTTAGTCTAGGTAAACCTACAACTAAGTCCTTTCTGGAGAGATCATTAATGGTGCCAAAATTCAAGTGATTGAGACGACGATGCCATAGCCATGACTTTGTTTTCGAAGCCTTTGACAACAAGCAAATTGGAGAAGACTTCATCATATCATCATCGATAGAGATGGTGTAAAGATTTGAACCATGTGTTCCTCTTAACAGTTCCTTACCATCAAGTTCTCTAACAAAACAAGTATGTTTTCTGAAGGCTACTTCTAGATCACAATCACATAATTGACCAACAGAGAACAGATTATGACCAAGACCTTCCACGTAGTATACTCTAGAGATAACACTATCACCAACAACATAATCTCCATAACCCATAATTGCACCAAAATGATCATTTCCGAATCTAACTGTCCCGATGAATTTGCTCACGAAGTTCATGAGCTGCGACCGGTCTCCAGTCATATGCTTGGAACAACCTGAGTCTAGGTACCACAGAACGATTTGAACGATCTGCAGTTGAACACAGACAAGAATGGATAACTGGATAATTGGGATCCCCATGCAAGAATGGGTTCCATATGGTTAGTAACAGCGATTGGAACACCCACATCAGAAATGGAAACATTTAAATCAGAGATAGAAGCAATGGAATCATTATAAATATATGCAGTACTGGTGTTCGTATTTGAACTATTCAAAGTATGCTCACTTCTTAAAGGGATAGTTCTTCCAGTAGGCATCCATTTTCTAGTGGGCATTGTCTTATCATATTGAGGACAGGACTGATTAGCCTTTTGTCCAAAAGGAATCCATCTATATCCTACCTTACTGAAGGTTCTTCCTGTGGGTTTCCACTGTTTTCTAGCTTTCTTTCGTTTTTGCCTTTTAGCCTTCTTAGCACGTTTTTTAGCATTAACACTTTTCACAGGACAATTGACATCATTAGGCAAAACATTCATACCACATTCATGATTAGTAACAGAATTAAAGCAATCATCATTACAAGGTTTGCAAATAGTATCAGAATTCGAATTAATTACAGTACGCCTAAGGCTAATGCTAGAATCAACACGATTCGTTTTATTCGGCTTAAACATAAAGTTCCTAGGTTGTTCTTCTACTCTTTTCCAGTGCACATTCTTAGCTTGCGAGGTCCTATCATTCCTTGTATTGTCTTGAGACTTTGACCTGCTTCCTTTAATGTCACTGATTACTCCTGTAGAGGGAATGGGAACATTAGTTGGTTTTTCTACTCTTTGCTTCACCTGTTTAGATGTGCTGGGATCTGAACTACATGCAGGCACACTAAGGTTCACTTTCTTATCACTAGAATTACTAGGATTTGAGCTTCTAGAGGGCACACTAGAGTATGCTTTCTTAGCATTCACATATCTGGAATCTGAACTACTTGAAGGCACACTAAGGTTCACATTCAACACATTGGGCATCGAATGAATATCATACTTGGCACTAGGCATAGAACATGGAATCAAAGGATTAACTCTCTCACCTAATGACTTAGGGCATATTGTGATCAAGCATTCTAGGATTTCTTGAGATCGTTTGGCATATAAACATGCATGCCAAATTGCATTATCATGTGGTTTCTCTAACTTATCATCTTCAACAATCTCAAGCAGACATTCTAGGCAATCCTTAAGGGATGAGAAGTATGTTTGAATAGCAAGTTTGTTATTCCTGAGATGAGGAGGGACATATTTCACAGACAAAGCATATTTGTTATCCATAGGTACCTTTGGTCCATCATTCCCCCCATTGGTCATTGGCATTTTCCCTTTTACCTGGCTCTTCAGATTCTCAATTTCCTTTTGTAATGAAGCTATTTGTTCGTTATTTTTGTTACGAGTGACCTTTATTGATTCAAATAACTCATTGAAATGACATTTAACCTTTTCATTTTCTTCTAGAAAACTTTCGTTTTCTTGTTGTAATGAGTTTACTAAGTTTTGAAGATGAAACGTTTGGGAATTCTGAGAATCTAAAGGAGGAGGCATTTGGGAGCCAGTCACATTGTTCTTTTCACCCTTCAATTGAGAAATTTGGGCTTTCAACTTTCTGATCGTGTTACGATGAGCCTGAATTTGTTCATCTCGTTTGTTTATTTGGAAAACTGCATCAAACTCTGGAGCATATGAGAATGTCTTGATATTTGAAGTTTTTACATTTTCTTTAAGATGTTGATATTTTAGTTGTAAATTAAAATGTTCAACCTCTAGCTTAGAAAAATGTTTAACCAAATTGTCGTGATCATCCAGTTTAATTTTCTCAATTAGTTTAGAATTAGTCTTTTCAAGCTCAATGACACGATCATGGGAGACTTTCAGAGCAACAGATAGTTCATGAAATTGAGATGCATTAATGGAACAATTTGTAGCAGTGAAAAACACATCTTGAGCAATACATTCAGAAATCATATTCTCATTCAGTGTATGCAAGTTTTTCCTTTCAATCTCATTATATTTTAATGCTCGCTCATAATCACTAACCTCAACTATCATTGCATCAAATTCCTTTTTCCATTTCTTTAATGTCTGAATTCATTCCTTTTTTAAGACTCTCAAAATGATCTTTTAGTTGTTTAAAGAAAGGCATGACTTCAGTTAAATAACATTCTTTAGTTTGCTCAAAACCGCTTTCTCCTTCAGTTATACCAGTGGGTGTGATCCTTTTCTTGCAAGTTTTCTCAAAATCAACAAATAGTTGAAAGATAACATATTGACTGATTAAGGTCTTGCTTTTAGTGGCAATTGTTCTAGGAACAAGATGCATTGGTGTATTAGGAGGATACACAGTCGCTCTAGGCATTTTCCTAAGGGGAGGGTTGGTTTCAACAATATTTTCAGCTTTCTGCTTATCTAAGTCCATTTTCCAGAACACTTGTTCGGGAGTTAACAATGTCTAAGGCTTAAACATGTTTAAAGCAATCCAATTCTCCTTTTTGTAATCATGTGGTGAGATAATTACTTTCTTTTCTTTACATTTTGGATCATCTAGTTTCTTGTTCATTTTATCCCTAGTGACTTCATCAGATTTCTTATCTTCCTCTGAGCACTCAACGCAACTAGGTTTCTGTCTAGGTTTAAGGATTTCATTGCCATCATAAATTACCTTATGTGCAATTCTCGCCTTCTTAATGACCTCAGGATTAGGTTCCTCAACAAGGGCAATGCTATGTTTGTCGCTTAAGACTCTATGCTTAGTGATCATGTGAGCAGTCTGAATGGTGTTCCCTTGTATGTACAACTTGTTTTCAAGTTTATTTTTCAAAGTTTTCAGATTAGAAAAATCTTTCAAGAGTTTTGATTCCTTTGCATTAAATTCTTGCTTAAGCATTTTCACATTTTCTTGAAGTTCTTGTTTTTGCTTAGCAGTTTTAGAAAGCTTTTCTTGCAAGGAATTTAGCTCTTGTTTTAATACTTCTTCTCTAAAATTACTTTTTCTAATGATTGTACGCACTTGGTCATCCATTTCCTGCTCACGAGTGGTCAACTCAAACTTAGCTCGTTGTTCATAAATGGCAACCCGTTCTTTATAGGCATTCAGTTCAGAGACAATAGAATCATCTGGGGTACATGCAGTGAATTCATCAACGACATAGTCATCATTGACTGTAGAAGATGCATTACTTGGTACAATCTTAGTTTCACTTTGATTCACATATTGATCGTGTGGGACAACATTACTATTACCCATATTATCAATATCTGAGTCATAAGTCTCAAAAGATTGTACTTCATAATGCATCTTTCGCTCATCAATATCATCATATAGTTTTAATACCTCTGAGATGATTTTCTCTTTGGATGATCCAGTTGGTGGTGAAGGAGAGACCTTAGGAGAGACCATTGGAGAGATGCTAGCCATGAAAATTGTTTGTGCAGAAGGTCCATCATCAACATCAGTATCGTATGCATCACAATCAGCCACTTGAAAGGCATTCTGATGATTATGACCTATCTCTTGAATCGGCTGTTCATCAACATCAGCATCATAGGTTTTGGCATTTCCTTCAGCAAGAAATAGTAACTCCTCTTCATCCAAAGGTGCTCCATTGTCTTGAGCTTATACTAGCAGCATCTTATCCCTGAAGTACTCAGCATTCTGTGGACGTTTTGGAGATGTGCATTTCCTTGCAATGTGTCCCTCACCACCAAAGTTATAACATTTGATCGGCTTAGCTTGACCTTGATTTCCATTCCTTCCCCGATTCTGATTTGCAACATAACCCCTACCAGCTCCACCTCTTCCCTGATCATACTGTCTTTCCTGAACTTGTTGCACAACAATCTTTCCATCTCTGACAGTAGCTTGATTGTGTGGGTTAGATGCTGTTCTGAGGTTGTTGTTGGGTTGTGGGAGAGAATTCATGTTTTGACTTATCATAAGTGCCAGTTGATTGATGAAGTTTCCTATGCCTGCATCAGCATCAACTTGTTTGAACATTGGATCAGGAATGAGTTTATGATTACCATTACCCATAGGTACAACTTGAGAAGCTTTGGTGGTAATCCCAATATTTGAGTAAAAGGCAGTCGAATCATTTGTTGAGCTTGTTTCTCCCTGAGCTTTGAACTAATCAAGAATCTTCTTTTCAAACATGGCATGTCTCTCATTTTGAAGAAGGAAGGCATAGAGTTGCTGATAATTCGTATTCTTCAATCCTTTAGTGAGCTTCACAGAAGTGACAAATTTGTGTCATTCGGGATTCATGTTGTTTACAAACTTTGAGTTTAGCTGAATGTTAGGCATAGTCATTCTGATGTTCCTCATGTCATTCACCAGCTTATGAAATCTCACATAGTACTCATAGACCCTCTCATCTGGTTTCATCTTGAAGTGCTCAAATTCATCATACAGCTGTGATTCTCGATCTTCAACAGTTAGCTCAGAACCAGAGAGAAGCATCTTGACATTATCCCATACAGCTTTTGCCTCGGTGTTGTGGTTGATAAGTTTGTAGATGTCTTTTGGTAGACCTTGCAGTATAATGTTAGAAGCTCGGATATCGGCATCGAATCTCTTTTTCTCCTTATCATCAAGCTCTTCATACATCTTTGGTCTGTCCATTCCGTAAATAAGAGTTCCATTTTCAGCAGTATCAAGTACATCTCTAGTAGTCTCAACTCGGTAAGGTCCTTCATCAATGGATTTGAGAATGTTAACCCCATTTTCTTTTCCAAGACAGTACAATCTGATTCGTTGAGCCCAAGAGTCATAGTCAGTTCTGTCAAGCATGGGTGGGCGAGTATCTGAGCCAGCAGCTTGAACATCCTCTGCAACAGTGGAGATGATAGTAGGAACGTTGGTAGACATGTTAACAGATTACACGGGATTTTATAACTCTATGATTAAACCGGGAAATAGATTCTTTCATGGGATTTTACTAAATCAAGAGAAATCCGTATTAAAAATTCACCCAAGTCGCTAGAGAATCTTGAACCAAGTCGCTAACTATTAAGTCGCTATACTCCCAAGTCGCTAAAGTCCCAAGTCGCTAAAACAACAGTCAAGTCGCTAAATAGCAACTCGCTAAGCTTCTAGTCGCTAACAAAATTTTGACAGCAATTCGCTAAGATCCAAGTCGCTAATGAGTCAAGTCGCTAAATAGCAACTCGCTATGTACCAAGTCGCTAACACCAAGTCGCTAACGAATACAAGTACAAGTCGCTAACTTCCACCAAGTCGCTACCCGTAGTGGAGAATCCACTAATTGTACTGTTTGTCGGCTTGTCTCACTAGACAAGTCGCTAAGCCTAAATCGCTACCTACTTAAACTGCAACTCGCTACCAAAATGTAAAGCAAGTCGCTAGCAAGAAAAGCACTACGTAGCTCAAGTCGCTAGCTAGAAAAATTTACAAACATCACTTTTCAATCCAAAAACAACACAACCATGATGATTCAAGCTTACCAAATCAAAACCTAAACACTTGTGATGATTCTAAACGCAAAAGTACTAACAAAATCCAAGCTTTAACACAAGAAATCAACCAAATGATGCAAAAACCACTAAACTTTTTCAACCTCAAAAACCACCTAAAAACCACTAGGAATCCAACGATCTGTAAGAGATGATCTAACCATGGCTCTTGATACCAATTGTAAGATATTGGATTTCACATACACATCAAACCATAACACAAAGTGGGCGTATAAGTGGAGTTCTAGAGAGAGAAAGTTAGAGGTTTAGGGAACTTTAGTGAGAGAAAGAAAATTGTTATTATGAGCTCCAACTCTCTACCTTGGAAGGTAGAGAGTATTTATAGTCTTACAATAAAACGCCACACAACGGGCTGTGGATCAGGCATACAGTGGGTAAAGACCCGTCCGTCCTCCACGGTGTTACATAACTAAATACTACTTAACTTAAAAGAACTACGACTACGAGCTTTCTAACGATTACATATACTTGAGGTGACCGACTCTTTAATACCTGGAATTTCTAATTCCTAACACACCACCACCACCACCACCGGTCACCACCATCACCACCAGCCACCACCATTAGCAGCCACCACTACCACCAGCCACCAGCCACCACCAACACCACCACCACCCCCAGCCACCACCATTAGCTGTCACCACTACCACCACCAGCCACCACCACCACCAGCCATCACCACCACCACCAGCCACCACCACCAGTATCCATCTCCACCTCCACCACCAGTAGCCACCAGCCACCACCATTAGCAGCCACCACCACCACCAACAGTCACCACCACTACCACCAGCCACCACCACCACCACTGCCACCATCACCACCAGTAGCCACCACCACCACCACCACCAGACAGCCACCACCACCACCAGCATCCAGCACCACCTCCAGCATCCGCCACCAGCCACCACCACCACTACCACCACCAGCAGCCACCACCATTAGCAACCACCACCCGCAACCACCACCACCACCCGCCACCACCACCACCATCACCATCTACCAGCCACCACCATCACCACCAAAAGCAACCACCACCACCAGCAACCACCACCACCACTATTAGCCACCACTACCACTTTGGAGGTTAATGTATTTTTCTCAAGCCAAGCACTATCAAAGATAATGATAATCTCCATTTCATTACTTTGCATTCCCTTTGCATTCCCATTGCCTTTCCCTTTCCCATTCCTCAATTTGAACCAAGCGCACCCTAATTCTGTTTTTTTCATTACTATACTTGGCAGTATGTGTGAATTTTGTTTTCTGAAAATTATGATCTTTTATCAGTCTTTGAAGATCTGATATTGGATGATGCAATTGCTTATTTTTATAGCTAGTTTATGATAATAATATGTTTTGATCTTTTTATGGTTTGATTTATGAACTCCGTGATGTATAGAATGGAGATGTTCTCCTTAATTATTTTTTATGCATCTATCTATTTTTGTGGTCATACAAGATTACATTATACTATTTTGGGAAATTTAAGAAGAGTTTAAAATTTGTGTTACTTTTATGAATCTGGATTTACCTTTTTCGCAATTGCACATCTATAGATATCTACTTGGTCATTAATGTTTACTTTTAGATATGTTAAGGGGTGTTTGCTTACGTGTTTAAGGCAATAGCGTGTTAGCAAAACTGATTAGTAGTATAACTTTTTGATAATTTATGGCCAAAGTAATAAGATCTGGTGGACAAATAAGCTTATTAAGATAAATCTGACATTAACCATCTTTAACTTTAACCACGTGACTGTGATTTTTTGATTTTCAATGACTGAAGATACACATCCAAAACATCCTTATATATGTATACTTCTGTTAATTGGACCAAAAAAACATGAATATGGATTTGATACTAAATTTTCCAATATTAATAAGATATAAAGCTCCCTTTTGTTGTCGAAAATACGTGGAATTAATACTAAACCTTTAATCACTATCATTTGCGAAACATTAATGCTAACAATATATTGCTTATTCATCATGAAATAATGCAAAACTAATTTTGGTATCATGTAATCTTAAGAATGTGTCTTAACACCAAACTCGTCTTATGTGTAGTTTAGAATTGTTTCTTGTCACACCAAAATAATGGCACTTGTGATATGCTTACACGCTAAAGATGTGTACCAATATGTTTCATGTTTCTAATTTCCGCCTACATGCTTGGACTATGTATCGTATATAGTGCTCCAGTTTTGTTAATACGCTAAACATTGTCAAATGGTTTGATATAAATTAACTTGCTTGGTTTTCTAGTCACACTTGTGCTTTTGGGTGGCCAAAAAGGGTACTCTTTGATTTATGTATGCTTAGTTGTCGGTTTGATGGTATATCAACTATGTAAGTTAGGCAATTCGATAAGGACTTAAGAACAGAATATGAGTCAGGAAACTTCTACGTTTAGTTAAGGCATGAACTTTGATGTATTATAAGTTGATTTTAAATGACTCATCAACCATACAACGAGGATGTCGATTAACATAGTTGAAAAACTTCCATATCTTTTTTTGTTCTCGAAGACCCATCTAGCCCAAATACGATCTAGGTGAACCGTAAGGCGTCAACACAAATTTGTGGGTTAAGTCTAGATAAATAAGTGTATATTTGTGCGTTTGAGAACACCAAAATAAGGAACACCGTTATTTACAATGAGGTTGAAGTTGCTCTTCAAGGTGTAATGTTTTTTGTTTAAGGCGTTTTACATGCACCAAACATCATCATTTAATGGGTAAGCTCTTCGTGAGAAGAATATAAAGATCTTGATTCAATACCACTTTGATTTTCTTTTGGTAGATTTTAGGTTTTGAAAAGTAGACTGGTGTCCTTTTGCCATCTTTATATCAAGAATTCTAGTCTTGGAAACTCTGCGATGTTGTAAGTGTTGGCATCATGGTTCATTAGATAGAATATTAGGTGTTATGTGCATACGGCAGAAAAGTATCTTTTTCCGCACCATCTACAAAAGTGATGTGAACGTCGTAGTGTTATAAGCTTTTTCGAAAGACTTTCATGGACATTGTGGTGATTTCGCCTTACAAGTAAGTTGTGAAAGGGTCGTCTAACATGGCAGAATATATGAACACAAGCTTTAGGAGAAACATGTATAATGTTAGTGAACAACTTCAAAAATTGTGGTCTTTATAGTGATGATTCTTGTATGGTATGTCATCCGAAAAGTTCAAATCTCAAGGCGATTATATATAACTCACACTCAATGCCTAGAATAACACGTGAATAATATAAATTGCTTATATCACTTGAAACTAAACTAAAGCTCCATAATAATAATAAAAAAACCAAATTCGAAACCTTAAATGATTTTACCACAAGGTTGGTCAAAACTACCGTAATTGTGTTTCAAATAACGTTTTAATACTTTTACGAATTACTCGTGTGCGTTATAACGTCTTACGATTAAAGGACTTAGTCGTTTTGAGTTCAACCAAATTCCCTCGCGTTTGCCACGCCCCTTTATCTATAAACATGTTAGCTTCATGATTTGCTTGATTTACTATGCATTACCATGTTACTAAGATTAGATTGGAGGAAATTGCATAGTATATACCAATATGTCTATACATGCACTCACTAATCGGAGATCCATAGGATTTTGCATAGTATATACCAATATATTCTATGTATGCACTCAATGAAGTGATTTGTTGTCGGAGTAAATTCAGTATACTTCATGTGGCTCGTAATTGGCAGGTAAACACACAACGTTCTTCTAGTTGTATAGTGAAGCATCGTGATTTCAATACATTACATTTTAAATGTTAATAAAAAGCTAAGGTTTTATTACCCGCATTGCGGCGGGAATAAACGGGTATTATAAGCATACGGTTGCGAAAATCGTGAATCGGAAGTCGGTTGGTCGATCATCTTGTAGCTTATAATAGGTCTATGCGCTTAGGCGGGATTAATTGGTAATTAATCAGATTGGCATTTTCGAAAAATTTTGGGTATTTCCTGCGAGTTTTGGGTTTTCCCGGCAAGATTTTCCTTAAATAACAACTTATAATAGATATAAACGACTATAAGTCATTAAAACGAGTTTGCGATGAGTTTTGGTATTTCCGGCAAGAATTGTAGGTTTCAGCAAGTTTGACCACCGTTGACCGTCTTTGACCGCCCTTGACCATGGTTGACGGATTTGTTTGATTGATTTACACAAATCAAAAAGTTTGGTGGCCGATTAGCGCCTTGGCTTGAACATAATTATAATTATATAAAGTCGAATTACACCAGCTATTATACCCAATCCCGCCTCCTAAGAGTGTACGAGAAGGTAGGATGTGAGTGTATGTGAAGGTAGGTTGTGGAGAATCACACCTCTACTCGAAGGTAATAATTATAGAAAGAAGTGTCAACAAACAATATCTATAAATAGAAAAGGCAAAGTATTTGAAATTAATTAATGATGTATAAGTTGTAGCGCAAAATAATAGTCAAGACAAAGTTAACACATAAAAGAGTAAATTGATATCAAGGAAGATAACCCTTTTACCAACTCGAAAG
This sequence comes from Chrysanthemum seticuspe, assembly GCA_019973895.1. Classification (NCBI taxonomy): domain Eukaryota; kingdom Viridiplantae; phylum Streptophyta; class Magnoliopsida; order Asterales; family Asteraceae; genus Chrysanthemum; species Chrysanthemum seticuspe. Next base: position 28,559,860 of record BPTQ01000009.1, on the reverse strand, counting down.
ATCCAAGAAGAGTAAAGAAATTCAACAAATGCTCTATCAAGTTGTACAAGCGGTCCATTTAGATATTATAGGGTTATCACTTCTAATAAGGGCAACTTATTTACAAGAGATGTTACATCCTCGTATTGTTGCGATCCGGGAGGTGTTATATAAAGTGAAGGTGGAATCCATATTCCATTAAGAGAATCTTAATGAGACCAAACCACACCTAAGGCTACGCAAAACGGTTGGAGATCTATCGGAAACACATGGTAGATGTATATTGGGTTTATAGCTTTATGCATCTTCTAGTATGGAAATATATTTACGCCATGTTGTTATCTTTTAGATTAGGTGATCTTTATGGAAATTTTGGTTTCTAAAGTTGTATACGGTTGCAATTGTTTCATATTATTCTCATACAAACATCGTACATACAATATATATATTCTTTCCTTTGTTTTATGAGTTATGTTCGTGTTACAATTTTAGTAGCGATCTCATCATACTATCATCGCATATACACCATATCTATTCTTTCCTTTTTTGTTGTTGAAGACACATCATACTATTATGGGAATTTTCTTTTAAGTTTAGATATGTAACGCTCATAAAGTTAAATGAGCAATTAAAGATGCATATAGTGGCATGTTAAGAATACGTTATCGCAAGGCAAATAAATGTTTTGGAGTAAAGTTGAGGGTAGCGATAAAGATATTTATTTAGTAAACAAGTTCACATTGACAATTGTGGAGGGCTCGAGAGTCCCAATAAGAGGTCTCAAGTTCAAATCTTATTAGCTAAACCTTCTTGGGGTCACCCGCCTATAATCCACGATTGTGGACCCATAATCCACAAATGTGGAGGGTTTTACTAGGCTTCATGGGTCTAGTGGGGTTATTTGTGGAGTCATGGGGTAACCTGTCAAGCCATTAAAGGTGGCTTGTGGGATTATTTGTGGAGTCATGGGGTAACTGTCAAGCCGTTAAAGGTGGCTTGGGTGAGGTTACCCTCATACTAATCGGAGGGCTAGGTCTCAAGTTCAACTCTGAAACTCCTTGGGGTCACTCGTCCTAGCCATATATATATTCCACAAGTATAAAGGGCTTTCCATGGGTCTGGCACGGTTGTTATTTGTGGAGTCCTAGGGTTACCTTTCAAGTCACCAAAGGTTGCTCGGGCGAGGTTACCCTCATACCACGTTCGTATTAACATATTTTCTACTCAGATATTGATATTTATCAATTAATTGCGGGTGTGTTTTGCAACAAGCTTAGTGGAGCTTATAAGGGCTTGAGCTTTTATAATAAGTGGGCTTATAAAATAAGCTTTGTTTGTGACACAAGTTTATGGCAACTTTTATTAGTTATAAGCTTGTATACTCAAGCTAATTGAAATGAGCTTTTAGAAATGAGTAGAGCTTATAGTTAGCCAAATTACTTAATTACACTTCAAAAGTATAATGGAGAAACACAAAAAAGCTTGAAATATATGTGAATTTAATTTGATGTGTTTTTATGTTATCCTACAACAATAAGCTCCAGCTCCGCTCCAACTAATTCACCAAACACCTCTATGAAAATATAAACTCCAACTTTCCTAATTACGTCAAACATAGTCTACACGTATCTTATTGAGTAATAGATGTAATCTCATTAATATGAAATCTATCCTATGGCAATCATTAATTGCAGTGCAAATATTCAAGAAACAAAATTGGGAAGTTTACTATAATAACATAAGTAGCAAATCATTGCGGCCACCCGCCTAATCTAGAAATTGTACATAGTTCATGCAATCATTGAAGGCTAGTGATTTCCCCGCGACTCCATGGGTCTTGTGTGGTGGTATCTGGAGCCAGGGTTTATCTTCGAGTCACCAAATAGTGGCTTGGGTGGGGTTTCCTTCGTAAAAAAATAGAACGATAATGCGGTAAGGTTGAAAGAAACTTTATGACCTATAAACTATCTCATTTTCTCACAATGCTATCTTTATTATCATGATGCATAAGGTGAGGAAACTAGTTCATATTTATGAACTTAAAACTTAGTTGTAACTAAACCCAAAGTTAAAGTCATCCTCTCGAAATTTGTAATGCGTTATATCTACAAAGGCAACTTAGAGCAAGAGGTATGTAAATTGGATGACTAGTACCTGACTATACGGCTATACACCCGTGTATAATATTTTAGAAGATTTCATACTATTGAAAGCATTGTATCTACAACTATGGCATCATATTTTCCAATTCAAGATTGTAAAATACTATAAGGTTTTACGAAGGGTGATATCGAGGGTATTGAAATGGATGAGCTGAGAATGGGTCAAAACATGCTATTTTGTTTGGTTGAAATGGGGCGGGTGAACAAAGAACCTCGTTTCTCTTTTCTTTTCTTTTTTTTTATAGATTTTCGTATACATAATTATCGTGCCATGTATGATGAACAAAAGTAAATACTATTTCAATCTATCATCCAAATTTGTAAATAAAACAATTAGGATCTTTTTATGCGCTAAAAATAGACACCGTGCGACTTTTCGAACCTTTGCTCCATTTCCTTTTCAGCTAAGATAAACAAACTTTGAACTGAACTGATCAAAGATTAGTTGGTCGTGTTTAAAACTATTGACCTTCTAATACAGTAATACATATACAAACTATACAAATTGTCAAATCTTAAAGATTTTCTACATATAATTCCTAACTTTCCATATCTTTTGTTTTGTAGAATGCAGGATACACATGATAATCCATTTGTTGGAGTTGCATTAACTTCTCCAAACACCCGTTCAGATATGCAGACTGCCCAGTTGAATCTCGATATTGCAACACAAAATGCCAGCTTAGTATATTTGCAAGCACTTAAAGACTACATATCGAAAAGAAGAGGTGTAATAGGAGATGGTTGGCATGTTAAATTTGAATACTCGGAAAGTATGTGCAAAACCTCTCCAATTTACTGTTCCCCAGATGGAAGTAGCTTTGATTCGATGCCAAAAGTTGCTCATCATCTTGGCTTGTTATAGGCTAGCAATTCCTCTGATACAAATGACAATGGTGGTAGCTTTGCTTTACCACGGAACGGATCATATGCTAATGGCGGAAATGCGTCTAAAGCTGATCCCATGGAGAATGGTTACCGTGGGTCAGAGTCATCTCTTGTATGTTTTTCAATATATATATTTTTTATAAGTAATTAAATATGGCATATGGGTCAAAATGGGTGGGTTCGGGTTGTGTTTATCTCCACCCTTTTTTGGTCTTTATAAATTAATAATGTTTTCAAGATGTTTACGAATACCGTACTTTTGAAATAATGATGTAGCCTTTTTTCTTTAAACAATTTAGGAGCTTACTGGCATTTTTGACCCATTTGACATGTTTTAATTTTATTAAAATGTTAAACAATCTACCCAATCAAGTAGGGGTGGTGGCATCGACCCATGTGCTTTAGAATAGTAAGATTTGGGTTATGTTTTATTTCTTACAGGCCAAACAAGTAAACAAAAAGTCAGCGAAAAATGGGTCGAAAGTTGCCAAAAGCGAATTTTTATTGCGTAATAGTTAAAACCTTGTGAATCAGTTTCACTAAACAAAATTAAGTTTCGTATTATGACGTATATAGGTCATACATGACGCTAGTTATTTAGGAATGAAATTTGTTTTATAAGTTGACCCAAGTTACCTCGTGGGGCCGGTTACCTAACCCATCATTTTCTTATCTTTACGAATCTACATATGATGCAAAGTGTAGCCAAAAGCTACCCATTCTGTGTTGGAAAATTTAGTGCACTTGTGGGATTATTTCACACCTTGTAATGGGTTAGGAGGTACGGAGTGTACACCCATAAGATCCATGAACACCCTGACTCTAATAGTGGTTTGTATTGGTAGTGCTCGGTCAAAGTACTGTTGTGGTTACCACTGATTATCAGTGTTTCCACTGAAGCAGTACTTCCACTGGATCAGTGTTTCACTGAAGTAGTGTTTACACTGAAGCAGTGGTGGTTCCACTGAAGCAGTGTAACCACTGATAGCACTATGAAAGTACTGATGATAGTATTGCTTGTAACGGCTTTGACCTATTCAAGTGGCAGTTTAAACTGCATTATGACCATGTTTAATTGGTCATGTAACCACTAACGGCTATATGGGGATAATTATGAGGCTATTAATGGGCAGATTAATACTCATAATTCCATGGACTAGCCAAGAGTATCTTCCTATAAATAGGAGATCTGTTTTACAGATATACACAGTGAAAAATACGTGTGAAAACAATACAACAAACCTAAACACTTATTAGCGAAGGGGTTATAGAATTGTGCCTAATTCTCTAACTGCATTTGGTCTTATCCCAAGTAGATATTCGTGATACCCAGGCATTAGGGTCGAATAGTTTACTTTGGAAAGTGATCACATGATTCCAAGTAATATCCGGTAACCACCAAGTGGTATTGTTACTACTGACTTTTTGTTTGTTTCTGCCGAAGAGTTGCATGTTACTGCTGAAGTTGATTATCTTTACCCTGCTGCTGGGAGCTCATACCCCAACAATCAAAGTAAACTATTTTGTGATAATCAATGGCAACTGCTGCAATGAAACACATGGCTTCAAACTTTGCCAAGCTTGATAAGTTTGAAGGGGTGGACTTTAGGAGGTGGCAGAAGAAGATGCACTTCTTGCTGTCAAGCATGAGTGTGGTGTATGTGCTAACCACACCAATTCTTGATGATGGTGATGATGCCATTGTGGAGCAGATCAGAAGGAGGAGCAAATGGGAGAATGATGACTACATATGCAGAGGCTTAATTCTCAATGGTATGTCTGATTCCCTGTTTGATATTTATCAAAACATTCAATCTTCCAAAGAACTGTGGGACTCCTTGGATGCCAAATATATGGCTGAGGATGCATCAAGTAAGAAGTTTCTTGTTAGTAATTTCACAAATTACAAAATGACTGATTCAAGACCAGTCATGGAACAATACAATGAACTTCTTGGAATACTTGAAAGGTTTACACAACATAATATGCACATGGATGAGTCTATTTCAGTCTCTTGTGTAATTGACAAACTCCCTCATTCTTGGAAAGATTTCAAGCATACCTTGAAACATAAGAATGAGGAGTTAACTCTGGTTGAGTTGGGCAGTCATCTGCGCATTGAGGAATCTCTCAAAGTGCAGGATAATGACAAGCCAAAGAGTAGCAATGCTACTGGTGCATCTGTTGTCAATATGGTGGAGCATAATAACCCCACCAGGTACAATGACAACAAAGGCAAACGCAAATATCATGATAACACAAGGGTAGATCCTAACAAGAAGTCAACACCTACTTGTTGGAAATGTGGCAAAACTGGTCACATTAAAAGGGACTGCAAGGGTGTTAAAGTTGGAGGTAAAGCCAATGGATCAGGCACTAATGGTTCAGGGAGTGGTGGTTCTTCCAACTCACTGAAAGGTCAGAATATGGTTAATAAGTCTTTTCAGATTTATTATGTTACATATGTATATGAATCTCATTATGTGCAGGATGATGATATTGCGTGGTGGGTTGACTCTGGTGCAACAGTTCATGTGTGCAAAGATAGAAGCTGGTTCAAGACTTATGAGTCACTGAATGATGGTTCTATTCTTCACATGGGAAATGAGTCAACATCCTTGGTGCATGGTCATGGTTGTGTAGATCTTAAGTTTAGTTCTGGAAAGATTGTAACTTTGTTTAATGTTATTCATGTTCCTGATATTAGGAAGAACTTGGTTTCAAGTAGTGTTTTGAATAATCATGGATATAAACAAGTTATTGAATCTGATAAATTTGTCTTGTCTAAATGTGGTGTTTTTATTGTTTTTGGTTATTTATGTAATCAAATGTTTAGGCTTAATGTTTCCACTGATAGTTTATCTGTTTCCACTGATAATGTTAATTCAGCCTTTGTGACCACCACTGACCAGACTGACTCTACCCTTTGGCATGCTAGACTTGGCCATGTACACTATAATAGAATGCAAGATATGTCTAAGGATGGGTTAATCCCAGCATTTGACATGGACACTGAAAAGTGTAAAACTTGCATATTGACCAAGATAACTAAGAAACCCTTTCAGGGTGTTAGTCGTGAGACTGAGCTCTTAGAGCTGATTCACAGTGACCTGTGTGATTTGCATGCCACTCCATCTTTGGGGAATAAGAAGTACTTTGTGACATTTATTGATGATGCTTTTAGGTTTTGTTATGTTTATTTGTTACATACTAAGGATGAAGCATTAGATAAATTCTAAGTGTTTAAAACTGAATTTGAATTACAACTTGGGTCTTTGATCAAAAGATTAAGGACTGATAGGGGAGGTGAGTACATGGATACTCAGTACTTTCAGTCTGTTGGTATAATCCATGAAACGACTGCCCCTTATACTCCTCAGCAAAATGGTATTTCTGAAAGAAAGAACAGGGTGCTGAAGGAGATGGTTAATTCCATGTTGTCCTATTCAGGACTGAGTCAAGGGTTCTGGGGTGAAGCTATGTTAACAGCTTGCTATTTATTAAATAGGGTTCCCAACCAAAGGAACAAGGTTACCCCTTATGAACTCTGGACTAAAAGGGAACCCAACCTGAACTATCTCAAGGTTTGGGGTTGTAGGGCTGTTGTAAGACTCCCTGATCCAAAATTGAAAACTTTGGGTGAAAGAGGCATTGATTGCATCTTTGTTGGATATGCTGAGCATTCCAAGGCTTTTAGATTCTATGTTATAGAACCTAATGAATATGTTTCAGTTAACACCATAATTGAATCAAGGGATGCAAACTTTGATGAGAATAGATTCTCATCAGTCCCTAGACCAAGTATGAGGATTTCTAATGGAACTCATGACACTGGTGTATCAGAGGTCGCTGATGATGAACCATCAGTGGTCCCTGATGAGGTTGTGGTTCAATAACCTGAACCTGTGCTCAGAAAGAGCAAAAGGGTTAGGACTCCAAAGTCATTTGGGCCTGAGTTTCAGCTGTATTTAGTTGAAGGAACAAGGGATGAGGTCTCTGACCAATACTCCTATTGCTTCATTGTTGAGGATGATCCCAAGACATTTGAAGAAGCAATGAAGTCCCAGGATATTGCTTTCTGGAAAGAAGCAATCAATGATGAGATGGATTCCATCATGGGCAACAACACTTGGGTGTTGGTTGATCTACCACCTGGTTGCAAACCTTTGGGTTGCAAATGGATTTTCAAAAGGAAAATGAAGGTAGATGGAACTATTGAAAAGTTCAAAGCTAGACTAGTCATTTAAGGCTTTAAACAAAATTCAGGGATAGACTATTTTGATACTTATGCCCCTGTGGCTCGTATCAGTACCATAAGACTGCTAATTGCTTTGGCATCTATTCACAATCTGAAGCTTTCTTGAATGGTGAATTGGATGAGGAGGTTTATATGAACCAACCTCAGGGCTTCATCATGCCTGGCAATGAAAACAAGGTGTGTAAACTGATTAAGTCTTTTTATGGACTTAAGCAGGCACCTAAGCAATGGCATCAAAAGTTTGATGAAGTGGTTTTTTCTAGTGGTTATGTTCTTAACCAAGCTGACAAATGTGTATATAGCAAATTTGATGAATCTGGTAAAGGAGTCATCATTTGTCTATATGTTGATGACATGTTGATCTTTGGCACTGACGAAAATCAGGTTGACCTGACAAAGGAATTTTTGTCATCAAGGTTCTCCATGAAAGACATGGGGGAGGCTGATGTTATCCTTGGTATAAGGATTAAACATGAAAGTAAAAGAATTTATATCTCTCAGTCTCATTATATTGAGAAGGTGCTGAGGAAATTCAATTACTTTGATTGTACTCTTGTGAGTACACATATGGATACTTGTGAGAAGCTGATGCCTAATAATGGCAAGGTTGTATCTCAACTTGAGTATTCTAGGGTAATTGGCTGCCTGATGTATGCCATGACTTGTACAAGACCTGATATTGGTTTTGCAGTGGGAAAATTGAGCAGGTATACTAGCAATCCTAGTGCTCATCACTGGCAAGCAGTTCAAAGGGTACTGAAGTATTTGAAGAGAACTATGGATTATAGTCTCTCATATACTGGTTACCCATCAGTGTTGGAAGGATAAACTGATGCAAGTTGGATCAGTAACACTGAAGACAATTCGTCTACCAGTGGCTGGGTATTCCTACTTTGTGGAGGTGCAATTTCTTGGGCATCCAAGAAGCAAACTTGCATCACCAGTTCAACAATGGAATCTGAATTTGTGGCCTTAGCTGCTGCTGGTAAAGAAGCTGAATGGTTGAAAAACTTGCTTCTTGAGATTCCATTGTGGCCTAAACCTATAGCACCTATTTCTATCCGTTGTGATAGTGCAGCTACATTGGCTAAGGCTTATAGCCAAATGTACAATGGTAAGTCTAGACACTTAGGTGTCAGGCATAGCATGATTCGTGAGCTTATCATGAATGGGGTGGTATCTATAGAGTTTGTTAGATCTCAACAGAACTTAGCTGATCACTTGACGAAGGGATTAGCTAGAGACTTGGTTATAAAGTCTGCTAAAGGGATGGGTTTAAGTCCAACTTAGTCACTGAATGCTAGGACACCCAACTCCCTCCTAAGGAAACTTGGGAGCTGAGTTCAATGTGGAAAGCTGAACATTCAGTGGACTGGAGCACATGTTTTATTTACATCCCAAGGTTGTGCTCGGAACCTGCTGAAAGGAGGATGAAGTCTTTACTTCTTAATGGTTAATTTTCTTTGAAGAAGTTCTTGGCAGGAGCATGACTAAATAGGAACCACCTATGTAAATGTTGAAGTTTTGCCGCTTCAGGAAGCTTTGGACTTTAGCTTCTACAACATTTATGAATTTGGATATGGACACATGGCTTGTATAGTGTCAGGAGCTGATAAGTGTTTCAAAGCTTGTGTGTAGTTATCTTCAGGCATTCAAATGGGTTAAAGGGTTCAATTCTTAGAACACCCTGATTCTCGAATATTTGAACGTGTAATTACTAAGATGAAAATTCAATCCTCAGGACATTTTCATTTATGCACATGTTTTGTTTAATGTTTGTTTTCATGCAAAGGAAGTGAACTAAATTTGGGTAGGATTGTTGGAAAATTTAGTGCACTTGTGGGATTAGTTCACACCTTGTAATGGGTTAGGAGGTACGGAGTGTACACCCATAAGGTCCATGAACACCCTGACTCTAATAGTGGTTTGTGTTGGTAGTGCTTGGTGAAAGTACTGTTGTGGTTACCACTGATTATCAGTGTTTCCACTGAAGCAGTACTTCCACTGGATCAATGTTTCACTGAAGTAGTGTTTACACTGAAGTGGTGGTGGTTCCACTGAAGCAGTGTAACCACTGATAGCACTATGAAAGTACTGATGATAGTATTGCTTGTAACGGCTTTGACCTATTCAATTCGCAGTTTAAACTGCATTATGACCATGTTTAATTGGTCATGTAACCACTAACGGCTATATGGGGATAATTATGAGGATATTAATGGGCCGATTAATACTCATAATTCCATGGACTAGCCAAGAGTATCTTCCTATAAATAGGAGATCTGTTTTACAGATATACACAGTGAAAAATACGTGTAAAAACAATACAGCAAACCTAAACACTTATTAGCGAAGGGGCTATAGAATTGTGCATAATTCTCTAACTGCATTTGGTCTTATCCCAAGTAGATATTCGTGATACCCAGGCATTAGGGTCGAATAGTTTACTTTGGAAAGTGATCACACGATTCCAAGTAATATCTGGTAACCACCAAGTGGTATTGTTACTACTGACTTTTTGTTTGTTTCTGCTGAAGAGTTGCATGTGACTGCTGAAGTTGATTATCTTTACCCTCCTGCTGGGAGCTCATACCCCAACATTCTGGGTAGTTAGGTCGACATTGCCACCTGTAGACAAAAATCATTTTGTTGTTATTATATACTAGAATCCATCCGTCTTCATCTATTTCCCTGACGTCATATATATATATCACAGGGTAGTCTTCCGGTTCAGTTTCAAGACTTCATTGTGATATCGGTTGGAAAAATCAACCCACGACCTCCATTCTACAATACTTCCCAAATCTGGCCCATTGGTTACAAATCCATCTGGCATGATAAGCTAACAGGATCTATTTTCACATTTAATATTTTAGACAGTGGTGATCGTGGACCGACATTCAGAGTACATCGAAAGCCATGCACAAAACATTCAATCCCAAATGCTTCAACGGTGATCTACAAACTCTGTGGGCCCTCTGATGAAATTTCGAGCTGTGTATTACCTCCTCAAGAAATTCAACAGTTGACTAATGATAACTTTATTAATGGTGACACCATCGGTGAATTTTTAGTCGAGGGTAGAACACCTTCATCCGTTTGGCAAATTGTTATAGAAACTTTTATACGCGCTTGTCGTCAAGCGTTTCACGATATGAAACTGTTGACTTTTTGCTGTAACCACCGTGCTGAAAGTCAATACTTTTATACTTCGTATAGTAACGATTCGTTAAATAAGTTTGGTGGTTTGAATTGTCCAATTAACAACATCCCTAGGTTTGTACAGACTATTGACCAGCTTGAAGTTGCTTGTAACGTGCTGAGAAAATGGTTGCAAGTGGACAGATTTGGTCTTGATGCAGAGTTCGTACAAGAACTTATAGAACTACTTCCTGGTGTTGCTGCTTGTTCAGAATATATATCTTTGGATACCAGATGTCAAAATAAGATTTCTCATACTGTCAGAAGTGGGTTTTTTACGGGGCTAAGGAAATATAATTCGCAGCCGACGGTATCAGATAGTCCTGTTCAAACTGATACACGAATCAGCCCACCAGGCAATGAAATCGCCTCAAACCTTCCTCGTGGTTTAGTCGGGAATGTTCTCCAGGTATCAAACTATTGCTTTAGATCTATAGATAGTATGATGCATCAGGGCTAGAGGTGACAAAATGGGTGGGGCGGGTAATGGGTTAAAACAAGGCCGAAACACTTGTTCATATCATCTTTTAAAGAATTAGTCGCATCAAAACTCCCCTCGGTATTAAAAAGGGCAATTTCAGCGTGGGTTTTCCACCTTATTAGTAGCTAATATTTTTTTTTCCAACAACAATATGATTTTCTGAGGTTTACGTATACTTTGGGCAGCTTTTGACCCATCTGACCCAATTGGTCTGTTTATTCATTGGAGACTTTTTCTATTTTACAAGTAAATGGGTCAAAATTGCCTGCCCCTCTAAACAGGGTTGTTCTGTGGGTCTAACCAGGATCACAACAAAAATAAAACACAATAACCGCACTATCTGAACTAGTTAGGTCACAAAACTGGAAGGTGAACCATATACAAAGATGGGATTATAAAATTAAAACCTAAATGGCGTTTTCAAGTTTAAAAAATCTATCAATAAATAAACGAACAGGTTCGGCTCCACCAGCTGTAGTTTGGTCAATTTATGTCCTGGTTGGGATATGCTTTTGCACACCCCTGATATGAAGCCTCGCTGCTTGACTCTGATATATTTTTTTATTCATTTGTTTGGCCTATGAGTTTTCCTTGCGATTTTATAACATTTTGGGGCAAGAGGCACCTCTCTCGAGACAAAAGTTGGAATACGAGTTACTAAATCCACGAGTTGATGATTTGAACTCAACAAATGATGATAACAATGGTTGTCGATCACCACTATCGAACTTTCATATGGCAATGCTGAAGATGTTAGTGGAAGATATGCTAGCTAAAGTCTCAATTAATTATCCATCTGGTGCCATGGAGTCGAAGCCCCGAAAAGGAAGGAAGAAAAACATTGATGTGATTGTGTCTGGTCAAACGATAAAGATTGGTATATTTCCTGTCAACGAAATTACATGGCCAGAATTAGCCAGGAGATATATATTAGTTCTGAAGTCTATGTATGATAATCTAGACTATTTGGACATTTCTAGTCATGAGTATGAAAAAGTGTTTCATTGCTTGTACGGGAACGGTTGTCCACTTTGTGGTAATCTTAGAGGAATGGCTGCAATCAAGGCTGATTCTTGTCTCTTGAAAGTTGACCTTTATTTTTTAAATGGGTCAATTCGGGTTATGTTGTATCTCTAACGGATACAATCAAAATATTAGCTTTTAGAAGAAATTAGTCAAACGGGTATGTTCCAGAAATATTTTAATAAAATAAAATATCTGAATCACTATTTTATCTGATTGGAAATTACTTGCACATACCTGTCCCAATTTAACACGCTAATTATTTTTTATAAATATTAGGACAAATTTTTTGTAAACTTTAGTAACTTTTCTGTACCATAACCCTTTATAAAATTATCAATTTTTGGTAAAGAACTGTTATGGGTTAACTCAACTGGTTTTGACCCGTGACACATCCCACCCTATTTGCACTTCTCCATTATGTTTTTGAATTAATTTCTAGTTGGAATTTAAACAGAGAATTGTACGTGAGGTTCTTAACAAGGCAAAAAGTGAAAATCATGTCACTAAGAAGGAAGTAAAGGAAAGTTTTGTTGTAAAGAAGGTATCTGATGTCATCATAAAACGGTGTCGTATGGTGCTACGCTCCGTAGCTGCTCAGGATGAAAACAAAATTGTTTTTGGTCTCATGGCGGAATCTTTGTTGAAACCCGATGAATTTTCACGCTTGTTAGATTTCAGGACCATTGACCTCAGATTGGATGCAGGATTCTACGGTGGCTCACATGAATCTTTTATTGAGGATGTTCATGAGGTATGCCAAGAAAGAAAAAAAAATCCCACCCGTATATGGTTAAACTATCTATACTACTTTATAATGCATTTAGGCCTTCTAAAATTAGAAGGCTTAAAAATTCAAACTTTTTTACTTGCTTATTATGGAAAGATATATTATAATGCATGTAAAATTAAGATAAGGAGCTTCAATTATGAGATGACATGTGTCAATTCTTAACAAACTCCAAGCCTAACTTCTAACAAATTCCAAGCCTAACTCCTAACCACCAAAAATTAAGATAAGAAGCTCCAAATATAAATTGACATGTGTCACTTCTCAACTAAAAATTCATCTTTATTTTCAAATTAAAATATCTTTTTATCTACTTATTTATATTATAATCTAATTTCACCATATTTTCTAAAATTTTATGCTCTTTAATTCAACATCCATTTTAATATATTTTTATAAGTTTTTAGTTTTTATATTTTTAGTGGGTTTATTTTATTTTAATTCAAATTTTTACAACTTTAACCTTTATTTCATTTAGTCCAATCAATATAATCTTGATTCGTCAAAATCATATACTTTTGGGGGAGTGTTTGACGCGTAAGAGATTGCGAGAGTATTTTTATATGCGGGAATAATGATGTCGCGTGAAAGTTACGGGTAACCCAAACAAACACTTACAACTAACACATATACATTCGAAGTGTTGTGAAACGAATTCACTAAACGGGTAAGCAAACACATATAACTATACTTATCGTCCCCGCTGTCACCACCATCTCATCACATCACCACCTCAAAACATTTGTTCGCTACAAAATAGTCATCGGGTACCCGCTGCCGCATTGCGCGGGTACCCTTCTAGTATCTTCAACGGGTTTAAGTGAAAATAGTTAGCTCTTTAATAGAATGGGTTGAAATTATGTGCAAGTGTATCTAAATGCTTTACTAACTACATTTGCTTTCTTAAGATTAATGGTCGGTGATTATGTAAACAGTACAATTCTTGTGGTCATCTTTAGTCTGATGATTTAGAGGTGGCAATATGTGCCGGGACGGGGAACTGATAAAAATGTGTAATTAGTGTATATAGATATGACAACAAAATGTATATTAGTTTACTAGGGGATTTCAAGCTTTCAAAATCCATTTTGGGGTAACTTTTGACTTGTTTGATCAGTTTAGACCATTTTTTGCCATATTGTTTTTATCTGTTTTCCCGTCAGAGGCAAAACATTTTCTGAATCGACCCGTTAATAAGTAACTGGGACCAAATTGCCTCCTCTATATTTAATACAGTAATTAATAATTAAACTAAGCCAATCCACTTGACCTGTTGTGACACGATTTAAAAACACGGGTTGACCTGTTTCCCAACCTGGTGCCTCTTTTACCTATAGTTCTAGGTTCTAACTGTCTGGATGACATGTATGTTCTTTTGGCAGGTTCGGGCAAATTTGAGAATAACGTATAGGAACAAACCTAAATGCTTGAATTTGATTGAATCTTTCTTTAAGAAGTTCGAGGAACTGTATGAGCAAGAGGTCAGTTGATTTCTGTATCAAGAATTTATATCTTATTCTAAGCAAACATGTGACACTTTACCCGAATTGCCAATAAGTATGATTTTTCTTATATAGGTACTTTCACTGGTCAGCAGAATCAACGGTTCCAATGTGTCATCTGAAGAGACCAAAATTGTACTAAACATGATGTTTGCAGACACAATCATGAGCACACTTCCCATTGCACCATGGGAGGAGGGGATCTGCAAAGTATGTGGAAATGACGAAAACAACCATGTCTTGCTTTTGTGTGATAGATATAATTCAGAGTATCATACATACTGTCTATATCCTCCACTTCCAAGGGTTCCGAAAAAGAGTTGGTATTGCCCTACTTGCATTTCAGAATTCACAAGACAAGCGCAAGAAGAGGATGTTGATTTTAGTCAACCCCCAAAGAGGATGAAGATTCAGAGAGAGTTTACCCGAAGTGGTTTAAAGGAAGTGGCAAATTTAGCTGATAAGATGGAGAAATCAGATTATTGGGAATTAGGCGTCAAGGAGGTTAGTTTTGACTTATATTGCATCACTGTTAGTTGTCTTACTTTGACTTTGAATGTCCAACAAACTTCTGTTAACTTGGAAACTGATATCTAAATCAGATAAAAGATATCTAACGGAACTGTATTTTTTAAGTCGTGGAGTAATACAAAAATATGTATCTTTGCTTAATACAAGCTTGGTAAATTATTCCCATTTTGACGTGGCTATTTTGAACCACTTATTTTGAGACGGATCAATTATTTCCTTATATAAATAGAGTTAAATAAAAAAGTAGACGGGGCACGAGTGATGTGGGTCACCGGTGATCGTAAAATTGTTCCATAATGTCATAAGGAAAATATCTTTGTAGAAGGAAAATACATTACTCTTGTAGTAATATCGTTTTTTAAGTTCAAAGTTAATACATTTATTATTTATAATATTATCTGAATTCATAGTTAATACACTTGGCATCCAATGGTCCAACCTGATTCGACCCGATACTGTAAATGACCCATTTCAACCCCAACCTGTTTTGACTCGTTTTTCAATGTGACCGACCCCGTCCTAGTATTATAGTATATTGTATTTCTTGAAATAGTTAAATGAAAGATTAAAGATAAATACTTGGTTGTAACTGTTGTTTAGGTGATTATACTTTTTACTGTCCCGATTTAGGAACTAATATTTTGGTGACATGAATAAATTGTGAGGACTGACGAATTTATATAAACGAAATGAAGAGTTACTCAATCTCTTTGAACATTTTTTGCAGAGGGTTATGCTTCTACAATTCTTGTGTGACGAGACTTTGGGTTCAACGGTAACTCGGAATCATATGAGCACAGATAATTGTGATGTTAATAGGAACTTCTTGGGTCATGATTCAGCCGGAAGACTTTACTGGGTTCTTGGCCGCCCCGGAAGGTTGTTTGTATCTGGTCCCGACAGTGATGGTGAGGAATTTGATACTTGGAATTGCTATGAATCAGATGCCGAGGTTGAGGCTCTGATTGAGTGGTTGAGAGATGATGATGCAAAGGAAAAGGAACTTAAAAATTCGATTTTTAAATGGCAAAGAAACAAATCAAATGATCAGAATCTTCAAATTGATCTGCAAGCTAATTGCTCGAGGCCAACGGTTCATGTCAGCAATGCAAAGGCAGCATTTGAAAAGAAATTTGGCGAGGGGAAAATATATCGGTGTGATTGTTTGGAACTAGTGGGGTCTACACGACACCATTGTTCTTCATGCCACTCGACATTTTTCAGTCACGAAGTGCATCAATGTGACACTCTCGAGAAGCAGTTGACTCTGGCTAATGGATTGACTTGGTCAAATGGAAACCCTCTAGACGATAAAGCTGGATTCTTGGTCAGACACAATTCTAGGTTAACAGAACCCCAAAACGAGTCACTATATGAGGTTGACAGGTTAAACTCCGAGGGTAAAACTGGAAAACCCCCATCATGTTCTTCTTCCTGGACGTTAACTGGCAAAGCTTTTGAAATTATTCGGTCTTTGAAAATCAATTTACTGGATATTGAAGCTGCTCTTCCGCGAGAAGCTTTTAGACCTTCAAGAGGAGGCTCAGATAAATTAAGAGCTTGGCGCTCTTTTGTGAAATCGGTCCCTTAAGTGATTTGGTAATCGGTCCTCAAAGATTCTCTTTATTCAGCAAGGGTTAAAATTATTATTACATGATTGAGTGATTATGTTCTTTTGGTACCACCTGGGAAACCCAACCCGAGCCACCTTTTATGACCTGGAGTATCTTTATGTGATAAATTTCGAAACTTTATGCATTTCAGATGGCACAAGCTACTATGATCTTAGAGGACATGATTAAAACAGAGCAGTTGAAAAAAGAATGGTGGTATTGGTCGTCACCTTCAACTGCGGCCAAAATCTCAACTGTTTCATCACTTGCTCTACTAGTTTACGCCCTCGATGATGCCATATATTACGACGAACCACCTCCACCACCACCTGTAGACCCTACAGAACCAATAGTAGCACCAGAAGATCTCATAGCAATGGAAGAAGCACTAAAACAGTCAATGGAACTAGTGAACCAAAAGTCGATGGAAGAAGCACCCAAAAAGTTAACCCCAAAGAAGCAAAAGTTAAACATCTCAACAATAGTGGGTACACTGAATGACGCAGAACCATCCGAGCCAACAAAAATGTCAATGGACGAAGCACCCAAAAAGTTAACCCCGAAGAAGAGGCAAAAGTTGAGCACCTCAATAATGGCTGGAACGTCAAATGATGCAGAGTCCTTTGACAGCGCAATAATCAAAGACAAACCGAAGAAAAAGAAACTTAAAGTTTCAAGTGATTTATGAAGCTGATTGAAATCTGATGTTTTATTGTTTAGAGTTGTACATGGTTAATCGTGAAACTTTGATGATAGTTAGACTGGACCTGAGGGGTGAACTGTGAACCAACTTGATGGTCATGTGGTTAGACTCATTGATTGTACCCCGAGTGTTGTAGGAAATGGGAGTGGGCCGCAACATATGAAAATGTTGTTGTACATTTTTCCCTTTGATTGTTGTGTTTTAGTTTGCTTTCTGAATGGATTCTAGGGCTTGTAAAGCCATGTGAAATCAAAGAAATCGAAACAAGTTGGATTTTCCAAAAATTACAGTTTTGTGTAAGCCTTTATGTTTATGGTAATTTAGTCTGCACTGATCTCATGTTAATACCAGGAGCAGCCTTTGAACCCTCTTTAAATAACAATCAGAAAGTTGCAACCCATATGTTGCTGCGGAATTATTAAGAAAAGTTTGTGTGTTTCGGGACGAGGTTATCACTTAAATCGGGATAATTACGTAGTTATTTTATGGCATGTTTGGCGCTAAAGACTAAAAAGATTGTTTTTTCTTTTCTTTTTTAAAAATAAGCTACTAAAAATAGAAACTTTATGCGATCAAATGTTGCTTCCAAGTAGTTTGTAAAACTCTCTATTTTTCACCTATCGTTTTTTTCGCATCCACAACTTTATCTCTAGTTTTGGCAAACCCTTTCTAATGTTACCCACCCACCCTCCTATATAGTACTACCTCCGTCCCAAAGTTATAGTCCCCATTTGACTTTTTCGGTATTTCCTTTTCAACTTTGACCTTAAATATTTTTGTTTATGTTATATAATAGTTGATGAAAATTATATCAAATGAAAATACATTTAAAACGCAATCCATTTATATAATTTGCATCGAGTATTATATAACACTAACAAAACTACTTAAGGTCAAAGTTGTGAAAGAAAGACCGAAAAAGTCAAACGGGGACTATAATTTTGGGACGGAGGGAGTACATTCCCAGGTTTATAAATCTTGGTCTCTTTCAGTCATGTTAGATTGTAACCTCATATTATCCACATTTTTAATTTCCATACACAATTAATTTGTTGATATTTGCTCATTTTCTGCACAATTATTGTTGAAATAGCCGATTGGAGTTAATATAATCTGCATATTGGTTAATTTTGTTGTTGGGTTTGGTATGGATTCTTTGTTTGTGATGGATCTACTGGAGATGGTTTTGGTGGTTCGGGTTTGACGTTTTTCGGCAACGATTTCCCTGTTTAAGTTATATAAGGTAACGTGGTACAATGCAATTTCGATACCTTGCCCCTGTTGTAAGGTGGAATGGAAAACGCTACTTTATTGTCTTATAGGAAATTAGCCTCGTTTCCACCCTCTCCTCTACCACCAATGAGTGATATGGTATAGACACATAGGCACCAATATATAGCGTGAGAAGGGCAGTAGTAGACGTCCCGACACCGGCTATAGACTGGGATATGCATGCGGATGTGATTCGATCTCCTTGTATCACAAACACGCTAGCTCACATGTTTATGTATTATGGAGTTGATGTAAGTCATAAGTTATTCAATGATCAAGTATATATGCAGTTGATGTAGCTATTTGAATGTTTGTTTATTTATTTGTTTGGAGTTAATAGAATCTGCATTGGTTGTTTGGTTTTGGCATGGATTTCTTGTTTGTGATAGAAGTCTTAGAGATAGTTTTGGTAGTTCGGGTTTGATGTTTTTCTCCCACGATTTTCATGTTTAAATTATATAAGGTGTCACATTGTAATTGGAATGAAAAAATTAGGAGGGATCTTTTAGCCTCAAAGTCATTGTTAGAATATTAGTGTGTGATAGTTAATATATAAGTTTAGGAGGCTAGTTGTAATTTAGCTTAAACATAAGGAGATTAGTAAGTATTAGGAAATACCCTAACCTCCAAAATTATAGATTCCTTGTTCGCCAAAGATTAGGTTTCTCCCCGTTATTCTTTATAAATAGAGATAAGGGGGTGCGGTTTATTTGTACATTCTTTTCTTGCTCACGTTGAACAAACGTTTGAGCGTAAAATATCTCGTGTGTGTGTGTGTTGTGCCACTTGACATTAAGGGATCATAATCTTTTGTCGAGATCTTGTTGGAGTAGTTCTTGATTCGTGGTTCTGCTCTAGAAACCGGTATGTTGAATTTCTTCCAACATTGGTATCGGAGCCTTGTTCGAGAAGAACGAATCACACAACGTGGATAGAGACAAAACAAGAGAAACGAGTGAACCAAGTTTGGTTTGTCGGTTACTGTTGCGCAGTCGTGGGAGAATTGACGCTACGTGTTCGTTAACCGATTTATACAGATTTCGAATCGTAGGTTAAAGACACATAGATATAGGATCGCACTGGAGGGATCTTGCATTGGAGCTTCCAGGAAATATGGTGGTTGTGATCTTTCTCGTTTTTGGTTTTTATTTGGTTATCATTGTGTAGATTACAAGGTTCAAGGTTTCTAGGTTTACGAGTCAAGATTACTTGGGCAATAAGGTTCTTGAAGTTGTCTGGAGGTAAATCGATTCTCCTAAGGTTATAGGAAATCATTTTATTTTGTCACAAGGTTCTTGGAGTTTCAACTTCAAGGTTTCGGTTAAAAGGGGTTTCAAGTTTCAAGTTTCAAGTTTGCTAGGGTCTAATCGACAAAACATTTACTTCAAAAGGTTTTTTGGGTAGCTATCGGGTTAGTCGATTTCTTGTTAGGGTATTCTACAAGGGTTGAGGCGATTAAAGAGTGAAGAAAAATCAATACTTTGATGGGTTGCACACAAGGTACTTGTTAGTCTATTTCATGTGAGTTTCTTCACAAGGTTCGATCAATTTTACAAGGGTTTACTGGATGTCAACGGTTAAATTTGACATTGTCATGTTTAGGGACATGGTTTACTTTGGGAATAGCCGGTATTCTACTCTCAAAGGGTCTGGTGTAGGTACGCGTTCAACACAGATGTTGCATGGAGTTGGATTTAAGGTGAAACCACTAGGGAGTTCCGATCTGGGTGATGGTTAACAGGTATTTCTGACTCAAGATTTAACCGCCTATTATTTTGCACACGAGAGGGAGCAATGTTCAAAGGTTTAGAGGTGAAAATATTATGGCTGCTTTAGAAGTTGATGCAATGATAGAAGAATATGCATATGAGTCATTGACTTTCAGGGATGCAATTACATGTGAGGTAATTTCCAAGTGAATGGCTGTAATGAAAGAAGATATTCATAATCGGTCAAGTATGTGTATGCTCAACAGTGAGTTTAGGTGAAACAGTGACGAAAGTAACATATATTACTCGAAGTATGCACCAGGTATGTTCATATATCTATACCTTTATAGAGATTATATGGGGCTTACTTGGGAAAGCAAGGCTCAAATCTTGGCTACCAATGGTTTGATGGATGAAGCAAAGGAAAATATACTTGGTATGGAAATCTTCAAGACTCACAGTGGTAATACTCTGAGGGTGTCACGATTTTGGTTTTTCAACAATGTGTGTTTAGATATTTTTTGGGGGACACTCCAGTCCATGCTGTTGTTGGAGGGTGGTTTCTCAGAGAATCGTGATGAAGAAAAGAAGAGTAAGGGGTCATGTATATATGCAATTGGGAGTCATGAGTACCAAGTGGTGTGCACAAGACCTAACATGACATCTGCGGATGTGTGAATGTTGGATGGGTTTGATCGTGGATTTCAGACGGATGTACAAGATTTTGTGGAATCTGACTATGCCATGGGTAGATCGATCACTGTCATGGGTAGTTCAATCACAAGGTACAGGTTTGTGATACAAGAATGTGCGGTGAGCTTGGAAGCTATATTGGAGCACATGATGACTTTGTTAACAATTGAAGCAAAGTATATGACACTTACTAGAGAATTGAAGGAGGATACATGCCTAAAGGTACTCTCTACAGAGTCACGATTTGAGCTAAAGTTAGTTGCAGGTATTAGTATTGGTACCTTGACAAAGGCGGTCCCCGGTATGACGTTCTGACAGTAGTTGAAGCTAATGCGTATCAGAGAAAGCTAATTATCACCACTAAGGTGAAAATTGTTCAATATTAGTGTGTAAATTTAGAGTATAAGTTTAGGCGACTAATGTATGAGATAAATATCTCACAAACATAAGACTTATCCTAACATGACTCAACACATATCCTAAACAACACTTATCCTAATAAAACATACAGTAATATTTAAACTGCGATAGTTATCCAACACGCCATGCCGGGATAGCTTCCCTCATCAACCACGGGCGTATCACATTCTCTATAAATTGAGATGAGGGGGTGAGGAGGTTAATTTGTACATTCTTTTATGTATGTGTTGGTCTATGTGTTGGTGAGATTAATTTGTACATTCTTTAATAAACGTTTGAGTGTAAAATATTTCGTGTATGTGTTGGTGCCACTCATAACCCTTCGTTTAAGTCTTGTTGGAGTAGTTTCTGATTCGTGGTTCCGCTTTCGAAAACCAATTCGTTGAATTTCTTCCAACAGTTGCCATATATTGATGAATAAAATCATTAGCTAAATGTGATTGGTAATTGCAAAGCTTTCTTTATCTGACATTTTCTCTTTTCATCCTGGTTGTATCCGCAATTACAAGATGAGACTAATGTTGGATGCCGAAAACCATAATCAAATAATTAAATAAGATATCAAGCTCAAGTTTCTTGGGTCTTGCTTAAATATTTGGATCATGATAAATGTAATATCTTAATTTTTAGGTGCTTGCACCAGAAACCAGCAGTTACCAACATACTTATTTCTTGTTCATTACTACGTAATTATCAGTTTAAAAAAGTAAGACCATTTTCACACTAACATGGAGCATATTAATCGTATGCTATGACTTTCGATGTATATTTATAAAACTATATAAGCAACATTAGATAAAGTCACTACTATCGAGTGTATGTAACAGAACATGAAACTGAGTACATTTTTAGTGGAGGCAACATGTGGTCCTTGTTATAGCAATGGATCGACCAAGAACTATACGATACTAACATGTTCTTTTGTTTTTAGTTGTGCGTTCGCTATCTTGTGGTAGGGTCTGAACAGGGACTAATAATCCATTGTAGAAACCACAGTGTGCTGAGTTAAGAAATTTTCCAATGATTTTTATTTTAGCAATTGAGAAACAAAACTAAAGTTTAATACGAGTAATAAAAAGGATACCATAACTCAGATTTCTAATTTGCATTAAAGGCTTAATTCATGTGCCTCGTAATTAATTAAGACTAAAACAATGCTACAATCTTCACACCACACTTTGTTCACTTTAGCAAGCCATGATACCTTAACATCATCAAGCATTTTAGGAAACACCTTCTGTGCATCAAATTATTATACAATTTGAAATATATGAATATATGGAGATGCCGTATATCACACAGCGTGGGGAAATGGCCACCCATGGTGTTAGTGGCAATTTTATTTATAACCGGGGCTAAAAATCATCGCCAAATACAAGTGAAGCATGAAATTACAATACTATGTACCTAACATTATAAGAACAATAATAATCAGATGAAAAAAAATACACAAAAAGCATATACAACTACGCACGTGCAACCCTTCGCCATTTTGCCATGAACACCACCACCTTAACATACACCCAATCTTTCAAGAAATCATGAAATTGGAAAAAAGCATGTCTGAGACGTCGATTGAAAAGTAAAGCGCTACATGCTACCCAAAATGCAGTTGCAAAACCAGTGGCCCCTCCGATATAAAACCATCTTTGAAGTTCGTCTGTACTTTGTGCATCGCCCTCACTATCAAGGATATGTGGAACTCCTTGATCTTCATCTTCAAGACATTTTTTCATTGTAGGAAGTCCACATAGTCCTACATTTCCGGCGAACCTTTCAGGTGGGAAAGATTGGAGTTGCGTGCCAGATGGAATCCTCCCAGACAAGTTATTATCCGACACATCAAGATAATTTAAAAAATTCATCTCAGACATGCTTGATGGCAACCCTCCTGAGAACTTGTTTTTGGATAAATCCAAAGTTTGAAGTTCTTTCATTTGACCAATGTCTCGTGGAATCTCTCCGACTAGAGCGTTGTGTGACAATTCTAGTACTAACAATCCATGCAGTTTGGTAAGTTCATCTGGGATTTTTCCTTTGAGATTGTTATTTGATAAATCAATGGTCTTCACCAATCTCAGAATTCTATTAAACTCATCGGTCCTTCCTTGCCAGTTAATCAACATATGGTCAATATAGCTATCGTCAACAGGGTAAAACAAGTGTCCAAGATTAACATTACTGCTATAATGATGTAGATTCTGTTCCGTAAACAATTCTTCTTGAACCATGGAAGTAAGATTATGCACACACGATGGGATTGTTCCATGGAGCTTGTTAAACGAAAAGTCTAAGATTTGAAGACTTACTAATTGACATATTTGTGAAGGAATGGCTCCGGAAAAGTTGTTTGATTTTAGTCTAAGGCCATACAACCTTGACAAGTTTGTACCAATCCAAACAGGAATATTACCATTTAAATTGTTGGCCCCCAAGTCCAAAAGGCTTAACTTGGTGCAATTCTTCAAAGACAATGGCAATTCTCCAGAGAAGCTGTTGTTGTATAAACATAACATCTCGAGTTGACCCAAACATCCTACATAGGGAGGAATATGTCCTGATAGAGTGTTATGGCCTAAATTAAGAACTTTTAGATGCGTCAAATTCTTCATGCAGTCTGGAAGTTTCCCGGTCAATGAGTTTTTTTTTTTTTTGGGTAAAAGGTCAAAGACCCGGTAAATATATTACTCCAAAAAACGTTTAAATACAAAGGATATGGGTGAATCCCATATCTCAGCCCGTTACATAGGCGGAAAGCTTACATAACAAGATACTTCATATTCTCTATACAAGAAAATAAACCACTACTCAAAAGATAACATTAGACTCCTATGGAAACAAAATTACTTCTTACCAAGGCCTTGGAGCTTGATACCATATGTGTCATAATAAGCATCTAAATTCCCTGGAAGATCGTACACCTGATCCGCATAGTCATCATAATTATAGTCATCATAATCATCTTCACGATCATGACCACCACCAAATAGGTTAATTGACTCATTAAAAGTGTTCACAACCTCCTCTTCATCACTATCGGAGTCAACAATCTCTCCCACCTTAGAGAATGGGTTAACCCTCCTAGTAGAAGAAGTAGACGGAAAATCCTTTTTATTACCTGGATAATCAACCTTTTTAATAGGATTACCATCATCATCAACAAGAGTAGATGTTCCATCAATAAGAAGCTTTTCAAACTCCCCAATTTTCTCAACAATAGGGGTAGGACCAACCTCGTTAGCTTCCATTGAATCACTCACAAGCGGTTCTTGTGATACATTACCGGCCTTAAGAGACCCAACCTCCTTTGCTTCCATTGTACTACCAGAATCCACTACATCAGTAGGAGTGCCACATTCATCAGTATCGATCATATTAAGTGCAGCAAAAGGATTAGATGTAGCAATCTTTGTCCCACTCGTACTAGCCACTTCAGTGGCTTTCTTTCTTGTATTATCCACCTTCTTGGGTTCACGAGGAGGCACTTTAGGTTGATACCTAAACTTAGGACCCACTTTAGTAAAACCTCCCTTACCTGGAACGCTTTGACCACCATTCCTACCCTTATTCTTGTTATTGACAGTTTGAAAACCATCATTAACACTCTCTTTAGGCTGAGTAGGAGGTGGAACAGATTTAGGACAATCAAGCAGCGTATGACCAAAAAGCTTACACGTATCACACCGAGGCGGTTTCCATTCGTACTCAACCCGAATCTTTTCAATAGTAGAACCTGTCCTATCAAGTAATGGTATCTCAACAGTGATGCTCTCCCTAAGAAACTGATCCGCCTTAACTTCAATCAAGCACCTAGCAAAACTACTTCGACCCCATGATTCCAAGCACATTTGACTGGTGTAAGAGTCTAACACTTTTGGCGTACCAATCAATGTGGCTAGGAGGCTGAGACCATCATCAGAAAACATAGCAAGTGGCACATCATGAAATTTAACCCATACCGGAATATTAGTCAAATCCTCTTTAAGCAGATTAGTATTCAATGTCCAAGTTTTAAGAATAATTGGCACATTCCTAATCATCCACGGTCCATTTTCAAGAACATCATCAACACCTTTACGAGTGGAAAACTTAAAGAAAAAGAAACCCTTAGCATTCATCATAACCTTTTGAATACCATACTTGGCCCACGTATTACGAACGTAATAATCAACAACCGGAAAAGCAATACGTTTACCAAGAAAATAACCATAAAGGGTATTCTCAAATTTAGAGTTTACCTCCTCAACGACTTTCATAGGAATGGAGAGATCCACCCCATTAGACTTATTACTACATTCCAACCTACGAAAATTAGACTTGCGCTTCGTAGAATCAATTGACGTAGCACCCGCATATGAAACCGGCTTCACACCTGGGGCACCCATTGATTGGGGCTGATTATGAACTTTGGGAGACGAATTAGAAACAACATTAGTACTATTTTTCGCATTATTCTCATTCGTAACTTCCACACCGCGCATAGCCCCTTTAAAAGTCTTACACACTTCCAAAACAACCGGGTCAAGACCATAATTCGGCTCAGCCTCATTCCCACTCGTGTCAACCTGATCACCAGCTCCTACACTCCTAGCTGATTTGGAAGCACTATTGTTAAGAAAGCCTTTCTCCATCTCTCAAATACCCACAAACACCACAAAAACCAATCGACTAACGCTAAACAATCAGTAACCAGCATGCAGCAAACTACGAGTAATAAAGAAACCCAAACACGAAATTAAGGTTTAAAAAACGAGACAGCACAATAAACTAACCCATGAAGATAATAAATACGTCTGATGATTGAAGCAATAATGATAAAAGGAAGTTGGATATTAATTGCTATCAATATTACATCACAAACATAACGTGCCCACTAAAGATCAAATAATAAAGAAATCACTAATATGCAATCAATGTTATATCTCAACACAACGTAGCACAATAAAGATAAAAATCATTAATGGAACAATTGAGAAGAGAATAAATTAAAAGCTTGACCAATAGGGTTGTTAGGGAATCGGGTTTTTATTTGATCGTTAAATCACCGAATTCGCCAAAGGTGAGAGTTTTTTAGGGTTTTAGCTCTATTTCAAGTCATTTAATTGTTTCCCGGTCAATGAGTTACGTGAGAGATCAAGAGATTCAAAGTTTTCATAGATTTGGCACAAGAAAGAGATTCCTCTCTGGAATTTGTTTCTGGACAGATCTAAAAAACTTAAATGTGGCGGAAAAGTAGGTATTGGACCATAAAAGCTGTTGGAACTCAAATCTACTTTTTTAAGGTTAGGACTTGATAATGATTCTGGTAATTTCCCACTTATGTTGTTGACAGAGAGATCCATATAAAATAATTGAGATGGGCGCCATTGGTTCCAGAACTCTGCAGGAATTGTGTCTGAAATGCTATTGTTGAAAAGATCAAGATGCAAAAGTTTTTTCATTTTTTGTATCGATTTGGGGAAACGAGGTCCTAGCTTATTGGAGCTGAAATCAATATGCTCTACACTCGTAGAAAGGTTTGACACGTCATCATTAAAAAAAGCTCCTTCCAGTGAGTTGTATGAAAGATCTACATGCACAAGATTTGATTTTCCAATGTTTTCAGAGATAACACCTCTAAGAGAATTGGAAGATAGGTGTAGTTCTCGAAGTGTGGGTAGTTGCCATAATTTGTCACTTATTGTTCCATTTAAGTGATTGGAATCTAGGTTCAACCAATTTAGGGATGAAAAGTTTTGAATCTCATCAGACAATGACCCTGTTAATTGGTTATTTGAAGCATCCAACCAAGATAACATATTTGGGGATGTGCATCGAGACAAGTTGTTCAGAAAATCTGAAAGATTCCCATCAAACGAGTTGCCAGAAACAGAAAAATACTGAAGCCTATTGCCAAGTAATGGGCACAACCAGCGATAACTTGATGAGGTGAGATTGTTGTTATCGAGATAAAGGGAATAAATAGATGAAGAAGAGTTGACAACCGAAGAATATGGATGCATGACTTTTGAGAGGTCACATCCCCTTAAAAGTACAACTGATAGGTTTTGGAGACCTATAATTGCATTTACCCAGTTATTTGCTTTGGCAAGAGAAGTTCCATCCATATCAAGGTCACCTAAAGAAGATAGAGAAGACAACCAATCTAAGTTTTCTATTGTACAACTATCGAGGTGTCTTAGTGAAAGACTTTGCAAATTGGTGAGGTTTCCAAATTCTGGAGGAATGGTTCCAGAGAAAGAGTTGTCTGAAAGGGAAAGCTCTCTTAATTTGGTCAATGAACCAATGGATCTTGGAATGATTCCACTGAAATTATTATTACTAAGGTAAAGGTATGTTAGTTTGGTCAAGGAACCAATGGACTCGGGAATGGTTCCACTAAAATAATTGTCACCTAGGTCAAGCTCTGTTAAATTTGTCAAATAACCAATGGACAAGGGAATGGTTCCAACCAAGTGATTCCATTCAAGGTCAAGAAAAGTTAAAGCGGTGAAAGAAACAATGGACTTGGGAAAGGTGCCAGTAAACTGATTAAAAGAAAGGTCAAGAGAAATTAACTGGGTCATGTTACCAATAAAGGTGGGAATGGTTCCAGTAAACTCATTATCAGAAAGGTCAAGATAAGTTAAATGAGTCATGGAGCCAATGAACGGGGGAATCGTTCCATTGAAATAACATGCGGACAGATCTAGATGATTCAAGTAAGTTAAGTTAAGCAATGAAATGCTAACCTCACCTCCAACAACACTTGGATAGTCGCACATCAGGTCAAGCATTGTGACATGACCTGTTTGGTTGTCACAACTGACTCCCCTCCATTTACAGCAATCATCTTCTTCTTCAGGCGTCCATGAAGAGAGCAGGTCGTCGGGGTCTAGAAGGCGAGCTTTGAAACCAAGAAGAGCTTCTCTCTCATTATCGACGCACGTATTAGTAGCCCCTCCTGCTGCTACAACCAGTTTGTGGCCAAGGGAAGTGGCTGCCGTGGTATTAAACCATGGAAGAACAAGTGAAAAGATAAACAAAACATGAGTTTGCATAAAGTAAAAGCAAATATTTCCTCTCATAATGTATATATGTTGTAAATAATTTGTATTGATGTTATTTTTATCTGATATATCAAAGTATATGCTTCTATGCAGCTTTATATAGAATTAGAAAAGAATAATTGAATGAGATCGGATATATATTTGTGTGGTGCAGAAATTTATGGAAATAAAATTGAAGTCCCAAACTAGACGTTTAAAGTAAAGTCTTTGCAATTTGTACTTATTGCATGTTCAACCAACGTGATATCTTTTGGTCCCCCAACTCTTATGTGATATATATTTGTGTGGTTTTTATTCATGGAAAAAAAATGAGGTCCCAGACTATACGTCTAAAGACTATAAAGTCTTTGCAATTTGTATTTATTGCATGTGCATCCAACATGTGATATCTTTTTGTCCTCGAATAATTTAATTACTACGTACACATATAGGAGTCTCGATAAAAATGGCCAAAAAAAGCTTAAGTAAATTCAAAATAAATTCCCACTAATATACAATTACTAACTTACTTACTCGCGAATATCACATGATAAAAAGGTAAACAGTGTAACTAATTGAAAATATAACAAAAGACGGATGTTAATCAATCTAGTAGGCGTAGATTCATGAGTATAATATATATGTTTTGGCGAAGTTGTATAATGATATAATTATAAGGCAACAAACAGGTACTATTAGATATTGAACTTATATTTTATAATGAATAAAGGATGTTAATGACGTTAATTGAAATAATACTAAAACAGTTAGTTAAAGAAAATTGTAGCACGTATTTGTTGACGCATAGTTGTTTATATTTTTGTGGTGAGAGTTGTTATAATTTTTAGGATGTTTAGGTCATATTAATTGATACTTTCTAATAAGGATAGTTGTTTGATAAGTACTAGCACATTACCCAAGCAGCGGGGACGAGTAATACCTTTAGCTAGGGCCAATCTTTTTGTCTTTTTGTGGATTGCGTTTTTAGTGATTAATGATGATTAATTTTTGTGGTCTTGGGCTTGCGGTGAGAGATTGTGAAGAAGTTAAAATATCATATTATTATGTGTAAAGTATAAATAATTGAAGTAAAGCTCCTAAATTAATGTTAGGATACTCGTAACTCCTAAAAACTTGTATTTATTAGAAATCCTTTTCTATTTCGTGATATTTATTGATGAGTTTGGAGATATCTTTTTTTTTTTTTTTTTTTTTTTTTTTTTTTTTTTTTTTTTTTTTTTTACACTTTTTGAAGTTTGACTAATTGCTACTGAAAAAGTCACGACGTTTGAAAAACCCATGGCTTAACTAATTGCTACTACAAATTTTCAATATTTGAAAAAGCCATAGAAATTAAGTGATGCTGCTATATATGTCAAAAAAATTAAAGTGGATGGTCCTAAATTGATATCTTATCTTTTTATTTTTTCAAAAGTATGCAAAATAACTTTGTACTATTTTGTTGAAGATATGATAAAGACTTAAAGTTAATGGTCTCAAAATAGACGTTAGGAAACTCTTACGAACTTGTATTTATTAGACATTATTTACTATCTTGTGATATTTTTTTAGGAGATAGGAAATTTCTTGTTGCTTTGAACTAGCTTTTAAAATTGTGCATATGCGGGATTGTTGAATAAAATTATTTTATAAAATTATGTAAAAAAATCTTTATTCTTATATAGTTCTAATACCCATGGTCCGGTTTTTTACATAAAGTTTTTAGTATTTATTTATATCGATTAGTATTTTATATAGATTTTTGTTGAACATATGATTTGATGTTGTTTAACTGACGTGATATTAAGGTTGATGTTATTTAAATTTAAATATCGATATCATATTCTAAACATTATGCGTGTTTAGTAGCATATAATGACCCTTGAAAAATTACGCGGCGTTGTTTATGCACAATATCGTGTATATTTATTTTTCACAACATAGTAACTTATGAGGTTGTGCCTTCATTTTGATATTGATATTTTTGTTGATATAATTGCAGCCATATTTAACTTTTAAACCCGTGTATGCATGTGTTAAACTTATAAAGAGAAATAACATGACTCGTTATTGAACGTATAAAAAATAAATAAATAAATATAACTTTTTCTGGATATCCTTACACACCCATAAAGATTACACTCTCATAAAAAGAAACAACATGAGTCATTCGTATATGTACAATCTCGTGTATTCATTTAAATATCACAATACTTCATGTTTTTATTTAAATATTTATAATTTCGTGCATATACATAAATTTAATATTTATCATATTTATCATGAAATGGGGCCAGGGGCAAAATGTTTGATGAAAGATGCTTGAGGCATAATTGAACTCCCATTATTCATGTAATTTAAACCCGTGATGAAATATGCTTGCGTATAAAGTGTATCTTTGCAAACTACGCCTCAGCGCGTCCATTAAGGGCGCCTTGGCAAAACCCTTACAAATATTTAGCACATCCTCAAATCAGCAAAAACATGCACATAAACGCTAAAAACATGCAACTTGTTCCATAACAAGCTAATTATCTCATTAAGCTTACTGTAATCTACCACTTATTGCATATTCGCACTACCAGGACGAGCGAAATAGTTTCTGCGGATACATGACACTCGCTCAAAGATCTTAGAACAAATTATTCCAGAAGACGATGTTGGCGATATGTCAGCTAAAGTGATCTTTAGATTTGACTTTTTATCAAACTTGTCTAAAAAAATGTTACTGAAAAGAAATTTACTAATGCTATAACAAAAGACGATAATACCACAATGATGACAACAAGGAGAGCGTTTAAGCCTTGGCTCTTCCTGCAAGACCAGTCTCCACTTTCTTGACTTCAAAAATGAGCATCCTCCACATCTTTAACACAAACATTTCAGCTTCATCGTCCAAAATAGACTGAAGCCGCTCTAACATCTCATTTGCTGTCACGTGTTCTTGAGTGCTTGACACAATATAATCTACTAATGTTGTCTCCTCCTCACCCAAAAACTCGGTTATTTTCTTGGAGATCCATGGTCTCATCCGTTCATGCAATCCATTCTGTATAAAGTCAAGATATATGTTATAATGAAAACGAAAAAAGAAACACTAATTTTAATATATGTACACTACCTAAGATCATTGCATATTCCCATACGAAATCCTTACCTTATTATAAACATATCTGATCCTTAAATAATATTAATCTAACAAAATACCTATGAGAACCCGTGAAGCATACACAACCTTCGACTTTACAAACACAATTTCTACACCTC